>CM019064.1:249310481-249783024 GCA_009667805.1 Leptobrachium leishanense
TAGGGCGAGTGGGACATTGAAGTCATAAATATCCTTTTAAACCACAATACAGGTACGATCCCTCACGAAGACGCCTTGTTCTCTCTTCTTCTGTAAGCCTAGTATGGCATAGTTGCATAGGCTTAGAGGGAGGGGATAACTCTCTTGGTGGTGCCTGAAAGACAGGGGCCAACCTTGGTAACGGTCTCTTAGGTTTCTCTCTTGGAGTTCTTCTGTCCCTTATCTGATCATCCAGATCTATACAATAATCTATAAATTTACTCAACACATCAGGTAAGTTATGAGGAGCCAACTCATGCATCAATGACTCTGATAACCCCTCCATAAAAGCCAGAACCAGAACCTCATTAGTCCAGTTCACGTCACAAACTAACGTTTTAAATTCTATAGCATAATCCGATACAGTCCTGTTCCCTTGACATATGCGGAACAAGGATTTGCCAGCTACCCTGGCCTTTCTGGTAGGATTAAACGTACGTTTTAACTCAGCTATGAATTCTTTATAGTTCAGTACGATAGGCTTCTCTACCTTCCATAAAGGATTCGCCCATGTCAACGCTCTGCCAGACAGATGGTTAATAATGAACCCCACTTTGGCTATGTCAGTGATAAACATTTGTGGATTTAATTTAAAATGAATATCCACCTGGACCAAAAATCCCGACACGACTCCGAGGGAGTACCGTCAAACCTCATAGGAGCGGTCATGTGTACCTGGGATGTCTGAACAACAGAGGACACAGGTATAGCAGGCGAAGGTGCAATCCCAGCTGGTTCCAGGTGAGCCGTACGAGTCAGGATAGTTTGTAAGGTGAGAACAAACTGATCCATCCTATGGTCCTGCTCGTCCTGTCTGGATACAAAGTTACTTAAATGCTGTGTTAAGTCTGCGGGATCCATTTTGGCCAGATCGTAATGTCACGGTTCCCGGATCCCACCACGCAGTCCTTAAAGCCCAACACTCCACAGAGCCCAAAAGCTACCAACAGGGTAGCCGTAGAAGAATCCCTAACTGTCTGGTCCTTAGAATTGGCCAGGTATACTAGCTAGACAGAAAGGGTTAATCAAAGACAATGTCGTAATACTAAACCAGGCCAGCAACACGGGGGTAGTCAGACGAGCCAGAATCAGGAATACAGAGTATAGAATAGTCAAATGGAATAGTCGGGTCGATATCAGTGCAGAAGCGTAGTACAAGAAAATAGTCTAGAGCAACGGAAGGCAGAATAGTCAGAAAACAAGCAGAGGTCAATAATAGGTTAAATCACGAGAGAATTCAGGTACAAGGAGCTCAGGTATGGATAACCACGATCTGGCACTGCTTAGAAGGAAATGTTAGTTTTTAAAAGACCTTCACCAGACCGCGCCCCCCTCTCAAGCCACACCTCATGCAGCCACCTCCCTGCCTGTTTCAATTTAAACCGGGTGTTGGTGAGCGAGCAGCATCAGACATGCTGCCCTCAAGCACACCGGAAAGGCTGGAAGCCCCCAAAGTTACACGTTGCTTGTTCTCAGGACCCTCACAAACCCTTCTGTTTCTCACTCATACGTCTATTTCCCAAAGACAACCTCTGGGTATGACGCTAAGCACGTGCACTCAACTTCTTTGGTCGACCAATGCGTGGCCTGTTCTGAGTGGAACCTGTCCTGTTAAACCGCTGTATGGTCTTGGCCACCGTGCTGCAGCTCAGTTTCAGGGTCTTGGCAATCTTCTTACAGCATAGGCCATCTCTTTATGTAGAGCAAACAATTCTTTTTTTTCAGATCCTCAGAGAGATCTTTGCCTTGAGGTGCCATGTTGAACTTCCAGTGACCAGTATGAGAGTAAGAGCGATAACACCAAATTTATCACACCTGCTTCCCATTCACACCTGAGACCTTGTAACACTTGTCACATGACACCGGGGAGGAAAAATGGCTAATTGGGCCTAATTTGGACATTTTCACTTAAGGGTGTACTCACTTTTGTTGCCAGCGATTTAGACATTAATAGCTGTGTATTGAGTTATTTTGAGGACAGCAAATTTATACTGTTATACAAGCTGTACACGGCCGCACTACTTTACATTGTAGCAAAGCATCATTTCTTCAGTGTTGTCACATATTTACAGAAATGTGAGGGGTGCACTCACTTTTGTGAGATACTGTGTATATACAGTCTGCCTATTTTTAATTGAAATACTAGTCGAAGACCAATGAATTTCCTGTCAGTTTTGCATAAACTTTCAGCTACCTTCATTTTCATGGCATTCTTTGATGCATGAAATTAGCATGAGGAATTCCACAATACTCTCTTGGAAGTTATTTATAGGAGTGCTGCATATCCCTGCAGTACATGGGTCATCAAGTGATTCACACAAAAGGGCCAGCCTAGTGTCCTTTCGAGACTGTCTTCTTAACACATGCAGCTAAAATTAACTTTTGACGAAAGCACAGCTTACTTTGTATAAGGCAGAAGAACTAGAAATACTTAAAACAAAATTTTATAATGTATGCAAATATAGACATAAGGGGCAATATTATGATCCCAACGCTAAAACTGGGATGTTACGGAGAAAAACCTGCGCCTGCAATGACAATTCCTAACTTGCCATCTTGGTACTGCTTTATATTCCTGTCATGGTTTCTGTCTCAATTCTATTGCATTAAAATTTAAGCTTACAATAATTGAGGGGTTTGCTATCCAGATGCTCATGCAAATATCCTCTGCAACTGCATTAGCTGAAACCCAGGCAGTAAATGCACAATGTTTATTGTAAAATGCACAATGTTTTTGCAAAGCCTCAAAACTAGAAGGGTTATTCAGAGAAAGGTGAAAAGCAGGAGAATGGCTGGAGAATGGAAAATTCTAGGTCAAAATAGCCGATTTGGAAAGTGAGATAAATGGGAGAATTTTTCTGGCTTGGCTATTTTGACCTAAAAATTTAACTTCTCCAAATGTTCTCCCAGCGTTTCACCTTTCTCTGAACAACCCTGTAGGTGAATTTATCCAATATGGATAACTTTTCAAAGTGGAGTTGCATTTCGGAAGTGGAAAACTGCTACTGCAAGTCAGTTATATACAGGCAGGGCCAACCTGTTCAAGGGTCCCGATGGGGCTATGGCTTCGGGCAGCAATTTTATCAGGCTGGCATTTTGCCACCCTGTCAGAGACCACAGCTCTCCTGGCTGTTTACCAGTTACTAGCTTTTGCCCACGTCTTTGCTCGCATGGATTTGGGGATTTGTTACAATTGTTTTTAAATGAAACATGAGTTCTTTGTCCAAACTGTATGAAATAGAATTTACAGGTTGATGTCTTAAAGTAATTTGTAATGTTAGTCAGTGGTTATTGGCTACAATTTCAAAGCAAAGTTGTTTCATTCATATGTATCCATGAATTTATTTTTTGTGTTGTAAATACAAACAGACAATGAGACAGACAAAAAATAATAATAATTTAGATTTTTGGCATCTGGAACATAGTTTTTTTTTCTATTTGAGTACATCTTTGTAAACTACATTAGTGGTTCTTCTTTCAGGTGCTCGGATCACCAGAGTGTTAGGTGAGCTCACTCTCAAACAGGCAACGTAAAACTTCACATGTGAGAAGCAAACTTCTCTTAGGCTAATCCCTGCTACCTTCAAAGTCTTTTACTGAGACTTGTTGATGGTCATCACAAAACAAACCTTTAGTAGTGAACTGAAGTCTTTTGAATATATATAGAAACTAAGTAGAGTTGCTGATTAATCTGTTGAAGTGCTGACATACAGTAAATATTGTAATAAGAAATTGCTGTGCGGTTATCACTGCTCTCTGGGTTATTCTCTTGAGGGGTTCCCTGGGAGCAGTAGAATATTATCTTTGAATTCCTGTGAATATATACAATCATTATCGTTTGATTTGCCATATATCATTATATTTGCCTATTATTTGATTACTGTTATCCCTGTCTTTCCCATTTTTTTGGGCAAACTTAAAGCAAAATAAATAATTCCCACGTTCACTACAAATCTGTGTCCATTTATTGTGGTATCATTGCCACTTCCAGGTGTGCCAGTGGGGCTGAGATTGTTTTTGAGGTTAAAAGAGAGAGTAAGGAACCAGATCTTATTCAAGCGGCTCCTGCGGGGGTGTCACTACACCTACAACATCTTTGGTTTTTGAAATATAGGTATGCTGATAAAAATATTCACACACCCCCCTTATTTGGATTCTCTAAAAGTGGTAGAATACATGTTTTTTTATTTTTTAAGAAGAATCTAAATCAATCAGCATTCTTTATACCCCCAGTTAATATTAACAGCCCTCAATATCACCAGCCCCAAATATTTGAAGCCCTCTCCATGTACCCATTTAATGTTAGCAGACCTTTTATGTCCATAATTAATATTAACATTCCCAATTAATATTTGCCCCAATATCTATACCCCAAATTAATGTTAGCAGTCTCCTCGATGTCCCCTGTTATTAACAGGCTCCCCTTCATGTTCATACTGCACACACCTGGCAATCTGTCATTCTCCAGGACCAGCTGCTTCCTCGAGCTTAGGTATAACATAGTGCTGTGTGTAGCGCCCCCGTCCGGCTGGAGGCCAAGGTGAAGCTACACACAGCTTACATCAAATCACACGCCACATGTTTAAAGACAGAGTGAAACAAGAACGTTGCCATATGCACGCCTCTCAGGTTGTCAACTGGGTCGCTCCACCCTCCTACCATCCTCTGCTTACTATGTTACTGGATTTTACTCATCTTTTGTCCCCCGCCTTGTGCAGCATCTCCTCCTGAACCCCTGAAGCTATCAAACACAATTTGCGCTCCCACATTCTGCAGCACGTGCACAGAATGGTGGATCGGAGCAACGCACGCATGCGCAGATCCAATGCATCGGTTGCCTCTCTGAGACCACTCACTAGAGCGACTGAACTCAGAGGGTGTCGTCAGCATGATCTCTGCATGCCGACGGCACTAGTCACCAATCTGATGACCGGCAGCTGGGAACTTCAAAAATCCTGGCTGGCTGGATGAGGTGGCCTTTAAGATGCTGTAGACTGCAAAATTTTCTCAGTCTGGATTTTTGGGGAAAAAAGTCATATATAATAATTAAAAAGCTCTCTTGTATCTATACGATGAGGCAGAGCTATATATTGATGTAAGCGTTAATCTTGAGGCACATTATATTAAAAGAGGCCCAGGACTTCAACTTTCTAATTCTGCTAATGGTTTTCCTATAAAGTAAGGACAGCAAGAGTGCACATTAGATACATCCTTCCTGGTAAAATCCTTTATAAATATAAATAAATAAATAAATAGAAGAGAGTGATAATGTAAAATAATTAAAAAAAAATGTTTTTACATTACAAGCAGCAAAGTACATAAAGTGTTATCCGAGTTATGCAGTAGGCATTACATTGTTGGGCTGCTGAAATTAACTGTAAAATGTTGTGTCTACCTTTCTTATCTTTATTTCTAACCAAGTAGGGTTGAATTTATCCATGAATATCCACGCCATGTCACTGTATTGTCATGCAGAATAACGAGAAGTTTCTCGGACAACTACTTGTGTAATTTCCATTAATAGAACACGCATACCAGCTGCTATAAATAACTTTTAGTCCTTCATAAAGCAGCTGCACTTTCCAGACACACATAGTCTCCAGCAGCCAGAAACTGAACAAAGCACCCTAGCTAGAGAAAATAGGAAGTCAGAATGTCTGAACGTAGGGTGCCTTTTACCTTCCTCCGCAGTCCAAGCTGGGATCCATTCCGAGACTGGCACCACGGCACCAGTCGACTTTTTGACCAGTCATTTGGGATGCCACGTATTCCAGAGGACTGGTACCAGTGGCCGAGCACCAGTTGGCCAGGCTATGTACGCCCTTTCCCTAGCCATAGCCAGTCACTGGAAGTGGCACCCCCAACACCAGCTGCTACACCCGCTGTTGTATCAACTGCTCCTGACTTCAATCGTGCCCTGAGCCGTCAACTCAGTAGTGGAATCTCAGAGATCAGTCAGACATCTGACCACTGGAAGATCAGCTTGGATGTCAACCATTTTTCCCCAGAGGAGCTGGTTGTGAAAACAAAAGACGGGATTGTGGAAATTACAGGTAAGAACGTTCAGTTATAGTAACTATCCCTTTTGCTAAAGCATGCTAATTTATATCTAAAAAGCTATATTGAAAGAAATGTATACACATAGATCTACTGATTCCAAGTGTAGGCTGCAATAATTATTTTTAAGGTGGATTTCTGCACATCCACAGATTATATTGAGTGAGTGGCTGTGAATACCTATTTTACAAAATAAATATATTTATAAATTTATTTAGTAAGACATTATTTCATTGATCAATTATTGTAAATTTGAAGTATATATACACATAACTATATATGTATAGTATAGTATAACTTCCGAATCTGAATTTATGCACTAATACTATGAGATAAGGACCATCTTTGTTTGACCAGGGTAGAGGGGGAGTCATGGTGTAAAAAACAATACCCCCGCCAATAAAAAACAACAACATGACCATGCTATACATATTTAAAGTATGTGTGTGTTGTTTTTTTGTTGCTGTTTCATTTTAAACCATCACGTGCCTGCGGTTAAACAGAAACAGTTTATGGCCCTTTCAGGACCTTTGCAAGCTGTGACCTGAAGGATTGGAACTGCCAAAGCTACACTGTACATAACCAGTTATTGAGGATTCATTTTGCAAATCGAGTGCACGATTAATTGAATTGTTTTTTCTTCATTTAGAAAAAGGGGGGGGGGTCGTCTACTAAACATAAAGGGCCACATTACATTCTTAACGCAAAAATCCTTGCGCAAAGTGAAAATCTTTGCGCCAAGCGTTAAAGTTTTGCGCGCGCAAATCACTGTTGAAATTACAATCCTCGCGTGTTTTTTCATCCGCCGATCAATTGCACACGCAAACAGGACGCGCCCAAATACGAGCGCAGTACCGTCTCGCGCAAAAATCTTTACGTAAGCAGTCTGTTTTGGAGATTCAGCCAAACAGAATTAAGAACCACACCTGTCTCACGTTAAGAAATTGTATCTGCCACGGTCAATCAGAGCATATATGCTGCAGCAATAGTACATGCACACACAACTTCATCCATTGTATTGGTTTGGTATGTGTTGAATGGGCCACTGTACTTTGGTGCATTCCTTTTTATGGGCTGGTGTATTTGGGGTTAGCCAGGTTGTTCAGATTTTCCATTAACACCAGCTTTTAGGAGTTGCTAAAATTATGCGCGCAAAGGCTATGCGGTAATTACCGCAAAATAGATTGTAATACCATATTCGTACCAGCGCACATTCGTATTTGCGCTCACAATGTTAAGTATAGGACGCGCAAAGTACAGTAAACTCATGCAGGGTTCGCGCAGGTTCACCTGCGGCAGATGATTGCACGCAGTTGTTGCGCTGACTATGTAATACGTAATTCGGCGCAAATGGTTTTACCCCACGCGTTAATGATTATTTGCGCCGGGGCAAACGTTTGCGTGAAGATTCTAACTTAGCCCAAAGTGTATGCACGTCTCTTTTGTTTATTTTGGGATTTCAGGCAAACCCAAATCAGAAATAAACGGATTGCGGACAAATAATAATAATTTTGTTTCGGACCAATAGATTTGACCAAAGTAAAAATGTTTGCTGTTCACTCATTCAGTCCCTGCATTTAATTTCTAGGCACTTTCATATATGAGCTGTTATTATTATTTTAGTTGTTGGCAGGATTTTTTGATATGTTTATATAGGTTTTTGATAAGGCATTTAATGATTATTGTCTCTTCCCAACTGTTCTTTTCCTTTGTATTATTCCGAAGCGCTGTCCTCTCAAGGTCTATATACTACACCAATTAATTTTTCTCATGCTATTGTATTCAGTACTTATTCTGCCCATGTTGCTTTTAGGGATGTGCATGGCTGAAAAATTTGTTTTGTTTAGTTTCGTTACGTTTTTAAATAATTTCGTTTTTGGATTTTCGTAACTAATTTTGTTTCGGATTTCGTTTCGGATTGATTTGAAATTTCGAATCGATTCAATAGTTGTTTATCCATTTGATAGTTCATTTCAAATTCGATAGTTGATATCAAATATTCAAATTCATCTTTTATGATGACACAGTGTAAAACAAAATAAATTTGTTATATACCGTTTCATTTCGAATTTGTATTGTATCGATTTGTTATTCGGAAATACGAATTATCAAATTTCGTTCCAAATTCCGAATTTTTCCGAAACGAATGCACATCTCTAGTTGCTTTTGATAATGCTTTTTTTGTTATTGAATATACCATAAAGTGTATATATAAGCTTTGTCTATCAGCATTTTGTACAGTAGCAGATAAAGTCATCTGGGCACATTTTCAAGTACTGTCATGCATCAGAGCTAGGACAAAGCATACTATGTTTCTTGCACCTGTCTTTAGATAGCAGAATGGGTATTCTTAGCAGCAGCTGTCTCTATATCATATTTAGTCCTTATCTTTTCCTGTCTGAGATCATCACAGGGTGTTACATTTTTAAGTGATTCAGTTAGTGCAATTCTCTGAGCACATTCACTTCAGCTTTGTTGTACAGTACAAAATTCAAAGATTCTGTCCCTGCAGTATTTTTGATTTATAACATCCTATATCTACTTATTTTTTCCCTCCCCTTCTCCCACACCACCTTTCTCTAGAAATGTTTTTCCCTCTCTTCCCCCTCTTGCTGCTTCTTTCTACTCTCTCCCTTCTCTCTAAATCTACCCTCCCTCCCTATACACGCTACAAATTACAGCAACCTGGAAAAGAAACCCAGATACACCATAGCTTGCTCAGCTCCTTTAACTTATCATCTGAGAGCTGGTGGAGAGTGTTATAATCAAGCCCTCCCACCCCCCACACAACAGAGCTATAAAACTCTCCAATCACTATTTTCCAAAAAGAAAAATATGTCCAAATTCCTTTTTGTTCTGCTGCTTGCTCTGGCAAATGATGTTGAATCCAACCCTGGTCCAATAGCTGACACCATATTTAATCTCCGCACTAAAAAAGGCCTCTCTTTTGTGCATTGCAACATAAGCAGTTTAGTCCCTAAACTGGATGAGCTTAAAGCTTGGTGCTTCTATTACAAACCTAAAGTCATTGTGCTGACAGAATCATAGTTAACCCCTAAAGTGTCAGACTCTGCCATAGCAATACAAGGGTATTCATGCTCTAGAAAGGACAGAGCTAAGAGAGGAGGGGGAATTGTTATCTATGTTGACAACTCCATAAAGTTCACCCCGTTGCAGAATCCTAGCTCCCCGGCCACATTTGATTTCCTTTCTGGTACTATTGAGATCCCATTCAGAAAAAACAATTATTGTTGCTGGATTCTACCGCCCACCGAGTTCCCCAGTGCACTCCCTTTCTGACGTAACCCAAGTAGTAAATTAGTAAATTAGTAGCTCAAAACCAAAAAAGTGAACTGCTGGTCCTCGGTGACTTTAATGTTGATTGGCTGAATCCTAAAAACAATAAACACTGCTCACTGTTTAAGGCTTTGCAGCTAACACAATTAATCTCCTCCCCCACTCGCATTAATATGAAAAGCCCTAACCACACCTTGCTGGACTGGATTCTCTCCTCATGTCCTGATCAAATACAGGAAGCAGGTGTTCTCGCTAACAGTTTCAGTGATCATTGCCTAGTGTATTGTGCGCGCAAAATAAGGGCCACAAAATGTCCACCAAAGGTAATAATCACCAGGTCTTTCAAGAAATTTAATCTTGAATCCTTCCTAAATGATCTCAAACAGCTCCCATGGTACAGACTAAACCTTATCCCAAACCTGGACTGTGCAATTGAATACTTTCAATACGAGCTCCTGAAAGTCTGGAACACCCATACCCCACTCCGCAAAGTGTGGGTAAAAGGGGCCCACCTCCCCTGGGTTACAGCTGACCTCACGAATATGTACCAGTTTAGAGACTCCCTGTGGTCAGATTTCAAGAGTACTGGATCCATGAACGATCACTGTGAATACCAAAAATGCCGGAATGCATGCACAAAACAAACAAAAATGGCTAAAGCCCAATACTTCAATGAAAATTTAAACAATAACATATCAAACCCTCCAAATTTTTGGAAAACCATAAGTAACATACAAGCACCTCCCATCCACTCCCAACCGGCTGCTGTCAAAGTAAACAACCAAACTGTACAACACCCCCTAGATGTAGCAAATGCTTTTATTAATTATTTTGTTGGATGCACCACCACCCTGATTGCTAAGCTAGGAAACGACACAAAATCAGAAAGGCCGCACACAGGTCAGGCCCCACCAACTGCGCAAAGACCCTGTAACGCAGAGAAATTCAGTTTTAGACCATTGCCTGTCAGTGTCATCACTAAACTTCTCCGTAACCAAAAAATGAAATACCAGTCTGGACCTGACCAAATCCCAGCAATGCTGCTGAAAATCAGTGTGCCAGCAATTGCAAAACCTGTCTCAACCCTAATCAATGAATCACTGGCGACTGGATACATACCCAAACTCTGGAAGACTGCGAGAGTGGTACCTATCCATAAAAGTGGTGACAGTACTTTGGTCTCCAACTGCCGTCCAATATCATTGCTCCCTGTAATGTCAAAAATTCTGGAAAAATGTGTCTACACTCAATTACGTGATTATTATCAGTATCGGAACTATTTAACCCCAGATCAATCAGGCTTTCGTCCAAATCATTCAACTACAACTGCCCTTTTAAAAGTTTGTAATGATATCCAAGCGGGCATGGAACAAGGAAACCTAACTGGAGCCATCTTCCTTGATTTTGCCAATTCCTTTGACACCGTAGACCATGGCATCCTATTACAAAAACTTAAAAACTCTGGTATTGGTGATAGCACGCTAACCTGGTTCCAATCATATGTGTCTGATCAGTCACAATATGTGTCCATTTCTGACAGCACTTCCCTTCCCCTCCCAGTCACGAGCGGTGTACCCCAAGGCTCGATACTCGGCCCCCTGCTATTCACAATATTCATAAATGATCTGCCCACCACATGTACGCAGACGACACTGTAATCTATACCAGCCAACCAAATCTCCCGCAGCTGGAGGCAGTGCTGCAAGAACAATTCACAGGGTAGAAAAGTGGATCGCAGATAACAAACTTTTTCTAAATGCTGACAAAACTGTTACAATGCTCTTTGGAACCGCACCTAAACTACACAAATTGCAAACACCCCATCTATGTGTGGGGACAAGATAAAATGACACGCTGACTACAGTCACTTCTCTCAAATATCTAGGTATGTGGTTAGACCCAAATCTATGTTTTGGCCCCCACATCGAAAAACTCTCATCTAAACTCTACCCCAAACTAGGTGCCCTGTACAGAAACAAATCCTGCCTGGGCCCCGCGGTAAGAAAGCAGATTGTTCAACAAATGCTTATGGCAGCCATTGAATATGGAGATGTAGTGTATGCAGCCGCCCCTCAAACACACCTCCAGAAACTTACTACATTGTATAACTCATTCTGCCGCTTTGTGCTACAATGTAACTACATGACCCACCATTGTGACATGTTAAAAGAACTAAACTGGCCATCGCTGGAATTTTCACCCTTCACCCTTCTCCTTTCCAACCTGGTGTTTAAGAGCTTTTCTGGGAAGCTACCACCCTACCTGAATAGGCTGATTGCCCCAGCAGTTCCCTCATCCTATAACCTCAGATCTCGACCAGCACCTTACTTGCAATACCGCAATACAAAAAGAAAGTGGCTCGATCCTCATTTTCCTACAAAGCACCGCAAATATGGAATAACCTCCCAGACACCATCAAATCTTCCACCAGTCTAAAGTCCCTTAAGAGTTCCCTATTAACATACCTCAATACGGTATGCACTTGTAAACATGTAATATAATGACTTTATTTCCTACATATTTATTTTTCTGTTAATCTGTATATTTGTTTTTGTGTTAATATCTTGCATTTTACTATTTTGTATTTCTGTAACCACTCAATGTTCTTCAACCCAGGACATACTTGAAAACGAGAGAAATCTCAATGTATCCTTCCTGGTAAAATCCTTTATAAATAAAATAAATAAATAAAATATCGGTCATTTAATAACATTGTCAGAGTGACACTCCAGGGCACCCCACAGAACTGAAATAGGAGTGTATTTCAGCATAGCTTCCTCATCAGTCCCTATATATATATCAGTATGGATTGTTCAGGAGTCTTATTGATCCCTGCTGTCAACAACAAAGCGCAAGTCAAACAGGATCCATGTGAGGGCCAGTACATTAATGGCTTACTTATGAGGTCTCTTTTAAAGTACAATCCTCATAGGATAATGTCTATTAGGAGTGTGCTGTGTACAGAAACAAATCCTGCCTGAGTCCCGCGGTAAGAAAGCAGATTGTACAGCAAATGCTTATGTCGGCTATTGATTACGGAGATGTAGTGTATGCAGCCGCCCCGCAAACACACCTTCATAAATTTACTACATTGTATAACTCATTCTGCCGCTTTGCACTACAATGTAACTACATGACCCACCATTGTGACATGTTAAAAGAGCTAAACTGGCCATCGCTGGAATCCAGACGCACCCTTCACCTTTCCAGCCTGGTGTTTAAGAGCATTTCTGGGAAGCTGCCACCCTACCTGAATAGACTGCTTCCCCCAGCAGCTCCCTCATCCTATAACCTCCGATCCAGGACCAGCACCTTACTTGCAATACCACAATACAAAAAGACAGTGGCTCGGTCCTCATTTTCCTACAGAGCACCACAATTATGGAATAACCTCCCAGACACCATCAAATCTTCCCCCAGTCTTAACCCTTTCGCTGCTGAGGGTTTTCACACCTCTGTGCTGAGGTCATTTTTACTGGTTTCGCTCATCATGTTTAACAGCGTTTTGTAGCCATATTTTGATATATGACCCAGACATATTATATATCGTTCTTTCCGGCAGACTCGGCAGATTCATAATATGTCATTATTATATGTATACGTTATGTCATGTCTGTATATTATAACAAAAAATGCAATAAAATTTGAATTTTCAATAATTTATTATGTGTAAAGTGTTTTTTTTCACATTTTAACTTGCGATCCTTTGCGGTTATATTCTGTATGGGGTGCGCTTGTTACAAAAATTAGAAATGGGGGCTCGTTCCTTTTTTTTTTGGGGAAAATTCTCGCTTTTTTTAACAAACGCACCGCATACAAAAATCGTTAGTGCAGCATTATCGTGCACATTATAATTGAAATGGGAACAATATTGCTGCATTAACAAAACCAAAAAAAAAAAAAATGGTTTATTTTTTTTTCAGAATATTTTTTTTAAATATTTTTATTTTTTTATTTTTTATTTTTTTTTAAAAAACATTTTTCATTTTTATGTTTGGTATCGTTGGAACGGCCATACTCTGGCCGATCCAACGATATCAAATATTAACCCCTAGCTGCCACGGATCGGAAGATAGGGGGTTCATTCGAACCCCCTATCTCCACCATTGGTGGCAGCTAGGGGTTAACTCCAGGACTGGCGTCATCGTGCTATGCACGATGATGCCAGTCCTCAGGGGGAGTTCCTGGAGGCTTGGCCGACATCCAAGATGTCGGCCAGCTCCAGGAGAGGATCACGATCCGGCGCTTTTCAGCGCCGATTCGTAATCCGGCTCCCCAGGGGTTAATCACAGCCACCGTTTGGAAGGGCAGGCTGTGCCCTTCCAAACGGTGCCTGTATTAACCCCCTGCCCCCCGGCGATCGGAAGGGAGAGAGGTCCGAAGGACCTCCCCCCTCCCTTTCAGGCGCCTCCTCCGCAAATGCGGGGGGGCGCCTGAATTAGATGTCATCGCGCTGCTGCAATGACATCTAATTACTCCGCCGGGGTCCCGAGTGCTGGGCTGACATCCAAGATGTCAGCCCGCACCGGGGGGCGCAGCAATCCGCCGGAATCCGGCGGATTGCTGCCTCCTGTGCATGCACGCGCTCAGCGCGTCCATAGCATAGGAGAACCACTTGGCTGGACGCGCTGAGCGCGTCCATAGCAGCCAAGTGGTTAAGTCACTCAAGAGCTCCTTACTAACATACCTCAATACAGAATGCACCTGTAAACATGTAACCTAGTAACTATATTTCCTACATATTTATTTTCTGTTAATCTGTATATTTGTGTTGGTTTTTTTTAATATCTTGCATTGTATTACTTTGTATTTCTGTAACTGTAACACTTCATTGTTCTTGAAGCCAGGACATACTTGAAAACGAGAGAAATCTCAATGTATCCTTCCTGGTAAAATCCTTTATAAATAAATAAATAAATACTGCTATCCTACAGTCTGTCCTTAATGGACAGAAAAGACCTTATAGCAGCTCTGCTGAAGGTACTGTGATATGCTGTGTAAGAGACTGGGCCAAGCAATAATACAACTAGTAAGCAAGCTCTGATAAAGCATGCTGCACTGCGTTACAAAGGGAGCCAGTTTGTATGCATACGAAGGATGTATACTTAAATAATTCTAATATGTATGCATTTAAATAATTTTCATTTATAGAAGTTGTAAGACACTATCCTGTACTTCCATTTGTGGCTTTGTCCAACATTTACCAACAAACTGTTCATTGTGGCCTTAAAAGAAGCTGTATTATTAATAAGCAAATTTATTTCATGGTTAATGAACTAACAAGTTACAGTTACAATCATTTGTAAAGCGCCAACAAGTTCCATAACGTTGTAAAATGGGTGAGAAAGAATAACAAATATAATAAAAGTTAAACACACAGAATAGTAAGAGAGAGGACCCTGCTCAAGAGCTTGCAATCTAAGCGGAGAGGGGTGACACACTAGGTGAGGGTACAAGAAGCAGTGGGGTGCATGTGGGCTGAGTGGGAAGATGGTGTAAGAAATGTACAGTGGGGGAATCACAGAGTGAGCTCTAAAGTGATGTATTTTCAGAGACTTCTTGAAGAACTGGAGAAACGGGGGAGAGTCTGATGTTGTGTGGGAGGGAGATCCATAGAAAGGGGGCAGCGTGGGAGAAGTCCTGAAGGCGAGAGTTAGGGTTACGGACAGGTGTGTATTTAGGTTTTGTGCTGCCCTAGGCCTGACTAAACTCGTGCACCCCCTAAATTAAATTGGACACACTCCTTCCTTTCAAGGCTGCACCTCCTGTTTAAACAGCCAGACACTTTCTGGTTTTAAAGATGGCTGTTGCTATAATGCAGTGGCCATCATCCACTTAGGACTGGAGAAACGGGGGAGAGTCTGATGTTGTGTGGGAGGGAGATCCATAGAAAGGGGGCAGCGCGGGAGAAGTCCTGAAGGCGAGAGTTAGGATTACGGGCAGGTGTGTACAGGCTGCATGGAGAGGCCTGCAAACTAGTTTAGGAAACTTTTGGGTCCCCTCCAAATTTACAGATGACTTCTGTATTATACATAATAATACACAGAGAGGACACAATACAGGGAGTCTGGGATTTATCAAATTTTTTGGAGAAAGTATTTTACCAGGAAGGATACATTGAGATTTCTCTCGTTTTCAAGTATGTCCTGGGTGGTGAGTATGTACCGTTAGGTGTCTTGCCCACGGACACTTACTGCATTACACACATAGGACATAATACAAGGAGTCTGGGATTCACTTTCGTCTATGTTACACATATTAAGTAAAACCGCAAAAAAACAACTAGAGTTGTAAAAGATATGATCGCATAACTCATTGGCAGAGACACGCACACACATATGGAGGAGCCCCTGTAAACATCTACACACCCCAAATATGGAGGATGGTCTAAAGATGTCCAGAAACAACCTACAGAGGATTCCTTAAAGACAACCCAAACCCAGTATATGGAGGAACCCCTAAAAAGAGGGAGATTAGGGCAAAACAAGGACAGAGAGATTTGCTGCCAAAATTGGGGCTGCCCTTAGTATATAGGATACATAAAGTTTAACTAAAACTGAATAACAAGCACCACACTGATATCACCACAATCATTATATTTTATTTTTAGTTGAAAAATAAAAAGGAATGATGAAATCAGGACTACATGACATGTATTGTGGACAGTATATATGGAGAGAGGCAGTATGGTGACAGTATATATGGACGGAAGCAGTATGGTGACAGTATATATGGAGGGTGTGTGTGATGTTTGTTAGTCACTCACCACTTACAAGAAATGCTCTCAGCTCAAACATTAAAGGAGGCACCTCTTATCAGATCAGGATGCTGCAGAATGCCTGTCAGGTGGCATCATCTGGTGGCAGTGTAATAGATGGGCCATAGGGGCTGGCTGGGCATACTGGGAGGGGCTGGAGGCCAGCAGTATCTCTGGGGTCCCTGCTTCCCCAGTCCACAGCCTGTCATTAATGAGCGCGGGCAGTCGGTTCCTCCCTGGCTGATGTCAGCTGACAGGGGCGTAGTGCCACTCAGTGATTTGCTGCTCCTCAAAGCCAGCCTGCCCTCACTGAGCCCTGGCACCACTGCAGGGCCGGTGAGAAGCTTTGTCTCTCCCCTAGCAGCTTCACAATCGTTGGGCAAGTAGTGTAGTATGCCAGCAGCCAGTGAAGGCCTGGCTGCTGCTTGCTTTTATAGCAGAAGCGTAACTAGAAACCTCAGGGCCCGGTGCAAGAATCCATGAAGGGCCCCCCACCCCCCCCCCTCCGTGCGAGAGAATTTTGCATTTTTACTAAAAACTTTTTGCAAAAATACCTGTATACCTGTCTCAAGCACTATCAGCTGTGGAATTTAACCCTTTCACTGCTGAAGACGTGTGGGACACGTCCTCATTGATGCACGTTGCATGCTGAGGACGTGCCCCACACGTCATCAGCTGTGCGGGACCCCCGGCGGAGATACTCACCTCTCTGTCCGGGGTCCCACGGCGTTCTGACTTCAGCGTCCTCAGACGCTGAAGTCAAGCTCCTCCCCGCGTAAATGACGTCATCGCGCCATGCGCGATGACGTCATTTCCAGGCGACCCCCCGGCAATGCCGGGAGATAGCCTGGAAGGGAGGGGTGATCCGTTCGGATCCCTCTCCCTCCCGATCGGGAAGGAGCAGCGCTAAAAGCCAGGCACCGCTTAAAGGGGGAGAGTCTCCCCTTTTAAGCGGTGCCTGGCTTTAACCCCTCAAGTGCTGGGTTGCACTTCAGCGCCTTGCGGCGCCGAAGTGCAGCCTATCTCCGGTGGGGGCCGCCATCTTGGATGGCGGCTCCACCCCCGGGACTCCCCTCGCTGTCTGACGTCATCACGCATAGCGTGATGATGTCAGATAGCCGGGGAACCCCCTAGCTGCCGGGGATTTCCCAAGGAAATCCCCTGGTGGAGATAGGGGGTTCTTGTGAACCCCGATATCTCCAGAACCGTGGCAGCTAGGGTGTCATGGAGGGTGTCATTTGAAAGGCCTGAGCATGGCCTTTCGAATGATATCCAACATGACTAGGTAAAAAGTAAAAATAAAATAATAAAAAAAAAAATTAAAATAATAAATAAATTTAAAAAAATAAATAAATAAAAAAAATATGGTTTTTTTTTGTGTGTTGTTTTTATTAATGCAGCAATATTGTTCACATTTCAATTATAATGTGAACAATGATGCTGCACTAATGATTTTTTTCTATGGGGTGCGTTTGCTAAAAATCACGTAATTCCCCCCAAAAAAAGTAACAAGTCCCCATTTCAAATTTTTTGTACAAGCGCACCCCATAGAAAACATAACCGCAAACGCTCATGTGATAAAATGTGAAAAAAAACACTTTACACACTGCAGATGATTAAAAATTCAATTTTTATTGTATTTTTTGTTATAATATACAGGCAGGACATGACATATACATATAAAAATGATATATTATGAATCTGCGGAGTCTGCCGGAAACAACGATATATAATATGTCTGGGTCATTTATTAAAATGTGGCTTCAAATCGCGTTTAAACATGATGAGCGAAAGGGGTAAAAATGAGCTCAGCACACAGTGGTGAAATGCCTCAGCAGTGAAGGGGTTAATGCTATGGTAATATTAATATTATAGGATACTAGGCGATAGGTTATAGTATTATTAGGTTTTGAAACCAGCAGTTTTTGGATAGTGCAGGAGGCACGTGTCGTATACAGCTATTTTTTGCACTCTTAAATTGGCCATACAATTTGGAAGTATTTTTAAAGAACGGGTTATGGATCCTCATATAGATTTCTCTTGTGTTATGTTGCCTCATCTAGTGTGTCACCCCTCTCCTCTTAGATTGTAAGTAGACATGTGCATTCGTTTTAGTACTAAAGCGATTTAGTCCGAATTTTGGGATAATTTAGTTTTAGTATGACTCAAGAGAAACGAAACTGCTCAGTACAAAAAACGAAAGAAACTAAAATAAAATGCACTACATTTTAGTTTCAGTCCTTTTTGTGATATTATATTGATGAGTGAAGGAGACCAGCAATGAAGAGCACAACATCGCAACATCCGAAGTTCTGCACCCTCCACATGCCAATGCAGGAGGATGTTCTATACAGAGAGGGACATTAATTCAGGAGGATGTTCTATATATTATACAGAGAGGGGTATTAATTAATGCAGGTGGATGTTGTATACATTATACAGAGAGGGGTATTAATTAATGCAGGAGGATGTTCTAAACATTATACAGAGAAGAGCCTTTTTTTTTTAGCCCTTTAAATCCAGTGGCTGTGAGCGCGGAGATCGGCTGCTTGTTACATTATCTCTCAGTACAATGTATCAGGCTCAGCTGTTACAGTAACTGACTGCTGCTCATCACAGCGCTCAGAGTTTCAGTAAAACAAGGAAATAATATTGTTCTAACGTCTTATATATAAAAATATTATTTACTAGTTTTACTGAAACTCTGAGCGCTGTGATGAGCAGCAGTCAGTTACTGTAACAGCTTTGCCTGACACGGGGCAGTATTGCAATGTTGGTGCTAACTTAACCAGAGCTGTTGTAACTGAAAACCTCCATAGGCTATAATAGCTCTGGGAAGTTTACAACAGCTCTGGTTAAGTTAGCACCAGCTATATAATATGGCCCACATTGTGCTGAGAGTGAGAGATACTGTAACAAGCAGCGATCTCAGCCCTCTGAGGAGCCACTACAATAGTAATTGTATCCACTGGTTTTCGGATGAATGAAATTAGTTTTCATACTAAAGAACTGAAAACGAATTTCTTTAGCAACTAAATAAATTGCATTTTAGTACTAATGCATTAGTTCAAAACGAAATTTTGTGCTGTGCACATGTCTAATTGTAAGCTCTTCAGTGTGTGAAACATGCATGTATATTTGTTATTCTGTCTCTCCCATTGTACAGCGCTAAGGAATTTGTTGACGCTTTATAAATGCTTGTAACTGTAACTGTTATAAGGTGGAGTATTAATTAAGATCTAATAGCCCTCTCCCCCTTATTTTATAACCATTTTTTAAAGACATTTTTTCATTAAAGGAGTTTTAAGAAAATGTTTTTAGTAAGAACTAAAAACTCTCTCCATTTAACTGAATGGGTTAATAAATTGACCAGACCCTGCAATGAGACACCAGGAAGTGTCAGACTCATGATGGATAGCCAGACAAAAGATAACAAGGACTCTGCTGCCTATTAACCCTTAAGGAGGAATGACAGAACTGTTCCGTCATAAATGCATTCAACTTTAAAGACCCTAGGTCCTTAAAGGGTTAACAATCCACAGCTGAATTCCTCTGCTCCGGCCAGACTGACACACAGTAGCTGCTATTTTTGCCGCCTCACTGGAAACTGCCACCCTAGGCCCTGTAGGCCTAGGCCAAGATACAGCACTGGGTACGGGTACATGCTCATAGCATCAAATCTTTGGCAGAGCGAAGTGGTCGGGACAGGATGTACCTGCTAATAAGGGAGGAGATGTAGGCAGGGGCGCGGTTATGGAGAACTTTCTACAGGAGCACCAATATTTTGAATAGGATTCTTAAGGAAACTGGGAGCCAGTGTAGAGATTGAAAAAGGGGTGAGGTGCAAGAGCAGTGTGAGGTGAGGTGTAAGTCAAATATATTGTGTGCACATTTATTAGGCAAGTTGTATTTTTGAGGATTAAATTCATTATTGAACAATAGGGATGAGCCGAACACCCCCGAGTTCGATTTGCATTCGAACTCGAACTTTCCAAATGTTCGAATTCGAACTCGAACTCAATACAAGTCAATGGGGCTGAAAATTCGATTTTTAGAGTGCCCTCCAAGAGGGCATATATGCTAGATATTTGCCATAAAAGGTGTATGGGGGTCTGGGTAGTGCCCTGGGGGACAGGAAACAAGGACAAAAAGTTTAAAAAAAAGTTTTAAAAGGACAGTGAGTTTTTCATGAAATAAAGGTTAAAAATAAAAATGAAAAATTCCTTCAAATATCGTGCCTAGGAGGTCCCCATAACATGCCCGTGAAGTGGCAGATTTCTAGGATGTATAGAAACACTTAAAAACAAAAAAAATACATTTCAAATGACGGTAAATGCTTTTCCCTTAATCTATCCATAAACAACTGCTTGGGGCGGCAGTCTGTATGAAAAGAGGAGACATTTTCGGACACGAAGAAAAAGTTTAGTGATTTTTTGGCTAAATTATTGTGAAACTTATGCAGGCTTTGGATGAAAGTAACAATAGGTGCTTTAAAATTGGGCCTTTAGCGTCGGCAACAGTGCCGTCACACAGTAACCCCTCTGAGGATATGAATCTGATACAGGCGTCAGTGGCAGTGCACCCAAATATTGTGCTTTTGGTGCCAGGCCTGCAAGTACTATCATACAGTAACCCCTCTGTAGTATTGTGGAAGAATGCAGGGGTGGACCTTGCAGTCCTATATTAAAAAGATATGCATCTGTTAAAGGCGTCAGTGCACCCAGATATTGTGCTTTTGGTGCCAGGCCAGCAAGTGCATTCATACAGTAACCCCTCTGTGGTATTGTGGAAGAGTGCAGGGGTGGACCATGCGGTCCTATATTAAAAGATATGAATCTGTTGAAGGCGTCAGTGCACCCAGATATTGTGCTTTTGGTGCCAGGCCAGCAAGTGCATTCATACAGTAACTCCTCTGTGGTATTGTGGAAGAGTGCAGGGTTGGACCCTGCGGTTCAAAAAATTAAAATGATATAGATGTGGCACAGGCATCAGTGCAGCCAAATATTGTGCCTTTCATGGCAGCAAGTGCATTCACACCGTAACCCTTTTGTGGTATTGTGGAAGAGTTCAGTGATGGAGGTTTTGTGAATGCAGAAAACATCCCCGATCTATTCCGTTACATCAGCATCAGGGGATTGATAACTGCTGATCCAGGGCTGATTCATTTTTATAAATGTCAGCGGTCTACAGAGTCGGTGGACAGACGCACTCTTTTGTCTGTGACAAAACCTCCAGCGGCACTGAACATCCTTTCAGAAAGCACGCTGGATGAAGGGCAACCTAGTAGCTGCATAGCATATTGGCTAAGTTCTGGCCAGTGATCCAATCTCAACACCCAGTAAGCCAGTGGATCATCTGCTGGAAACGTATCCAGGTCTGCCCTTGCCCCTAGGTAGTCCTGCACCATATGGTGAAGACGCTGGCAATGGGTGCCTACATTTGACATCCCTGGGCGTCGTGGACTAAATTTTTTTTAAAATGCATCAGTCAAGTGGCCCTGGCCTTCACCACTATTCCTCTGATCATCCGCAGCCTCAGAAGCACCTGTGTCAGCACTTGGTAACCTACCAGTGCCTGGAAAGGTGTTACACAAGTGTCGCTTTAGAGCGTCCTCAAGATTTTTCATCCTGTGCTCCCTCTGTGCAGGCAGGATGAGCTCTGCAACTTTACCCTTGTATCGTGGATCAAGAAGGGTTGCCAACCAGTAATGATCCCTCTCCTTGATAGCACGAATCCTGGGGTCCTTTAGCAGGCTTGTATTATTAGGGAGCCCATGCAGCGTAGGTTGGAGGTGGCATTAGCTTCCGAGTCTTCCTGGGCAATGAGGATGACCATATCGTGTACTTCCTCCTCCCAGACACGCACTAGCCCTTGTGCTAGGCATGGTACATGCGTCAATTTAGCCTTGCGTAGGGCGGAGAGAAGGTTGCTGCCATTATCACAGACGATCATACCCAGCTGAAGCTGGCATGGTGTTAACCATCTCTGCACCTGTCCCTGCAGAGCTGACAGAATTTCTGGCCCGGTGTGGCTCCTGTCCCCTAAACAAACCAGCTCAAGCACAGTATGGCATCTTTTTGCTTGAGCCATTGCGTAGCCCCTGTCAGGCGTCGGTTTAACTGCCACTTTGCCAGAGACACAGAAGGAGGAGGAGGAAGAGGGAGAGGTGGTGGTGGAGCAGACAGACCTCATACAAGCAACTTTCTGGAGGCGTGGTGGATGAACAAGCTCCAGCACAGAGCCCCATCTTGGATCCCTCCCAGCTGCAATCAGAGTTACCCAGTGTGCCGTGAAGGAGATGTAACGACCCTGTCCATGCTTGCTGGACCAAGTGTCTAAAGTCACATGCACCTTGCTGCTGACTGCCTTTCCCAATGACTCGATAACATTGTCTTCCACGTGCTGGTATAGTGCTGGAATGGCCTTCTGTGAAAAGTAATGGCGTTTTGGAACCTGCCACTGTGGTATAGCACATTCAGCAAATTCACAGAAGGAAGCAGAGTCCACCAGCTGGGAAGGCAGCAGCTGCAATGCGAGTAATTTTGCTAAACTGGCATTTAGACGCTGTGCTTGGGGATGGTTGGGACTATATTTTTTCTTACGCTGCAGCAGCTGGGGCAACGTAATCTGACTGCGTAAATCTTCAGCAGATGGGATGCTGTCACATTGTGAAGGAGCTGGTACATCCATTACTGTAGCATCATCCCTGTCAGTAGAGGTTGTAGCAGGCAATGACATGGCAGGACATACAGTGGGGGTAGAGACAGATGAGGAGGACCTACGCAAAGTTTTGCGCAAACGGGATGTGTGGCAGGAGGTCATATGTAGCCTCAAGCACGTGGTACCCAAGAGTCCGGTGTCTTTCCCACGCTTAAGCCTCATCTGACATAGATTACAAATAGCAACGGTGGGGTCTGCTGCACATTTCTTAAAGAACTCCCAGACAGCAGAGTTCCTGCATGTGTGCTTTGAGACAACACCGCTCTGCACCGGAGCAGCTCTGACATCTGATGCCTTGGACTGGCTAGTGCTACGGTTGGTCATAGAAGATGTTGTGCCTCGTGTTTGCTGTGCCTCCTCCTCCTCCTCCCCCTCCGGACACTTGATTCCTCTGTTCGATCTGGCACCCAGGTGGAGTCAGTGACCTCATCATCATTGTCAACATCACCCCCTATCTCCTCGTCACTGGAGCCAACTTGGCAGTATGCTGCAGTTGCTGGGGCGACATGAGTGCCAGTTATTTGTGTGTCATCACTGGCACCCCCTTCCTCTAGGTTGATTATACTCCCTTCCTCAACCTCAGAGATTGAATCAGAGCACTGTACTTGCTGCGCATCCTCAAGCAGCATGTCACTGTCATTGTAGTCAAACAATTCAGCTGACTCCTCCGTGTGTGATAGCGAGGCTACGGCAGAAGTAGCTGTGGACATGGAGGCTGCATTAGATGCTTTGGCAGCTGAGGTGGACTGTAAAGCACTACAAGCCTGGCTGGCAGAGGACTTGGAGGATGAGAATGGCCTGGTTAGCCAATCCACCAAATCCTCTGTATGTTGCTGCTGCTTAACACGGCCAGCACCAGTTAGAAAGGACAAGCGTGCCCCTGCAGAGGATGCACCACGTCCACCACGACCAGAGGCACAGCCTCCCAACACAAGGGCTGCTTGCCCTCTTATCTGTGTCTGGGAGCGTCTGCCTGTCATTTTTGTTCTTTCATACATGGTGAGTGATATATAGATTAAATATATACAGAACTCTGATTCAACTCTGGTATAAAGATTAAAGATTTACAGAACTCTGGTATAACTCTGGTATAAGTGAGAAGACACAGATTAAAAGTCTCAGAAACCTCCTTTAAATCAGTGTGACCCCTGATGGCCGGCAGTGAGAGAAGACACATATCACTTCAATTCCCAAATGTGTTGTAGAAATTAGTGACCCCAAAATACTTGCTGGCAGTGACAAGACACAGATCACCTCAATTCCCAAATGTTTTGTAGAAATTAGTGACCCCCAAAATACTGCGTGGTACTGGCTCTGTGACAAGACACAGATCACATCAATTCCCAAATGTTTTGTAGAAATTTGTGACCCCCAAAATACTTGCTGGCAGTGACAAGACACAGATCACCTCAATTCCCAAATGTTTTGTAGAAATTAGTGACCCCCAAAATACTTGCTGGCAGTGACAAGACACAGATCACCTCAATTCCAAATGTTTTGTAGAAATTAGTGGCCCCCAAAATACTGCGTGGTACTGGCTGTGTGACAAGACACAGATCACCTCAATTCCCAAATGTTTTGTAGAAATTTGTGACCCCCAAAATACTTGCTGGCAGTGACAAGACACAGATCACCTCAATTCCCAAATGTTTTGTAGAAATTTGTGACCCCCAAAATACTTGCTGGCAGTGACAAGACACAGATCACCTCAATTCCCAAATGTTTTGTAGAAATTAGTGACCCCAAAATACTGCGTGGTACTGGCTGTGTGACAAGACACAGATCACCTCAATTCCCAAATGTTTTGTAGAAATTTGTGACCCCCAAAATACTTGCTGGCAGTGACAAGACACAGATCACCTCAATTCCCAAATGTTTTGTAGAAGTTTGTGATCCCCAAAATACTGCGTGGTACTGGCTGTGTGACAAGACACAGATCACCTCAATTCCCAAATGTTTTGTAGAAATTTGTGACCCCCAAAATACTTGCTGGCAGTGACAAGACACAGATCACCTCAATTCCCAAATGTTTTGTAGAAGTTTGTGATCCCCAAAATACTGCGTGGTACTGGCTGTGTGACAAGACACAGATCACCTCAATTCCCAAATATTGTGGTGCATTGTGGGCGAACACGCGGCGAACACCCGGAAATGTTCGTAGTTCGCGAACAAACGAACAGGCTATGTTCGATGTGAACTCTGAACCGATCGAACCGAACAGCTCATCCCTATTAAACAACTACAGTGCTGTAAGTCAATCCAAAACTTTAATAAACCTTAAACCTGCATATGTAAAGAAAGTACAAGTGAGGTTTTGGCTTTCGTAGGAGAATATCTAGGTGTCCACAATAATTATGCAAATAAATGAAAAACTAAAATTGTCCCGTCTCATTTGTTTATTTTATCTTTTAAAGTGAGAATAATATAACGACTCAAAATTTACAAATAAACATTTGACATTTTCAAAACAGATTCAGTGACCAATATAGCCACCCTTATTTTTAATAACAGTCATAAGTCTTCCATGGAGTCTGTCAGTTTCTTGATCTGTTGATGATCAACTTTTTGTACAGCAGCAACCACAGCCTCCAGACACTGGTCAGAGAGGTGTACAGTTTTCCATCACCCTAAATCTCCAATTTAAGAAGAGCCCAAAAGTTCTCAATAGGGTTAGGTCAAGTGAGGATGGGTGCCCTTATTATTCTTTCATCTTTAAGGACTTTACTGGCTAGCCATGCAGTGGAGTACTTAGATGTATGCGATGGAGAATTGTACTGCATAAATATCATGGTCTTCTTGGAAGATGCAGACTTTTTCCTGTACCACTGCTTGAAGAAAGCGTCTTCTAAAAACTGGCAGTAGGTTTGGGAGTTGATTTTGAGTCCATCTGTAACGAGAAAAGGTCCAGCTAGCTCATCTTTAAAAATATCAGCCCATACCATTCCCCACCTCCACCTTACTGGAGTCTGAGTCGGAGAGGAACTCTGTTACTGATCCAGCCACGGGCCATTCCATCTGATCTGTCAAGATCACCTTCATCAATCCATAAAACCATTGAAACCTTTGATGATTAGTGAGGACAGGTAGTGGGCAGCTGAGTTAGTGGGAGCTTTGTAGGTCAAGGTAAGGACTTTAAAATGAATTCTGCAGTGGATGAGGAGACAGTGAAGGGACTCGCAGAGAGGAGCGGCAGAGACCGAGCAGCGGGTGAGGTGGATGAACCTGGCAGAGGCATTCAGAATGGTTTGTAGAGGGGTGAGGCGGGGTTAGCCAATCCACCAAATCCTCTGTATGTTGCTGCTGCTTAAGACGGCCAGCACCAGTTAGAAAGGACAAGCGTGCCCCTGCAGAGGATGCACCACGTCCACCACGACCAGAGGCACAGCCTCCCAACACAGGGGCTGCTTGCCCTCTTATCTGTGTCTGGGAGCGTCTGCCTGTCCTTTTTGTTCTTTCAGACATGGTGAGTGAAATATAGATTAAATATATACAGAACTCTGATTCAACTCTGGTATAAAGATTAAAGATTTACAGAACTCTGGTATAACTCAGTGAGACACCCTGATAGCTAGCAGCCAGTGACAAGACACAGATTACAATTCCCAGGAACCTCCTATAAATCAGTGAGACCCCCTGATGGGTGGCAGTGAGAAGACACAGATTACAAGTCTCAGAAACCTCCTTTAAATCAGTGTGACCCCCTGATGGCTGGCAGTGAGAGAAGACACAGATCACCTCAATTCCCAAATGTTTTGTAGAAATTAGTGACCCCCAAAATACTTGCTGGCAGTGACAAGACACAGATCACCTCAATTCCCAAATGTTTTGTAGAAATTAGTGACCCCCAAAATACTTGCTGGCAGTGACAAGACACAGATCACCTCAATTCCCAAATGTTTTGTAGAAATTAGTGACCCCCAAAATACTTGCTGGCAGTGACAAGACACAGATCACATCAATTCCCAAATGTTTTGTAGAAATTTGTGACCCCCAAAATACTTGCTGGCAGTGACAAGACACAGATCACATCAATTCCCAAATGTTTTGTAGAAATTAGTGACCCCCAAAATACTGCGTGGTACTGGCTGTGTGACAAGACACAGATCACCTCAATTCCCAAATGTTTTGTAGAAATTTGTGACCCCAAAATACTTGCTGGCAGTGACAAGACACAAATCACCTCAATTCCCAAATGTTTTGTAGAAATTTGTGACCCCCAAAATACTTGCTGGCAGTGACAAGACACAGATCCCCTCAATTCCCAAATGTTTTGTAGAAATTTGTGACCCCCAAAATACTTGCTGGCAGTGACAAGACACAGATCACCTCAATTCCCAAATATTTTGTAGAAATTTGTGACCCCCAAAATACTTGCTGGCAGTGACAAGACACAGATCACCTCAATTCCCAAATAGTTTGTAAAAATTTGTGACCCCCAAAATACTTGCTGGCAGTGACAAGACACAGATCACCTCAATTCCCAAATATTTTGTAGAAATTTGTGACCCCCAAAATACTTGCTGGGACTGAGCACAAAGATTACAACAATTCTCTGATATTTGGTAGAAATTAGAGCCCCCCAGACCCCCCCAGTAGCGTGGCAGACCAGCAGTAAGAACACACAACAACAATCTCCTATGAAATCTCCTCTCAAATGCGTGCAGAAGCGCTGCGTGGAAACCTTATATAGTGTGCTGCGGGACATAGCTCTGTGAGCCCATGATTGGGCAAAATTTGCCCAATCAGGACTCTGAGCCGTGATTGGCATAGTGTTGAACCTGTCTTGCACCAGACCTGTGGTCAGGTGCAAGGCTGTAGCCAATTACGAGCTTCAGGCCAGTGGAAAAGTGCATTGTGGTGCATTGTGGGCGAACACGCGGCGAACACCCGGAAATGTTCGTCGTTCGCGAACAAACGAACAGGCTATGTTCGATGTGAACTCGGAACCGATCGAACCGAACAGCTCATCCCTATTAAACAACTACAGTGCTGTAAGTCAATCCAAAACTTTAATAAACCTTAAACCTGCATATGTAAAGAAAGTAAAAGTGAGGTTTTGGCTTTCGTAGGAGAATATCTAGGTGTCCACAATAATTATGCAAATAAATGAAAAACTAAAATTGTCCCGTCTCATTTGTTTATTTTATCTTTTAAAGTGAGAATAATATAACGACTCAAAATTTACAAATAAACATTTGACATTTTCAAAACAGATTCAGTGACCAATATAGCCACCCTTATTTTTAATAACAGTCATAAGTCTTCCATGGAGTCTGTCAGTTTCTTGATCTGTTGATGATCAACTTTTTGTACAGCAGCAACCACAGCCTCCCAGACACTGGTCAGAGAGGTGTACAGTTTTCCATCACCCTAAATCTCCAATTTAAGAAGAGCCCAAAAGTTCTCAATAGGGTTTAGGTCAAGTGAGGATGGGTGCCCTTATTATTCTTTCATCTTTAAGGACTTTACTGGCTAGCCATGCAGTGGAGTACTTAGATGTATGCGATGGAGAATTGTACTGCATAAATATCATGGTCTTCTTGGAAGATGCAGACTTTTTCCTGTACCACTGCTTGAAGAAAGCGTCTTCTAAAAACTGGCAGTAGGTTTGGGAGTTGATTTTGAGTCCATCTGTAACGAGAAAAGGTCCAGCTAGCTCATCTTTAAAAATACCAGCCCATACCATTCCCCACCTCCACCTTACTGGAGTCTGAGTCGGAGAGGAACTCTGTTACTGATCCAGCCATGGGCCATTCCATCTGATCTGTCAAGATCACCTTCATCAATCCATAAAACCATTGAAACCTTTGATGATTAGTGAGGACAGGTAGTGGGCAGCTGAGTTAGTGAGAGCTTTGTAGGTCAAGGTAAGGACTTTAAAATGAATTCTGCAGTGGATGAGGAGACAGTGAAGGGACTCGCAGAGAGGAGCGGCAGAGACCGAGCAGCGGGTGAGGTGGATGAACCTGGCAGAGGTATTCAGAATGGTTTGTAGAGGGGTGAGGCGGGAGAGAGGGAGGCCAGCAAGAAGATTATTACAATAGTCAAATCGGGAGATTACAAGGACGTGGATGAGTTGTTTTGTGGTGTCTCTGGAAATATTACGTAGTTGGTAGCGACAGGAGGAGGAAACAGAATGAATGTGGGGGATGAAGGGAAGAACCGAGTCAATTGTATCTCTGAGACAGCGAACCTGGTTTGATGGAGAGATAGTAATACCAGCAACCATGATGGAGAAGTCAGGAGGTGGGGAGGCATTAGAGGGAGGAATTAGTAGGAGCTCAGTCTTGGACACGTTAATCTTTAGGTGTTGAGAGGCCACCCAGGAAGAGATGCCAGATAAGCAGTCGCTGACTTTGGAAAGTACAGGAGGAGGGAGAGATCAGGGGTAGAGAGGTAGATCTGAGAATCATCAGCATAGAGGTGGCCATTAAAGCCAAAGCTGTTAATGATTTTTCCCAGGGAGGAGGTATAGATAGAGAAGAGCAGAGGACCTAGGACAGAGCCTTGGAGTACACCAACTGATAAAGGCATTGAAGAGGAGGAGTTACCAACAAATGACACAGAAGGACCTGTTAGACAGATAGGAGTCAATCCAAGAGAGTGCAGTGTCACAGAGACCAAGAGAGCTGAGAGTCTGTAGAAGGAGGGGGTGGTCAACAGTGTCAAAATGCAGCCGAGAGGTCAAGCAGGATGAGAATAGAATAGTGGCCATGTTTTTTAGCAGTTAGGAGGTCGCTGGTGACTTTGGTGAGGGCAGTTTCAGTTGAGTGTAGGGTACGGATGCCTAATTGCAGGGGGATCGAGTAGGGAATTAGAGGACAGGAAGAGGGAGAGGCAGTTGAAAACTAGTTTTTCCAACAGCTTAGAGGTGAATGGAAGCAGAGATACAGGACAGTAGTTGGATGGAGAGTTGGGATCGAGGGATGGTTTCTTTAGTATAGAGGTAACCTGTGCATGTTTGAAGGCGGATGGGAAGGAGCCAGTGGAGAGAGATAGTTTGCAGATGTGTGTGAGAGCAGGGTAAGGGAGGAGGAGAGTGGAGGTATTAGATGTGAGGGAAAGGGGTTGAGCAGGCACGTGGTGAGAGGTGAGGAGGACAGTAAGGAAATGACTTTCTCCTCAGTGGCTGGGAGGAAGTGGCAGAGGGGGCTTCTGGGATTGGAGGTGTTGGATTATTGGTTTGTGTTGGGATGTTGCTTCTGATAGTGAGAGTTTTATTTAAGAAGTAATCTGCCAGTTTCTGAGCGCTAAAGGCAGATGAGGGGGAGGTGCAGGTGGCAAGAGGAGAGAGTTAAAAGTGGACCATAGTCGTTTAGGGTTGGTGGACAGAGTGGATAAAAGAGAGGAGAAGAAGGCTTGTTTGGCCAAGTGAAGGGCCGAGGTGTATGACCACAGAATGAACTTGAAATGAATGAAATCAGCTTCAGAGCGGGATTTCCTCCAGGCACGCTCTGCAGTGCGGAAGCATCTTTGCAGGCAGAGCGTCTGGAGGGTGTGCCAGGGCTGAAGCTGGCGTTGTGGGGCTTTACAGAGTCGAAGAGGAGCAAGCATGTCTAGATCAGAGATAAGGGTAGCATTATAGTGGCCAGTGGCAGCGTCAGGGCAGGTGAAGGATGGGGTGTGTGGGAAATTTTGGAGTAGATTGGAGAAATTATGGGGATCCACAGCATGCAGATTTCTGCGAGTGCATGTGCAGGATGGGGAGGAGGGAGTTTAGGTAGTCCAGATAGGTTGAAGGATAGAAGGTGGTGATTAGAGATTGGAAGGGACGACAAGTGAACTCAGAAATGGAGCAGAGGTTGGAAAAAAAAGGTAGGGAGAAGGGAGGATTGCGTAAGTCCAAGGGAGAATGTTAAAGAAAGAAGTTTGGAGGCAGCAGGGGGAAAAAGGATCATCAATGGGAATGTTGAAGTCCCCAAGAATTAGGCATGGAAGGTTAGTAGAACGAAAGTGAGAAAGCCAGGTAGCAATGTGGTCACTTTCCAATAAATAAATTAGGATTTTGCTGAAAGCCTGTCCCAGTGCTGGCCTTCAGTATCTGTACAAATATCGGGGGCATTTGTGCGAGTAGAAAATTACTAGTGCAAATGTCCAGTATCAGCACTGACACTGATACTAGTGTCGGTATGGGTGCATCCCTACCAGAAACCACTGGGTTCCGGTAGTAGTTTTATGGAGCGTCACTTGGTAGTAAAAGGGTTAAATATTGCATCTGAGCAACATCAGTGAAGCCCCCAATGGGGTTTCTGAGGATCTAGCACTCTCCTTCTCTTCGCTTACGGATATTGAATTATCGTAAAATCATGCACTAAATGCTAAGGAAGCTAAGAACGGAGGACAGCAGAGATTTTATCTCTTTGTGCTCATAGCTCATAAGAACAAAGAAAAACTAAATGCAAACACTTGTATTATTTGTAACTGTCTCAGCATATTAAAAATTAATGCGGTTTTCCTTCTCCTTGGCTTTTAGTACATAATGCAGGAAGTGATGTCTATTTGAAGTAATGTCTATATTGTTGATGGGACAAAATATTTCCTTATAAAAAATATATGCACTTACTTGCAGTATTCGCTGAAAGCCAGAAACTCATTTATTCTTTTGCTGACCTGTTTATGTAAAAAGATAATTTTCCAGTTTTAGGACACATCAATGAATGTAAATTAGGAAAATTCTGGTTTAACATGTTGAATTGATCTAGGTAAATTTCAAAAACTAGATTGTTCGTTCCTTTTAGCATTATAGGTAAATTTACTTTTGGTCCACCAAAAAAATCTAAAGTAAATAATTGTGAATAGAAAGGTACATCGGCAGGCAGAAAGTGGGTGGTCAAGTGACTGAAACTGGCAGGTGGTGGTGAGTAAAATGGGCATGGCCAGCAAACCTACCTTCTTAAATGCTTCCTTACGTGGTTTGTACTTACACAATCGTTAGCAGGATCCAGAGGTGCTCAGTATTGGGTAAACAAGATCTGGGCACACAGAAGGGGGTTGCACACGATATTTATTTTCTTTTATTGCAAATGAATTTATTTGTAAATGTGCTCCAACATGACAGTCAACATAATGCATGAAAGTATATGCAGAAAAAAACTGTTTCACACCTATTCCCTATCAGGGCTCTGCGTAGACCAGAAGTATCCAGCCTGCTTCATGTATAAAACATAACAAGAAAAAACAACCGTTTTTATTGCAAATGTACTGAAAGTAGCTGAAGCTACTGCTTGGTCTCCCTGTCTGAGATGAGCTGGCAGCATCAGTGCTGAATTTGAATCCACCAGTAATGGGAGCGATATACTCCCTCTCAAATATGGTGAATTCACAACAACACTGATTCTGCCCACATGGTGTGTGTGGGTGTGTGTGTGTGTGTTTGCCAATCCAACTGGTCAAGGGTATTCTTGCATAGGCTTGGACCTAAGGCAGTAGACTGGAGGGTGGGGGCAGCATTTTCTGGCTAATGTCCTTTTTTTTAGCAGTCCAGTTTATTTGAGATGTCTTCGAGATCCGCAAAGTAACACAACTTCCAGCATTGAGTCTCTAAACCAGGGGTCGGCAACCATGGCCCTCCTGAAGTTTTGGACCTACATCTTCCATGATGCTTAGCTACACACTAGGTTGACAGTATCAACGGAAATTAAGTTTCAAAACATCTGGAGGGCAAGGTTCCTGACCCCTGCTCTAAACTATTTATTGTTAGAAATTGTAAATAAAAAGCATTGTTTGTCTTTTAATTTACATTTTAATTGGCATAAATAGGTTTTGAATATTTATCTAAAATCAAATTTATGTCCATGTTCATATTTATTTGATCTCGGGTGACAGGAAGAATTGGAATAACTAGGACAGCACCAAGTCTAAAGGGGTTATTCAGAAAAAGCCAATCTGGTCCCGAAACGTAACCGAACAGGGAATTTCCTCGTACGGTGCCATTTCGTGGTCATTCGGCTATTCAGAGAGCAGGCAGTTCACCAAATTTGGGTGAACTGCCAGCAAGTACGGTACCTGTTCGAGGCAGTGAACTTCCCATAGAGAAGCAATGGTTAACCTAGTCAGAGAACACCGAACAGCAGTGAAACATTGCTGAACTGCTTTGAAGTTCGGTGCTTTCATTCGGCAGGTTTATTCAGACGAACCCAATAGACTTCAATGTTAAAAATATTCCTGTTTTTATCCAATAAACCACTCATTCTTTTAAGCTGCAGCAAAAGTCTCTTTATTTATAGTTTTTTTTGAATCGTTTAGGCATTTTTCTGCCCCATTTTTTTCTGTTTTTTTATAATAGCGTTTTTTTTTCTTTCTGTAACAGAACTTTTTATTATTATTCATAGGATCTTATATGTAAATTCCAGGCATTTTAGTTGAGTAGTTTTTCAATTTTGACACTCTCAAACTTTTTTATTCTTTTTACCCCAGTAGTCGGCTTGTCATATTTTTCCGGAGGCTGGTTGGCGCTGTGTTCGGCGGCTTGTCGACTTTTTCCGACGTGTTCAGCATGTTTTTTGTGGCTGTTCCGGTGGGTTTTTGGGATTGTTCCTTGCACTCCGGGGACGCTGTGGTGAATGCTGAATTCACTGCAGGGTGGGGAAATTTGATTCCCCAAAGTACGGGAAAGTTCGGGGAACGATAGAGCACTTGTCGGTGACATTTCGGTGCGCTCTGAATAACCCCCCTGAATATCCCTTGCATTTGATAGGGAAAGGGTTAATGTGGCAAAAAAGTGTTTATTAAGAACTGATTGTAGCATATTCTATGAGTAATCTAACATTTTACTGTATGTAATGATTTTTATTAAAGGTAATTAAATTAATGCAAATTTGCTTTAAGAGTTTCAAGAAATAAAACTACTTAAATATGATTCAATATGCTTCTGTTTTACATACAAAACCATTGAACGTTTATATATTAATGCACATTTTGCCGGCCAACAGGAAAACATGAAGAGAAACAAGACGAACATGGATTCATCTCTAGATGTTTCACCAGAAAATATACGTGAGTATAAGAACCATTTTACATATCATCAAAAATGACCCAAAGTTTCCCAATACTATCACATACATTATATAGATAGCTATTTTAAAATCAATAATAGTGGCTATAAAACCAAAAATGCTATAATTACCTTTATCTTACTTTCTGATAGATCTGTTATACGATATTAAAGAATCACATATAAGTCAGATGTTTATATTCTTGAGCCCAGGACATACTTGAAAACAAGAGAAATTTCAATGTATCCTTCCTGGTAAAATACTTTGCAAATAAATAAACTATTGGTATTATTACTATGATTTATTTAGTGCCCATCAGTTTCTGCAATGCTTTACAATAACCAATGGTGGATTAAACAAAATGACTTGTTTTGAGCGTTCTGAAATTAATCTCTCTTTTTAGGCTCCCTGCAGGTTCTGACATCACTGCAGTGTCCTCATCTCTTTCTCCAGATGGGGTTTTAACTGTTGAAACCCCACTAAAAAAGCCTGCTATCCAGTCTGCAGAGATCACCATCCCAGTTACCTTTCAGAGTCGAGCTGAGATTGGCACCTCTGAATCCAAAAAAGGGGAGAATGCAGCCAAGAAATAAGGGCACCAGCACCAACTACTAATCATATGGCTTTAGAGGTGTCCATGTGAATGTCACAGATTTTTGCACATATTGCAGTTTTGACAAATAAATTTGGTACTTGAGAATTTAAGTTGCTATTTTACTCTAATGTATCGACAAGTTGCTAATGTCATTCATTATGGGTATATAAATCACTTGATATCTAAGTGTACTGTCTTGATCTATGGAAAATTTGTAATTGACACTAATGTTATTAAATAAAGTCCAAGGAGAATTGTATGGAAATACATGGTGTTTGTCACTAGCTACTCTCTCTAATTATTTTGAAAAGAAGAAAAAAAGCGCTAAAATTCATGGTACAAGAGCACTAAAAGATTAGAGCATCCCTATATTTTGAGCATCTCCCAGGTTCCCAGCTAGAACTCATTATGTATTGGTGAAGCCATTCAGAAGAACAAATGGAGCTAAAATAAAACAAGGAGAACTTAATTTATGACTTATTTTACCAGTGTTCAAGGACAATTTTAGTATGTAGGTGTTGCATGTTTGTATAACAACAGCAAAGACATTTTGTTTGGCATTTCTTCTTCTCCGTTATATATTGATAGCTTTGGCCAACTTAAACCTTTATGCACCGTTTGTTTTTAAACTCCTATGAACAGTATACGGATATATAATTTTGATTTATTCTAAATGTATTTGTTTCATTCCACAATATTAACTGATAATTCCACTGTGTTCTCGTGGAAAATAAAAGTTTGGACAAAAACACCTTTAAAAATTATATTTTCTTTTCTTGTTCACAAATGCATAAACAATGTCGAAAAGACCTTTCAAGTACAAAATATTATGTGAAATGACTTTTCATTCTAATACTTATGACCAGCAGTAACAGACAAAGTAAAGGTTGAACCTGCTATATTGCAATATTGCTTGAAAATAGGCTCAAGTATAACAACGTTTCTGTTCTGTAATTCTTAATTGAATAATTGAGATAGCTTTCCACAGATGACAGAAATGCTTAGTGTCCCCAAACACAACATTTTCGTTTACCTTAACCATTATATTACATATGGCATTCCATATCCTAATGGGAAATTAAATATCTCAAATAAGACATTTAAGCCTGTATTTGTTTTTACAGAGATCGTAGGACCAGTACCCTAAGATTACAGCATCGTGACAAGACTATAGTATAATTTAAATTTAGCATTTTTTAATTTACTAATTCCAGGGACTAATTGCAAAAGTTGTATGGTGTTTATTTATTTTGGTGTCTTTTCTTTTCCTTCAATTTCAAACACAAAACACACGTTTATGAACTGGAGCCATGTTTGGACTCGGCTTCAAGTCTTTTCTTCTCGAATTTTCTTTGTTAGTGTCTGATGCTAAGAAAATGCAAACTAAAGTACAGTGACAGCTGCTTGTCTGTGTGACAGTGCCAAAAGATTCTTGGCATGCAGAGATGGAGACACTTTATTATAGAGCTTACATCACTTTAGCTCATTTCCCCTGCTATATCAATCTCATCCATATTAAATAAAATCTCTGCAACACCACTGCAATACAAGTGCAGAAGTCATTTACCTCTTGTAACTGATTATTACAGAGAGTGATAGAGGAATTATTGCATCAGATGAATTAAATGGTGAGGTAATAATATGAAATGATAGTTAACAAAAATATAAATATAAAACAGATTGTGGGCATAGCCATATTTCTGGAAAAGCGCGCATAGTATTGTAAAACTTGCAGGGTTATTCAAAGAGATCCAAAAAGTCACCGCACGTTCGGTGACTTTTTGTTCCCCGCACTTCGGGCGATTCGGCGATTCCTAGTTCGCCGACCTTGCGGTGTATTCAGGAAGCACCGCAGGGCCCCCATAGTGCAGGGAATACTTGCCGCAAAACCGCAGAACACTCACCGCAAAAACCCACAGAAACCGCCCCAAAAACCAAACCAAACATGCCAGAAAAATCCGAGCAGTCGGCGATCACAGCGCAGAGCAGCCGCCGGAAAAAGCCGACTAGCAGACGAAGGGGGTGAATAAAAATCAAAAAACAGTTCGTTTGAAATTTGAAACGCTGTTTGCAAAAAAACTACTGAACAAAAATGTCTGGAATTTAAATATAAGATCCAATGAATGCCAATAAAAAGTTCTGTTACAGAAAAATTAAGAAACGATTTACAAAAAAATCCCAAAAAATGCCTAAAAAGATCCTAAACAAAAAAATAAAAATAAAGAGACTTTTTACTGCAGAATAAAATGATAAATGGTTTATTAGATATTGAAATAAAACTGGAATATTTTTATCATTGAAGCCTATGGGATTCGCCTGAATACACCTGACGAATGAAACCCCTGAACGACAGGGCACTTCACGGATATTCCTCAGCTGTTCGGTGTCTCTGAATAGATGAACAATTGTTTCTCTATGGAGGATTTCACTGCCCTCAAACAGGCAACGTACGTGCAGGCAATTCACCAAGATTTGGTGAATTGCCTGCTCTCTGAATAGCCGAATGGCCCCGAAATGTCCCCGATCGTTGAAATTCAGTGTCCAGTTACATTTCGGGGCCAGACCGGCTCTCTCTGAATAACCCCTTTGGTCTTTTGTACATCCATCATTTTCCTATCTTGAACTTTGAGCAAGACTTTGTCTATAGACCTGAGTTATGGGTCAAACCATCCTCCCACCATGCTTTGTCTAGCTGTAAATATGGGAGGATAAATAGAAAAAAAGAGAAAGAGCAAAAAGACAAGGAGTTCTCGTGTGTAGGGATTAAACCCAAAAAAACATAACAGAACAACCAAAATAGTAACAAAAGATGCTAATAGAGTATTCCATAACTATATCTTTATTGAGTATTGAAAAACACCACAAGACACAAAACACACACATGGAGTGTGAATAAAAAGATAAAAACCTCTCAAAACGGTAGGGTATAAATCATGTACAGGCAAATATGGTGTCTCCCCAAAGAAATATCGGTATGTACAAAAAATGCTAGGATATACCTATGCGTATATATCAGTAGTACAACAGAGTAATAGGTAAGTACCAGCAAGTAGAATAAGTCCCTCAAATGTATGGCTCAACGCAAGACATAAGTCTAAATTGTTATCTCGGCAGTCCAAGCTGCCTACCTAACACCAACTGAACTAGGGAATATAGAAAATACAGCTAGAAACCCCAAATAACTACATATGCATATGATAAGCTACGTATATCTCACATTACTATTGTAGAACCATATAATGGACCTTTACCAGGTAAACCCAGGTAAATAAATACAATATAGTGGCTAAACGCATACCAACCAGAATAGCTGGTCCCGACTCCCTACCAGTGAACAAGGTGTACAAATTGTTAATAACAAAATATAATGAACATGCTCGACGCGTTTCACCCCATAGACATGAGGGACTTCATCAGGAGTTAAAGGTGGTCTCGCTCTTGCCTCCCTTTTTATAACCACAGCTAAATAAGTGTTGTAGCGGATCCCCGCTACCCTGCCCGGGTAGATCCGCCGTCAGCGCCGAGCTGGTCTGGGGGTGTAGAGTCAGGGGTAGCGGGCGGTAGGGATTCGGCGGTGGTCCAGCGTTTCTTTCCACGGTCAGGTTCTGATTGGTTGGTTCCAAGACCATTGCAGGCTTCTCTCAGGTCCTCCAGTCTTCACTTGGGTCCACTGGTTGTATGCAGATGAAGTCTTGACCTCACAGTGATCACATACAGTGATTTACATAACCCATTGTAAAGGGAATCAGATAGTGGGTGGCTGAGACAATGTGACTCCCAACCCTTCAAAACAGGTAAACAGATAACAGATATCCAAACAGAAAGCACCTTTGCACAATCCACAAGCCACTCAAACCTATTGTATATTCTATACAAAGGAAAGCATTTGACACTAGTGGCAGGTAGGGTTTTTAAAAACCACATTTAACTAAAGAAATATAAGTCTATTTAAAACTAAAAATGAGCGATTGACAATACATTTAAAACCGCACAATATAACTGAGCATAAACTAGCAGGATGGTGCAGGGGAAAAACATGATTAATTAGAAGTCTAGCAACAGTTTTACATTAAATCTACCAAAGGAAATTAGTTTCTATAAATAAAGGGTAAACGAAATATAACAAAATAAGAATGAAATTAAACTAAATAAATCCTGTGGCGGCCGTTCCGTCACATAGCTCTCCCAGTCCCATGATGGCAGACCCGGTGAGACCCTCTACGGGTCCGCCTGGGGATGTCCAGGTGTAAGTGTCTTTAAAAAGTCTCAAGTTTGGGTTGCTGGGGCAATGCTTTGCCAACCCCCGATAGTCTTTCGGTCCATAGTCCGTAGGGAGGAGGCTGGCCCCCAGGCTTCTCCAACTGCCCCCTTGGTTTGGACCGGTATCCGATGGACCATACAGACACCCAAGGCTGGTACCCTGCCATGGGGAAACAACCGGCCCTGGTGGGACGTTGAGGGCTTTTTCTCTTCCTGGTCTCCTAGCCCCTCGCTGGTGGGCAGCCTTGCTGACACAATTTCCTGGGGCAATGACCCGCTGGGGGGGTACCGCCTGTACCTTCTCCCGGTGCCACTGTCAGCCGCGGGAAAAATGGGCCGATAGCACCCTTTCCTGGTGCCTCGGTCAGAAGCTGGGTGGGAGATGGGGTGACCAGTGTCTCCAGAAAAAGTGGTTGTGGATCTGGGCCGTCTGCCCAGCGTCTCGGGGTCACCCAGTTGCAAATCCCAGCACCATCAACAATTCCACAATGGGAGTCTCCCACATCCTGGGGAACGGGAGCAGCAGCACGCCGTTGCTTGGCACAGGGGACACCTCCACCCTCACGCTGGTGCTCAAAATGTTGGGGAGCGAGACCTGCCATCTTCCCTTCCGGGATTATTACCTGTCACTGGGGAGAGGTACCGCCAGTACTCTCTACCTGGGGTAGCCGCTGCTGTGGTGGAAGGAGACCGACTGACTCCCCACCCTGGAACTCGTAATGCGGTGCACCATCACAGGCACTGCGTTCTGCTGATAGCTCCTGACGAACTGTACTTGCCCAGTCTGATGCTTTCTCCGGCCCAGATGGCATGCTGTGCTGGAGTTGTAGTCTCTCTGCCTCCTGCGTAGCAGTGGAGGCCAGTAGCTTGGTCTGTAGTTCTGGAGAGGAGCAGATGGTCAGTCCCTGGGGCTCCTCGGTGAGAAGGTAGTTCTCCTCTTTCTCCTCAAGTTCTGCGATGGCAGGGCAGGGGTAGAGGTTAGCGGTCCTCTGCCGCGGTGACAGTTTTTCCGCTGAAGTGGGGGGCCGCTCCCCCATGTATGAATGGCTATCCTTGATCCCTGACGCCACCAGCCAGGGCCCCGGGCTAGCTGACCTGCACTTCTCAGGCACCGTGGAACAGACCATAGCCTCATTCACAGCAGGCCGTAGCATGTCCGCTGTCCCCCGCTCCTCTATCCATACGTGGGTAGGAGCATTTGGTTGGGGTTCGGGGTTCCCTGCCGGGTACGCCAGCAATTGGCATGGGGGGGCCTGAGTCTCCCCCTCCCTCGTCTGGCACCCGATATTCTCCCCGGTTTCTGGAGCCTTCAGCTGGGGGCAGAGGGTAGCCGACCTCTGTCCCGATGCCAGCTCTGCTGCTGGGTTGGAGAACTGCTCCCCCATACATAAATTATCCTCTTCATGCACTGAAGAGCCAGCTGATGCAAGTGGTGAATCCAGGCAAACGGCCCCACATCTCCTGGGCTCCGTGGAAAGGACCGCAGCCTCTTCCTTGGCGGGCCATGACATTGTCACTAGCTCCTCCACCCATCCCTGAGCAGGAGCACTCCATTGGGACTCTGGGTCTCCTGGTGAGCCCTCGGGCCATCTGCCTGGGTGGGCCTCAATCTCACCCATTGTCTTCCAGTTCTCCTCTTTCCACAGTGGACCACTGTCCTGACGGCTCTCGTTGGTGGAGACCACAGTCCCATCCACCGGTGCACTTTCACTGACCTTGGTAGGTGTCCGAAGTACTTGGTCACTCTGCTCCGCTGCAGATTCTGCAGGAACGGTACTTGCTGAGTCCTCTGTCTTTTCCCCGGACGGCATGCTGCGCTGCGGCTGCAGGATAGTCACCTCCTCTGTAGCAGTTGAGGCCTGGGATGCCTTCTGCAGCTGGGGAGAGGGGCCGACTGCCTCCTCACCCTGGTGCTCCGAACCCGCAGAAGATCCTGAAAGTAGGTTGGCACCACCGGGTTCTGTTGGCAGCTCTTCTGCCATGTCCATCGGGGTGAGAGCGAGCGGGGGAGCGTCCTCAAACAATCTCCTGTATCCCTGCTCCAGCTCCCACTCTTGGGTGGTTAGCCAGTCCAGATCACTGCTCAGCCCGAGGTCATCAAGGTGCTCACTTTCCCGAAAGTCCCGGATCTCTTCCCATCTCAGTTTAGCTGTGCTGCCAAAGGAGGGGTCATCCTGGAGAGCGTCAAATATTAATCCTGGGCCGCCGTAGTCATAGCCCTCCGTAGGATCTTTCCTCTCCAACTTTGGACACAGGTTGGCAGCATACCATTCCAGTGCCCGGTACCCGTCCTCCAGGCATAGCTCAGTCTGGATCAGGTTCTCCAGTTGGGACAGTCTTTCTACCTGGGGTTGCACTCCTAGGAATGGCACCCGCAGGTCCCACAGTCTCCAGTATTTCTCACCCAAGGTAGGAAGAATCTTTCCCAGGTAGTCCTGTTCAAGCTGTAGGACGTCCCTCCAGAGCTTCTGCCGTGCCGAGTCATTATGCCACAACACCTCCTGGTCGAAACCTGGATCACTGTGCTGGTCAGGCGCTTCCATTCCTTGGTCCCAGAACTCCTCTTCCACGACTGCAGGGAGTATCTCCTGGGACGCTGTCGATTCCCCGAGCTGGTACCGCAACTCGGTCACTCTGAGCTGATTGACCCCTGCCAAAATGATAGCGATCACCTCCGCCGGGGGGTTGACTCCGAACAGGGCCAGCTTCCATTGTACCTCCTGGCGCCATTCTGTGGATTCTGAGTCCTCGTGGAGGGCCAGACTTGCCTGTTCGTCCTCCATCAGGTCCTTGGTGAGGGCAGCCTTTGGCTTACCGCTGACCGCTTTATCCCTGGCTTTGAGAAGTTCCTTGAGGACCGTGTGCTTCCAGCCGTCGTAGCGCTGAGGAATACGGGGTGAACGGCTGTAGGATGGTGTAGCAATCTCTCGAATCCCCGGGTGTCTGAGACCGGGGTCAAAGCCGTTGCTGGTACTGTCCACCTCTCGAACCCCAGGGGTGTCTGAGACCGGGGTCAAGCCAGCGGCTGTATCTCCCCCTGCTGGGCTGGTCTCAGATTCTCCCCCCGGATGATGTCTACTCCAGACGCTCGGCGTGTCGCGGTGGCTGAGACCGGGGTCAAGCCAGCGGCTGTATCTCCCCCTGCTTGTCTGGTCTCAGCCGGATCCCAGCGCTGCCAGCCAATGTAGCGGATCCCCGCTACCCTGCCCGGGTAGATCTGCCGTCAGCACCGAGCTGGTCTGGGGGTGTAGAGTCAGGGGTAGCGGGCGGTAGGGATTCGGCGGTGGTCCAGCGTTTCTTTCCACGGTCCTTGCAGCGTCGCGGTTCCCCAAGCCCTATTATCCCCAATTACTAGCCGAGGCAAGAGTAAAGGTTCAAACAGGAATGAGTTTAATCAAAAGCAGAACATACACGGTCCTTTTATATGGTACAGTCCCACTGTTCTCTCCCATGCCCGCCCCCAGACCCCTGGAGTGAATTCTGCACTGGGGCTACCCATAGCCCAGGTTCTGATTGGTTGGTTCCAAGACCATTGCAGGCTTCTCTCAGGTCCTCTCAGTCTTCACTTGGGTCCACTGGTTGTATGCAGATGAAGTCTTGACCTCACAGTGATCACATACAGTGATTTACATAACCCATTGTAAAGGGAATCAGATAGTGGGTGGCTGAGACAATGTGACTCCCAACCCTTCAAAACAGGTAAACAGATAACAGATATCCAAACAGAAAGCACCTTTGCACAATCCACAAGCCACTCAAACCTATTGTATATTCTATACAAAGGAAAGCATTTGACACTAGTGGCAGGTAGGGTTTTTAAAAACCACATTTAACTAAAGAAATATAAGTCTATTTAAAACTAAAAATGAGCGATTGACAATACATTTAAAACCGCACAATATAACGGAGCATAAACTAGCAGGATGGTGCAGGGGAAAAACATGATTAATTAGAAGTCTAGCAACAGTTTTACATTAAATCTTCCAAAGGAAATTAGTTTCTATAAATAAAGGGTAAACGAAATATAACAAAATAAGAATGAAATTAAACTAAATAAATCCTGTGGCGGCCGTTCCGTCACTAGTGTCACCTGAATTCAAGTGGCTTCCAGTTCCAGTAGGCTGTGGTTGTCATAGTGGCCAGATTGGGTGTCCACGGCCCCCAGTGTTCAGGTCTCTGTAATCGGCCACGCATATATAGCCACACTTTTGGGGTTCTCCGCATGTGTGCATCGACTCGATCGCATAATCCATGCCTACATCAATTCTGCCAGGATCCCTATACTCATAGTGCATGTGAGTTATCGAGACCAATCTCGGGTTACCCGAGTATCGCTCCCGCGAGATTGCACAGTGCTGCGGAGTGATTGTGGAGGGAAACTGGAAACTATTTGAGGATTCCACAGCGGGAGGGAATGAGGATTCACAATTTGGGAATATAAGTAAGTCGGCTGGAGAGCTCCGCAAAAGGCATCCACTCCTGCTGGGAGTCAGCTCCACCCCCTGCCTTTTTATTTTTAATGGAATACCCTGTTTTCAATTTTTCTTTATCTGTCTACCCAAATCTATCTTTATCTTTTTTATGAGTGTATATCTAAGTCTGTCTCTATCTATCCATCTCTGTACATCTATCTATAGTTAGTGCTGGAGCATCTATAAGATGAACTAGGTGCTCGCCTATGATGTTTGCATGGAAGGGTCCCAAGTGGTTTGATGGAGTAGACAGAGCAGCTCTAGTTCAATGGTGGTGTGGAGATGTTATTCAAAGGGAGGAAGGAAAAGCTGGACCATTGAGCCTTGCCTGAAGCTAATAGCCCCCATACCACTGTACACCATAAAGCTGAACTCGCCTACAGAGAGTACGTCTCAGTGAGCATACAGGCAGAAATTTGCTGAACCCAAGGAGCTCACCTTGCACTACCTGCACACTCCCCCCTGACACCAGTAAATTATGTACATATTGTCGGGGGGGTTGTTATGGACTGTGTTTATGCCAGAGGGGGATGTTAGGTATGTGGAACAACGACGCAGAAGCATCTGTGGTAAGCAGTACCTCAGCTCAGAGAGTGGGCACCTCATGGTCTCCCGGCTCATCCTTCTGGGTTTCTGTAGAGGGAACGGAGTCTGAGGTGTCCTTGTCAGCAGTGACCAGAGAACCCTGAGGGCATTGGGTCACCATCACAGCTTGGGTTAGCACCACCAGTGATAAGGTCTGGCACCGGGGCCACAGCAGAGGCAAGGATAGACATCAGTTCCATTGGTTCAGCTGGACCTGCTTCCACGAATCTGGTGGAATCTGGTTCAATGAGGGTAATCAGTTCTGTTCCTCCTGACATAACCGGCTCTATATCCATGGGTTCAATGAGTTTATTATTGTCAGACCCAGTCACTTGGGGTCAAACAAGGAGAGGCTCAGGTACTGGTATTGCTGTGGGTACTGGAGCAGGTTGAGGCATGGTAGCAGATTGGTTGGGGGGCTGGGGTACAGGAACAGGTTTAGACAGGGGAGGAGATCTTGGTACTGGGTTAGTCTTTGACACAGGTGGTTTTCTGGAGCAGACTTTTTTGGGGGTCTCAACAGACAGAGGGGAAGCCAGTGGCCAGACTGTTCACAATACATGCAGAGGTCTACGTTTAGTCTCCGGGCATGCTCCTCAGCAGACAAGGGACCTTGGATTTAGTACAAGGGCTCCCAATTCTCAGCAATATGTTGTTCAGGAAGTCTGGCAGAAGCCTGATTACTTTCTGGAAGGTTTTTTTGGATTAACACCATGATGGCGTGAGTCACCGCAAGCACGTGGGGTAAAGTCTTCCGCATTCTGCATTCAAGTGGAGTTAGGCAAATATAAAGGGTAATACAGGCAAAGGTGTATTACATGAGGACCAACAGCAGGGATAAACCAGAGGGAACTACACTAAAAATAATAATAACGTATAGCAGCTGGCTGGCGAGACAGGAATGGGACTGGATATCTAAACAAAACACACCAGATGGACAGGAGAGGAACTGGACAGAGTATGTACTGAAACAAAAGACAAAATGGACACGATAGGAAGAGGGCTGACTGTAAAAAAAATCCAGAGACACAGAGCAATTGGGGAACTCAAGGACACTTACTGGGAAATAAGACAGAACAAAGGAAGGGACTGAGGACCAGGAAACACAGTGGGTAGAGGTCCAGGCAAATTATAGGTATCAGATGAAGTCTCCTAAAAAGGGGCAATCCAAAAGAGTTGTTAAAGTCCTTAGCATCGGTTGAGGCGGGAAGCACGCAGGAGAATAATCAAAGTCCAAACAACAGTTGATACACAGGGAAATCAATGGTAAAGGTATGGTAGAGGTTTGGCAGGATGTTCTGACACGTGAAGTGCACTGCACTCAGATCAAGGGTATCTGTCTCCGATGGACTTCAATGCAGAAGCGCTCCCCCTAGGGTGGAGTGCAACTATAAAGGAGGCCCAGGCCCTGCTCACACCTGAGGTTTGAAAACACAGGAAAACCTGGCTTGAACTCCTTGGCACCTGAACATGAGAACAAGGAAAAATCCGGTCTGGAATGTACATGAAGCAGGAACAGCACGTTATTTGGCCTTTTTACAGTGCCGGTCACGAGGGCCGTGACACTGCGTTGAAAACGTCATAGTGTGCTGAGCCCAGTACTTCCTTTATCACTGCTGATTGCCAACGATTGTCCTGATTATATATGCGTGTCCAAACAGAATCCCCTTTCTCATAACAACGACCTGCTTTTCCACATTGCGTCTTCGATTGTTGCTGGATGACCCTATGATGAATGTTAGGTTTTAGAAGATCCAACTTTGTCCTGAGTACTTGGCCTAACATACAGCAGGCCAGAGGTTGTCTAGTGGTTGGATGAGGGGCATTCCTATACTGTAGGAGGAACTCAGACAGATGTTGTTCAGGCCTCTTTCCCACTGCTCTTAAGCTCATCAGAAAACCGTTGAGCGTGTGAACAAAATGTTCAGCTTGACCAATAGTCGCAGAATAATACAGTGCCGTTCGATGATGATGAATACCTTCTTATTTTTTTAGAAACCTTTAAATCACTCAGAAACAAGCTATGAGCCATTACCTGAAACAAGCTCTATGGGCAGGCCAAAAGTTGTAAATTGTTTCTGTAATTCCGCAGTGGCGTCCACAGTGGTCTGTGACCTTAATATAACTTCAGAATGTGCCATTTAGAATTTGCATCTACCACAATCAGATACATTTTATATCTGTCACGTGGCGTGTGTGGTTCTGGTATGAGCCCAGCAGGCGGCTACACAGAGGGGAGGCTAGACAGGAATCACGCAATGAATATTCTTTAATGAAACATAAATGAGCCTTAACTGCAGGCACTTAAAAGAACAAAGGATTTATATAAAGTCCAGGGAGAGTTCTTGACTGGAGAGCCTGGGGATTGTGGGCAATGCAGTCCCAGACTGCAGACAGGGCCCACCAAGGATAAGTCTGGACAGCGGACAGTGGTACCTTGACCAAAAGGTCAGAGACAGAGATGAACTGTAATCCACAGGTGGAGATCGCTGAGAGTCGCTTGCACAGACAGAGATGTATCCAGGAACAACAGGGCGGGTGGGCAGACAGATGGATGGATGGATACTGGATACACAGGATAAGCTGGAGCAGGTTTGCACATGTCCAGATGACCTCAGTCAGGGAGCACAATGCAGAACCACTGCTGGCTCGGTCTCTCTGCCTTTTAAGGAGAAATCATAGATGGGCCTCAGCTAGAACTCCTAGGCTGGACAGGAAAACCCAGGCTGGATCTCCAGGAGCCTGGACATGGCACTGGGCTGAGGTAAACCCCGGATTGGAACCCAATACAAAAGCATTCCAGGACAAAGGCTGTGCAAAATAGGTACCCCGGGTGGACCGTGACAATACCCCCCCCGATGGGTGCCCTCCGGGCACCGAGGCTGGAACAGGGGATGGAGCACAAATCACCACCCTCCAACGTACTCAGAGTCTGGATTGCCATAAACGTTACCATAAGCACGTAGGACCCTCTCAAAATGTGGCAGGTTTTCTTTTCGGACCAACGTGCCATTGGATGCCCAGACACAGCCCTCGGGAGCAAGACGTACAATGGGTGATGGGCTCTTGGCAGGACCCAGTAGGGCAGCGCCCTTGGCACGGCTCAATGGGGCAGCGACCTCAGCGATGACCGGTGGGGCAGCGCCCTTGGCGATGACCAGTGGGCCAGCGCCCTTGGCGATGACCAGTGGGCCAGCGCCCTTGGCGATGACCAGTGGGCCAGCGCCCTTGGCGATGACCGGTGGGGCAGCGCCCTTGGCGATGACTGGTGGGGCAGTGTCCTTGGCGATGACTGGTGGGGCAGCGCCCTTGGCACGGCTCGGTAAGGTGGCGCCCTCGGCAATGACCGGTGGGGCAGCGCTCTTGGCACGGCTCGGTGGGGCAGCACCCTTGGCAAGGCTCGATGGGGCAGCGCCCCAGGCAAGGTTCGATGGGGCAGCGCCCCTGGCAAGGTTCGATGGGGCAGTGACCTGGGTGCAGCATGGCTCTGCAGCGACCTGAGTACAGCACGGCTCTGCAGTGACCTGGGTGCAGCACGGCTCTGCGGCGACCTGGGTATCATCCTGCTGCTGGGCAGTGAGTGGCTTGCCCTTACGGCGGCGGCGACGGCCCCGTGGCGGTGACAGTTCCGAGGATCCTGCAGGATGCAGGGCAGCGACCTCTGGAGATCCTGCGGGATGCAGGGCAGCAACATCTGGAGATCTTGCGGGATGCAGGGCAGCGACCTCTGGAGATCCTGCGGGATGAAGGGCAGCGACCTCTGGAGATCCTGCGGGATGAAGGGCAGCGACCTCTGGAGATCCTGCGGGATGCAGGGCAGCAACCTCTGGAGATCCTGCGGGATGCAGGGCAGCGACCTCTGGAGATCCTGCGGGATGCAGGGAAGCGACCTCTGGAGATTCTGTGACGTGCAGGGCAGCGACCTCCGTAGTCTGTGTCAAAGCAACCTCCATGGGCATATAAGGCTCCGAATCTGTGGGCAAGGTAGGTTCCATGTCCATGGGTTCAACGTCAGCAGGCTCAGATGGCGGGGTCTCCAAGTTATCAGAGAGGGAGTCATCCTCTGTACTCTCCACATCAGAGAAGGTTTCTCTAAATTCAGGTCTCTTAGATCTGGGTAGCGGAGTATGGCGAGACTTGCCAACTTTGGTAGCCTGGCGAGGCCTAGCAGGAGCAGAGACTGGGCGAGGCTTGGCTGTGGGCTGGCGAAGCTTGACAGCAGCTTGGCGAGACTTGCAGGATTTGAGACTGGGCAAGACTTGGCTGTGACCTGGCGAGGCTTGATAGTAGCTTGGCGAGGGCTTGCAGAGACAGGGTGCTGTCGAGCTTTGGCAATTGGAGTTCTCTTGGACATTGATGGCAAGGACTCAGCAGGTAATGTCTTTTTGCTTTTAGCATGCACAGACACAGGAGGAGCAACCAGTCGAGAAGGAGGAGTAACAGGGTTGACTCTGGACTGTGAGGAGGATGGCTTGGGTGGGCGCACAGGGCACGAAGATATGAAATGTGAGTCTGCACTACAATAGAAGCACAGTCCCAATGGCCTCCTCCTGGAGCGTTCCTCCTCAGACAAGGGTCTCCTGCAGCCAGACATAGAAGTTGAAGAGCGCACCTTAGGTGAGGTGCCCCTTAATCCTTGCAGCACTTTAAGCAATACAGAGTCCAATTGCTGCAGGAAGTTCTGCTCAGCCATTTTCATAGATGCCACCACCGCCTGTATCACCGCGGACTCGTAATAAGATGGGTTCTGCATTCTGTCACGTGGCGTGTGCGGTTCTGGTATGAGCCCAGCAGGTGGCGACAAAGAGGGGAGGCTAGACAGGAATCACGCAATGAATATTCTTTAATGAAACATAAATGGGCCTTAACTGCAGGCACTTAAAAGAACAAAGGATTTCTATAAAGTCCAGGGAGAGTTCTTGACTGGAGAGCCTGGGGATTGTGGGCAATGCAGTCCCAGACTGCAGACAGGGCCCACCAAGGATAAGTCTGGACAGCGGACAGTGGTACCTTGACCAAAAGGTCAGAGACAGACATGAACTGTAATCCACAGGTGGAGATCGCTGAGAGTCCCTTGCACAGACAGAGATATATCCAGGAACAACAGGGCGGGCGGATGGATGGATGGATACTGGATACACAGGATAAGCTGGAGCAGGTTTGCACACGTCCAGATGACCTCAGTCAGGGAGCACAATGCAGAACCACTGCTGGCTCGGTCGATCTGCCTTTTAAGGAGGTTAAATCATAGATGGGCCTCAGCTGGAACTCCTAGGCTGGACAGGAAAACCATGGCTGGATCTCCAGGAGCCTGGACATGGCACTGGGCTGAGGTAAACCCCGGATTGGAACCCAATACAAAAGCATTCCAGGACAAAGGCTGTGCAATATAGGTACCCCGAGTGGACCGTGACAATATCCCACTGGCCCAGCAAAGTCTATCAGGTCTATTCACTAAAGGTGAAACACAGGAGAATTGGCAGGAAAAGAGAACAATCTAGACCAAATACCTGATTTGGAAAGTGAGATAAATTGAAGAATTTTTCTGGCTTGGCTATTTTGAACTTACAGGGTTATTCAAAGAGAATCGAAAAGTCACTGCACGTTCGGTGACTTTTCGTTCTCTTCAATTCTGCTTGATTCGGCGATCCCATTTTGGTGACCCTGCGGTGTATTCATCAAGCTAGAAAAAGAGGTGGTAGATACCAGCTACCCAATATCAATTTTATTAGGTGTACAGAAAACTAACATAACACCGAACGCATAAAAAACATATAATGAATTAGATAGGTCATGAATTGAAACCACCTAATGAGGGATGGTTGCCTCACTAAGGTAATCCTGTTAGTCTGTGCATTCAAATCAAAGTAAAACCGAGTAACACAGTCTAGAGAATGTAGGCTACTGAGCGGCAGTTAGCAATATGCCAGGCATTCATACAATCAAATCAAAAAGCATTAAATAATTCATAATCTTCGGAGGATCACCTTAAATGGGTATAGAGGTCAACCGATATGTGATTAATTATGTACATAAAGTAGCAAGATATTATATAGACTGTGTAAAGTATCAATGCTATGAAGAGCCTAACAATTGGCTCCTATATATGCCTGATGTACATTCATTGAGACAAAATTGTACTGAGAAATTTAACTGTGCAATCGTAGAAACTGCTAAATCAGCGATACAGCATAGACTTATAACCATAGAACCATAAAACAGCATAAAAGCCATACAACAGAGATAGCTACTCCCTCATTGTTAGGGGCAAAATTAGATAGATGCCAAAGTGGGCAAAAGTGACCAGACCCACAATATTAAACTGTTAAAAGAACCTGAACCTCACTCCTCGACATGTTTCGCTGCACACAGAACAGCGGCTTTTTCAAGAGGAAGAAAAAGCCGCAGTTCTGTGGCGGCGAAACATGTCGAGGAGTGAGGTTCTTTTAACAGTTGAATATTGTGGGTCTGGTCACTTTTGCCCACTTTGGCATCTATCTAATTTTGCCCCTAACAATGAGGGAGTAGCTATCTCTGTTGTATGGCTTTTGTGCTGTTTGATGGTTCTATGGTTATAAGTCTATGCTGTATCGCTGATTTAGCAGTTTCTATGATTGCGCAGTTACATTTTTCAGTACAATTTTTGTCTCAATGAATGTACATCAGGCATATATAAGAGCCAATTGTTAGGCTCTTCATAGCATTGATACTTTACACAGTCTATATAATATCTTGCTACTTTATGCGTATAATTAATCACATATCGGTCGACCTCTATACCCATTTAAGGTGATCCTCCGAAGATTATGAATTTTTATTTTTATTTTTTTTTGTATTCAAAATTTTTATTTTGAAATATGTCATCATACAAGTAAACATAAAATGAGGGCCTCGCAGGGCTGCACATAGTCGTCTGCGATAACTCAGCGTAAAGAAAATAAAGAAAAACAGCATATAACCATCTATAATAGCACAGCTCAGAGGCAAAAACACAGTCATCTAGAAAATGAGCCAAAAAATTAACTCTCAGGAACATAGCACTACGTCATATAGGGCACTGCAGGTCAAGAACAAACATGTAATCTGGAGAAAGTGTTTCAGGAAGATAATATTAAAGAAAAATATACTGCTAAAACATCTGAAGAAGTCCGCATATCAGAAAACAGGGGCATCGTCAAAGCAAGAAAAGAGAAGTCTACCTCATAAAAGGACAGCAGTTAATAAAAATAAAAAAAAATGAGGGAAAGGATAAGCTCATGACAGCGTCCCCATGCCAACAATGGTGCAAGGGGGAGAAACGAAAAAAAAAAAAAAAGTTGGGGGAAGGGGTGGGGGAACGGCAGAGGCCAGTATTGTGACTTTCCCGGCTCACTCCCAGAGGAGGCTGTGGAGGGGTAATGTCACAAGGCCCAGGAGCCCGAGGGCCAAGTATTACAGCCAGAGCCATGGTAGGTGCCATAGTGGCGCACCTCGGGGCAGCCTGTAAAGTGCCAAAAAAAAAGGTGAGGGGAGGATGCACCATCGTTAGTAGGGAAAGCATCGATAGAGAGAAAAAAATAAATTGAAAATTCTCAAATAGGTTTCAAAATATCAAAAAGGGGGGTGGGTGGACTATAAAAGTCGTCAAGCGGTCGCAAAAAACAGAAGATGGGGAGGGGGGACATCTCCAAAAATAAAGTCTGCAAAACGAACGTCCGGAACAGGGGTGGGGGGGTGTATGAGCCTCAATACCTAAATTTCCTTTCCCTTTTCTTTTTTTGTCATCAGAAAAGATAAAAATAGTGTCTCAGAGTGTCTCAATCGGGGGGAAGGGGAGAAAAGGACAAATTTGTGTCCCCCCTATTCAGCCTGGGTCAGATGTTGCGGGCGAGGTACCACGAGGGCCCGGACTGGCAGATGTCGGAGCCGGTGACAGACCCCACGAGTGGAGCAAACGCCAGGCCTCTTCGGGGGAAGACACCGAGTGTGTCAAGTTATCGTAGTTGATGCAAATGGATCCCGCCACCCCCCATCTGTAACGGACTCCGCCATTCCTCATAAACAACGACACGTCTCGAAACCGCCTCCGAGCAACCAGGGTCAAAAGTGGCAAATCATTAATAAGTGTGATAGATAGGTTCTCAAAAATAATTGAAGCACGGGCGATAGGGGACGACATCAGACGTCTTTTATCAGATTCCTCCACAGCGACTGCCAATACATCTCGTGGGGCATCCACCGGAGCCGTGGCAGCCTTCCGCAGGTGAGTAACGGCACGAAAGATGGTAGGCACCTCGGGTGGCAGTCCCATAACCTGAGACGCAAACCTGTTAGCAAAGCCTAGTAAGGCGTCTCCAGGAACCGTCTCCGGGATCCCCCTGATCCGCACATTTTTCCGCCTGTGGCGCACCTCGGCCGTCTCCACCGCACTAGAGAGCAGCGCCACTTGGGCCTGCAAGGATTCCACCTGTGGTTTGAAAAGGGCCTGTGTAGCCTGAACACTCTCTACCCTTCCCTCCACGGCCGTCAATCTTCCCTGAATAGCCGACAGCTCAGTCTTCAGGATAGCAAAGTCCGCACGCCAGACCTCACGCATCCCTCCAATCATCTCCTCAAACATATGCTGAATGTCTGTCATCGTGAATGGCAGGGTGCTGCCACCAGCGGCAGAATCAGGAAGGAGCGTAGGGGTCATCTCGGTCCTGTCAGAGTCACATGAGGTCTCAGGGGGCTTGGGTGTAGCCATGGATCTCATACCACCTGATCCGGCCGCCTTCAGCACCGCTCGTCCTGTGTTCCGGGGTCTAGTCGAGGCGGCTTCCATCAACGATACATTTTCCTCGTCTGAGGAGCTCCCTGCCGGGGTCAGGTACGTCTGAGTGTCTCCACGGTGTCGTTGCTGGCCATCACCCAGTGACTCCCGTATGTCACGCTGACGGGGGCCCTCTGGCAGCAGGGGCCTTTTCCCCGACCTCTTGCCCATGAGTGGACAGGTAGATGGGCAGCGGGAGTGGGCCAGAAGAGAGCAGCGCAGGAAAGGCTCCAACAAGATGGCTGCAGGATGTAGGCCGCGAAAACAGGCCGTACTCCAGAAATTGTCCTAAACGGCTTGAAAAGTCAACACTGCGGGTGTCCTGTGTAAGGGAGCAAGACGGTCAGGGTCTCACTCGTCGGTAATATCACAGCAGCAATCGTAAAGTCGCTAAAAAGCACAAAAAACTGAGTAGTAGCTCGGGAGCTCCTCAAAGTGCGACCACTCTCGCTGCGAGTCAGCTCCGCCCCCGATTATGAATTATTTAATGCTTTTTGATTTGATTGTATGAATGCCTGGCATATTGCTAACTGCCGCTCAGTAGCCTACATTCTCTAGACTGTGTTACTCAGTTTCACTTTGATTTGAATGCACAGACCAACAGGATTACCTTAGTGAGGCAACCATCCCTCATTGGGTGGTTTCAATTCGTGACCTATCTAATTCATTATATGTTTTTTATGCGTTCGGTGTTATGTTAGTTTTCTGTACACCTAATAAAATTGATATTGGGTAGTTGGTGTCTACCACCTCTTTTTCGTCTTTAATATTGCCGGGTTATGCCCATCGTAGACACTGGTTTTTGATTCTATTCCCCAGTGCTTTTTCTTTTCCTTTCTGCATATTCTTCAAGCACCACAGGGCCATCATAGTGCAGGGAAAAGCCGCCGAAAACCTGCCGAACACTCACCGCAAAACCCAGGCGAATGCACACTGAAACCCACAAAAACATCTGGATAAGCCCCGCCGAACACACCGGAGAAACCCGAGTAGGAGCCGATCAGAGCACAGAGCAGCCGCCGGAAAAACCCAACACCGCAGACAAATGGAATGGAAAAAAAACAAACAGTATGCTTGAATGTTTGAAAAGTGAAACACTGTATGCAAACAAACTACTGAGCGTAAATGTCTGAAATTTACATTTGAGGTCCAATGAATGATAATAAAAAGGGCTGTTACAGAATAAAGAACGATCGTTTAATTTTTTTTTTAAAAAAACTGGAAAAAGAATTTGCAAAAAAATCCCGAAAAATGCTTAAAAGATCCTAAAAAAACTATAAATAAAGAGACTTTTTACTGCAGAATATTATAATGAACGGTTTATTAGATATTGCATTAAAACGGAATATTTTTAACATTGAAGCATATGGGATTCTCCTGAATAAACCTGAGGAATGAAACCACCGAATGGCAGGGCATTTCGGCAACTTTTCACAGCTGGTTTTTGTTCTCTGAATAGACGAAGCATTGCTTCTCTATGGGGATTTCACTGCCCTCGAACAGGCACCGAACAGGCACTGTATGTGCAGGCAATTCACCAACATTTGGCGAACTGCCTGCTCCCTGGATAGCCGAATAGCCAGGAAAGGTGAACCGAACACTGAATTTCAGCGTGCGGTTACCTTTCGCCAGCAATTCAGAGCTCTTTGAATAACCCTGTAGAATTTTAACTTCTCCTGCCAATTCTCCAGAGTTTCACCTTTAGTGAATAGACCTGTATGTGAATTTTCTGCCACGGTGATAGAGGTCAAGTCCAAGGTTGTACTTTACCATTTAGTAATTCACGTTGTGCTTGCACATCCAATGCATGCATGATGCATCCTGAAACATAACATGGTATATCCTCATCAAGGGTTGTGCACCACACATGACTTTCTGCTTCATACGGACTATGCCTGGATCACCTTCATGCAAAATTTCAAGAATTTAATGTTTTAGCATAAAATGTGTATGTATCACTGGGGAGTTGCCGGGGTCTGTTTATGTGTAGGTGTGTGTGGGGGTGTCAGGATCCCTGTTACAGTGCATCTGTCAGTATCTGTATTTGCTTCTGTTATCTTTGCCATAGTGTGTCTCTGTCAGTCTGTCAGCATCTTTGTCATTTACTGTGAACCCCGTCAGCATTTTTTCATTGTCTGAGTCTCTGTCAGTGTTTCTGTGTCCCCATTGTCTGTGTCTTTGTCATTCTCTTTCTCTGTATGCTCAGTCAGTTTTTCTGGGTTTTTACTAATGTAAAGAATTAAAGAAATGAGCCAGCACTACAGGTCCAAAATTGTATCTTAATTTATGGAGTCAATATGAGCAGCAGTAATGTTTCAGCAGCACTGGACCATCAATTATCTATGTGCTCTCCTGACTTGGTGTGCTCCAATGTCAGCATGGGAAAGAAAACAGGTAACCTTTATTCTAGTATTTATAGGACAGTCTGATTGTGGTAACAGCTTGATAAATCTCCAATGGGGCTGAAACGTTGCTGGTGTTGGCCTTGGCTCCATAAATTAAAAGAGAACTTCTTGGATCAAATGAATGACAGCTCGTTTCTTTTTTTCTACATGTCATTAGAGGATCAGCCACCTCAAAGTAGTGTGCACCATTAAGTGGATCCTCCCCTGTTTTATGTTTTTCTTGTAATTATATTGTATTTGTAATTTTCTGTGTGGCTCAGTCTATGTTCTTTTTTTTCCTGTGTCTTTCTCGTTGTATATCTATGTCTTTGTCAGTGTTTCTGCCAGTATCTGACTATCTTTATTATTTTTTTTTTTTTGTGTCTTCTCTCCATCTCGGTCAGTGTCTTTTGCCATTGCCTGGGAGCCTGTGTCAGTCTTTGCCATTGTGTCTCTGTGTTTGCAAGTGTCTTTCTGTGTGTCTGTTAGTGTCTCTGCATCCTGGATAGAGTATGTGTCTCTATTATTGTCTCCCACACAACTCCCATATCTCACACACAGCCAAACAGTAGGGATGTGCGTTTCGGGTTTCGGAATTTTCACAAAATTTCCCGATTCGTGTTTTCGGATGCGGACGATTTTCCGAAAATTTTTAGATCCGAAAACGGCAGATCCGAAAAGTTTTCCGAGCCGAAACGAAATATTTTCGGAATTTTCGAATGGACTTGAAATGTGTGAAATCGAAATTTATTGCTTTGAAACGAGGAGAAAAGACGTTCCGAAAAAACGAAAATTTCCGAAATCACGAAAAGTCGATACAAAAAACGAGCAAAGTGACACGAAAATACGAAAAATGGTCGATATTCCGGAAACATGTACAATTCCGAAAAACGAAAATTTCCGAAATCACGAAAAGTCGATACAAAAAATGAGCTAAGTGACACGAAAATACGAAAAATGGTCGATATTCTGAAAAAAAAATGTACATGAAAAATGAGTCGAGCCGAACCGAATCGAAACAGAAATCGGTCGAAACGAGCCGAATCGAAAAGTTTGAAAATCCGAAAAATCGAATCGAACCGAAAAAAAAATCGGTGCACAAGTCTACCAAACAGCCCCCTAACGCAACACCTATAAAACCCACATAGAAGTATGGAGTTATATGTGATAGCAGGGACAGGTGATGGAGACAGTTGTTAGTGGTAGGAAAATGGAAATTAGAGACAGTATATGATGGGGGAGCTACAGATGATGTGAATGGCAAAATGTATTTTTCCATAGGTGCCTGAAATCCTTGCACCAGCCATGTCTATAACATATCACTTACAGTAAAATGGCTGTAACCCGAGATTCGTTTGGTTTCCTACACCGATGGGAGTGTAAACTGTACATTGGCGATGAATTATGGTGCTCAAACCTTATAGTATGGGAAACGTCACTGCCCTAGCATTCTTTTAAGGTAATATGAATGACAGCTTGTTATGAGCAAGTGGATTCATCAGATTATATTTACATGTGATTTACCAATTACACAAGCGCAGGAACTGAGGAAAAATATAGTACATCATCATAGCCAACAAAACAAAAGTCAAGGCTCGAGTTAAAATACAACAAAAGATCAAAATTATTAGTAAATTCAGTATGACAAAAAATACATAAACAATTATAATAAAGTGTGAAAACACTTTATTAACCCTTTCCCCCTGAAAACAGTTAATAGAATAAGATATTTACTCCTGCAGCACAATGGAAAATATTATGAAATATATGGACAGTCTTCTTACACATGATTCTCAGTAGGTGGCAGTGCATGAGAATATTTTGGTAAAAAGGATTAGCATTGTTCTGCAGCTGAATTGTGCCACTCCTTTGCTTCTGCAATCCATGTTCTAAGAAGAGTGAGACTGGATGCAGATGGTCGGAAGATAACCCAAAATGTATTTTCCTGCAATCTTGCATAACGCCAATCATGTTTTAATAAAATGGACCTTCCAGTGATATAGTGCTAGTATAAGCTGAAAAGGGACTATATTTTATACCTACCTATAACGTGGGGTTCCATACCCACGTTGCAGAATGCTCCCCTCACCATCAGTATCCCGAAGGAATACCAAATCTTGACAAGACCCAACCAGTCAATAGATATAGCTTTTTGGAAGGTGAAAACAAAACCTCGGTCCATATACTTTGGAACAGGTCCATGCCGGGTTTCAGTCCATATTTCATGAGGTGTCTTTTTACCTCCTCAACAACCTGCATCTCGCTCTGGGTTGCATCTCTCTGGGTTGCAACACACGCGTGCCTTTGGTCATCAGCTCCTCCTGCAAAAATATTTTAGACGTCTGAGTCTGGTTGTAGGAAGCATACAATCCTGCCGTGGCCACCAATGTAACGTGGGGTCCCGTACCCATGTGCTGAATGCTCCCCTCACCATCAGTATCCTGAAGGAGTACTGATTCTGGCCCAACCCCACTCAGTCAATAGCCGTAGCTTCTTGCAAGGTGAAAACAAAACTGGGAATGAATTTTATTTAGCGTTTACAATTATAAACACAGACAGGGGTTGTGCAGAATACAATGGTAAAACAAGCCCCAGTCTTTCCATACTGAATAGCCTGTCACAGGGGCACCCTGCGTGAGCCGAGGTGGAACCCCTATTTGGGGTTGATATCCCATATGGCAGGAGTGTTGCTGACTACATAACAGGCAGACTAGACCTGAAGAACCGCACAGCTGCACCAGGAAAGCAGCAGAAAGGACACAGTACAGAACAGCAGGAAGGGCAAGGGTTAAGGGAAAAAAACAATACACAATCACAAACACACCAGAAACACACTAAAGGGAACCCTAAATTGAATACCGGTCCTTAGATGGCCATCTCTATCAAAAAGGAAGACAATAAGTGCTGGGTGAAAAACAGAACACAAAGAAGTACAAAGGGGAAATACAAAGACAGAATCAGAATACAAAAGACAAGAGTCAAAACCCAGAGCTGGTAGTCATACAATAGCCAGGTATCAGAAACCAGAGAGGGAAGTCAGTACACCAGAATCCACACAAGGGAAAACACAAAAATAAACAAATAACAAGGTCAAGGAAAACAGGAAACCACAAATAAACTGAACAAAATATACAAAGGGAAAAATAACAATTACTTGTGGCAGGAACAAAATAACAGCAATCAGATATGACAGAGCCCTGCTGAAATAAAGAGACTGCCTTATATTGGGTGTAGGCCAGAGCAATGTGTGAAGTTTGTTAAAGGTTTCACAAAGACCAATGTCTCATTTTAGGAGTAATCATATATAAATATTGTGGAATACTTATTCAATATTATATATTTAATAAATACATTTTGCTGGTTTATCCACTACTTGATGAGTGTTGAAATTAGGATTTGTGAGAGAGACAGTGTGTGATTGTGAATGTTGCTCAGTAAAAATGGAGAGTGTTGATAGCAGACCAGAAACTGGAGGGGGTTATATGGCACAAAAACGATGATGATCATGATATCAAACATGACCGGTTTTTATGTAACATAAAAAAAAATTGTTTCCCTTTTTTATTCTAATGCAGCACTATTGTTCACTTTTTAATCATAAAGTGAAGTATGATGCTGCACTTACAGTCAGGTCCAGAAATATTGGGACATCGACACAATTCTAACATCTTTGGCTCTATACACCACCACAATGGAGTTGGAATGAAACAAACACAATGTGCTTTAACTGCAGACTGTCAGCTTTACTTTCAGCATCCAGCATCCAACTCGGGTGAACGGTATAGGACTTACAGCAGTTTGCAGATGTGCCTCCCACTTGTTAAGGGACCAAAGGTAATGGGACAGAATAATAATCATAAATCAAACTTTCCTTTCTTAATACTTGATTGCAAATCCTTTGCAGTCAATCACAGCCTGAAGTCTGGAACGCATAGACATCACCAGACGCTGGGTTTCATCCCTGGTGATGCTCTGCCAGGCCTCTACTGCAACTGTCTTCAGTTCCTGCTTGTTCTTGGGGCATTTTCCCTTCAGTTTTGTCTTCAGCAAGTGAAATGCATGCTCAATGGGATTCAGGTCAGGTGATTGACTTGGCCATTGCATAACATTCCACTTCTGTCCCTTCAAAAACTCTTTGATTGCTTTTGCAGTATGCTTTGGGTCATTGTCCATCTGCACTGTGAAGCGCCGTCCAATGAGTTCTGCAGCATTTGGCTGAATGTGAGCAGATAATATTGCCCGAAACACTTCAGAATTCATCCTGCTGCTTTTGTCAGCAGTCACATCATCAATAAATACAAGAGAACCAGTTCCATTGACAGCCATACATGCCCACACCATGACACTACCACCACCACGCTTCACTGATGAGGTGGTATGCTTAGGATCATGAGCAGTTTCTTTCCTTCTCCATACTCTTCTCTTTCCATCACTCTGGTACAAGTTGATCTTGGTCTCATCTGTCCATAGGATCTTGTTCCAGAACTGTGAAGGCTTTGTTAGGTGTTGTTTGGCAAACTCTAATCTGGCCTTCCTGTTTTTGAGGCTCACCAATGGTTTACATCTTGTGGTGAACACTCTGTATTCACTCTGGTGAAATCTTCTCTTGATTGCTGACTTTGACACACATACCCCTACCTCCCGGAGAGTGTTCTTGATCTGGCCAACTCTTGTGAAGGGTGTTTTCTTCACCAGTGAAAGAATTCTTCGGTCATCCACCACAGTTGTTTTCCGTGGTCTCCCAGATCTTTTGGTGTTGCTGAGCTCACCAGTGCGTTCCTTCTTTTTGAGAATGTTTCAAACAGTTGTTTTGGCCACACCTAATGTTCTTGCTATCTCTCCGATGGGTTTGTTTTGTTTCTTTAGCCTAATGATGGCTTGCTTCACTGATAGTGACAGCTCTTTGGATCTCATCTTGAGAGTTGACAGCAACAGATTCCAAATGCAAATAGCACACTTGAAATGAACTCTGGGCCTTTTATCTGCACATTGTAATTGGGGTAATGAGGGAATATCACACACCTGGCCATGGAACAGCTGAGAAGCCAATTGTCCCATTACCTTTGGTCCCTTAACAAGTGGGAGGCACATCTGCAAACTGCTGTAAGTCCTACACCGTTCACCTGAGTTGAATGTACATATCCTCAAATTAAAGCTGACAGTCTGCAGTTAAAGCACATTGTGTTTGTTTCATTCCAACTCCATTGTGGTGGTGTATAGAGCCAAAGATGTTAGAATTGTGTCGATGTCCCAATATTTCTGGACCTGACTGTACTTACCATCTCATTTACAATGTCATCAGTGAGTTTGGAGGCGATGTCAATGCATCAAAAGCCTAAACCGCTGCACTGCAGCAAGGGGCACAGGGAAGCCACAAAAGGTCAAAGGAGGTGTTATTGGAAAAGTCAGAGTCCGGCCTTTCCAACGATACCAAATATGACCATGTAACGTGTTCAAATGCCAAACTAAACACTAACTTTGAGGAGGCGGTATTTCTCAGTGAAATGCCATCTTCTGGGTGGAAGCACAAGTTACATTGGAATAGCTTGTGTTTCCATGCAGAGGTGAAAATTAACATCTCCCATACTAAATATAGGAGATATTAATTTACGAGGGAGAAACATTCGACAGGGATTGCTGTATCTCTAGTGCCGAGATGACCTCCATGGCACTATACTAAAGAGGTTACTCAGAAAGCATTTCGGCAGTTCGGTGCTCTCTGGTTCCCCACACTTCGGGGGAATCAAATTCCCTGACCCTGCGGTGAATTCAGCATTCACTGAAGGGTCTGCAAAGTGCAGGGAAAAGCTGCCACAAAACCGCCAATTTAAAAAAGAAAAACACGTAAAACCACCGAAATTATCGGATCCGATAATTTTGGCAGGTCCGGTGGCTTACCACCCTTCACACACTATTGGATTGAGTTACTTCTTTTACTATTCTAATGTTTATACCTTATAACCCTTAAGAGGTTATTCGGAGAGAGCCGATCTGGCCCCAAAATGTCACCGAACAGGGAATTTCCCCGTACAGTGACATTTCGGGACAAATTTTAGCGAACGGCCAGCAAGTACGGTGCCTTTTTCGAAGGCAGTGAAATCCCCATAGACAAGCAATGGTTAATCAATTCAGAGAACACCGAACAGCAGTGAAAAGTTGCCGAAATGCCCTGCTGTTCGGTGGAGCCGAATCTGGCCCCGAAATGTAACCGGACACTGAATTTCAGTGACGAGGACATTTCGGGACCATTCAGCTATTCAGAGAGCAGGGAATTCGCCAAATCTTGGCGAATCGCCTGCACGTACGGTGCCTGTTCGAGGGCAGTGAAATCCCCCATAGAGAAGCAATGGTTCGTCTAGTTAGAGAACACCGAACAGCTGAGGAATGTCAGTGAAGTGCCCTGCTGTTCGGTGGTTTCATTCGTAAGGTTTATTTAGGCGAATCCCATAGGCTTCAATGTTAAAAATATTCCGGTTTTAATTCAATATCTAATAAACCGTTTCTCATTTTATTCTGCAGTAAAAAGTATCTTTATTTTTAGATTTTTTAGGATCTTTTTATAAATAGTTTTATCATTTTTCTGTAACAGACCTTTTTATTATCATTCATTGGATCTTGTATGTAAATTCCAGAAATTTTCATTCAGTAGTATTTTTGCAAACGGTGTTTCAAATTTCAAACTTTCAAGCGAATAGTTTTTGTTTTTTTCACCGCTGTTCTGTGCTAGGGATGAGTAGTTCGGTTCGATCTGTTCGGAGTTCGCATCGAACATCGGCTGTTCGACAGTTCGCGAACTTCGAACTTTTTGGGACATTCGCCAAAAGTTCGATTTTTTTTTTTTTTTTTAAAAAGTATAAAAAATGCTTAAAAAATACTAAAAAATCTAGAAATAAAGAGACTCTTTACTGCAGAATATTATAAGCAACGGTTTGTTAGATATTGAATTAAAACAGAAATATCTTTAACATTGAAGCCTATGGGATAAAACATTCTTGTTACTAAAAACATCAGGCAGACACGGCCCTCTAACCAGGCACTGTAGAGGGCAGCCTGCCGGGGCCTCCCAAGGATACCCTTGATTCGCATGCGGCCACTGGATGACAGAGCTGCGACTGTGCGGGCTAGCCACCCGGGTGCATGTGGCAGAGACAGGCAGCGCAGGGAGCCACTGCACCACGGCAAACCCCCCCCCCCACAACCAGGATCCAGGGAGCCCCCACTGACCACCAGGCTAAGATAAGGCACACATTTCTAAAAAAAAAAAATCCGAGGACATTTTTAAATGTCCTCGGGAACATAAAGTAAAACCTTTTTTTTTCTTTCTCTACCTGGCTGAATGTATTTAATTATATATATTAGATATATTCAGTCAGGAAGAAGGGGGTGGCATGTGGGCTGCACGGGGTCACAGGCAGTGGTTTTTTTGTGTGTATATCTTTAGCAAATTTATAGGGGAAGGTAAGGGCAGGTATGTATATTCTTATAAATATATATATCCAGACTTGTATTACACACACATTTTGGCAACTAATTGCCCACCCCCCAATTTGGCTGATCCCTCCAGAAGAAATGTTGAACCCGATAGAGCAGAGAATAATATATATATTCTCTGCTCTGTCGGGTTCAACATTTCTTCTGGAGGGATCAGCCAAATTTGGGGGGGGCGCATTTAGGTGAGATTGTCCACATGCCACCCCCCCATGTTCGTATGTGTATATATTGTCACCTCAGCCGGGTTAGCCCCCCTTATCAAATTTTTTCAACAAAACTCATGCAGTTGGTTAGAGCTTTGTTAGATCAGGTTAGATCAATAGTTGTTTGCGTTAGATCACACATAGAAGGAGAGATATTAACAATTATTGTAAGGGGGGGCTAACCCATCATCAGCCCCCCCTTATCAAAAAATGAACCAAACACTTAGCTATTTTGGAAGCTTTACGTTAGATCAGGTAAGATCAAGTGGTTTTAACGTTAGATCACCCATAATTACTGAGTTATTAAGTAATTAACAAAGACGGGTTAGCCCCCCCTCATTGAATTTTCTGGTCAGAAACCATTCAGGCTTATAGATATTTGTTAGATCAGGTAAGATCAAGTGGTCTTAACGTTAGATCACACATAAATACAAAGATATTGAACATAAAATACAGAGATTTTGTGTATTACATAAGGGGGGTTAGTGCCCCACCCCCCCCCTGCATTAAATTTTCTGGCAAAAGAAACACTCAGGCTGTTAGATCCGGTTTGATCAAGTGGATCACACATAATTACAAAGATTTCATATCAAGCATGGATATTAGGTTTTACATAAGGGTGGCTACCCCTCTCTCTGTCTGACCTCAGTCAAAGGTTAAAAGTTCAGGTTTGTATCTATGTAGTAAGTTTTTGTTTATGGCTTAACCCTTTCGCTGCTGAGCCATTTCACCTCTGTGTGCTGAGCTAATTTTTACAAGTTTCGCTCATCATGTTTAAACGAGATTTGAAGTCACGTTTTATTATACAACCCAGACAAATTATATATCGTTCTTTCCGGCAGACTCGGCAGATTCATAATATACACTATATTGCCAAAAGTATTCGCTCACCTGCCTAAACTCGCATATGAACTTAAGTGATATCCTATTCTTAATCGATAGGGTTCAATATGACGTTGGTCCACCCTTTGCAGCTATAACAGCTTCAATTCTTCTGAGAAGGCTGTCCACAAGGTTTAGGAGTGTGTTTATGGGAATTTTTGACCATTCTTCCAGAAGCGCATTTGTGAGGTCACACACTGATGTTGGACAAGAAGGCCTGGCTCTCAGTCTCCGCTCTAATTCATCCCAAAGGTGTTCTATCGGGTTGAGGTCAGGACTCTGTGCAGGCCAGACAAGTTCATCCACACCAGACTCTGTCTTCCATGTCTTTATGGACCTTGCTTTGTGCACTGGTGCACAGTCATGTTGGAAGAGGAAGGGGCCAGCTCCAAACTGTTCCCACAAAGTTGGGAGTATGGAATTGTCCAAAATGTCTTGGTATGCTGAAGCATTCAGAGTTCCTTTCACTGGAACTAAGGGGTCAAGCCCAGCTCCTGAAAAACAACCCCACACCATAATCCCCCCTCCAAACTTTACACTTGGCACAATGTAGTCAGACAAGTACCGTTCTCCTGGCAACCGCCAAACCCTGACTCGTCCATCAGATTGCCAGATGGAGAAGTGCGATTCGTCACTCCAGAGAACGTGTCTCCACTGCTCTAGAGTCCAGTGGTGGCGTGCTTTACACCACTGCGTCCGACGCTTTGCATTGCACTTGGTGATGTATGGCTTGGATGCAGCTGCTCGGCCATGGAAACCCATTCCATGAAGCTCTCTGCTCACTGTTCTTGAGCTAATCTGAAGGCCACATGAAGTTTGGAGGTCTGTAGCGATTGACTCTGCAGAAAGTTGGCGACCTCTTCGCACTATGCGCCTCAGCATCCGCTTACCCCGCTCCGTCAGTTTACGTGGCCTACCACTTCGTGGCTGAGTTGCTGTCATTCTCAAACACTTCCACGTTCTTATAATACAGCTGACAGTTGAGTGTGGAATATTTAGGAGCGAGGAAATTTCACGACTGGATTTGTTGCACAGGTGGCATCCTATCACAGTTCCACGCTGGAATTCATTGAGCTCCTGAGATCGACCCATTCTTTCACAAATGTTTGTAAAAACAGTCTGCATGCCTAGGTGCTTGATTTTATACACCTGTGGCCATGGAAGTGATTGGAACACCTGATTCTGATTATTTGGATGGGTGAGCGAATACTTTTGGCAATATAGTGTATCATAATTATATGTATACGTCATGTCCTGCCTGAATATTATAACTAAAATTCAATAAAATTAGAATTTTCAATCATCTACAGTGTGTAAAGTGTTTTTTTTTCACATTTTGTCATCCGAGCTTTTGCGGTTTTAATTCTAAGGGGTAGGCCTGTTAAAAAATTTTTAACTGGGAAACCATTAATTTTATTTTTCTGCAAAATTATGTGATTTTAGCTAAAACCCCTCCCAAAAAAAAAATCGCTAGGGCAACATCATTGTTCACATTATAACTGAAATGTGAACAATAATGCTGCATTAATAATAAAAATTATAAAAAAGCAGTTATTTTTAAAAAAAACTGGAGGAGGGTTACTCCCCTTATGTAATACACACAATCTCTGTATTTTGTTAAATATCTTTGTAATTATGTGTGATCTAGCGTTAAAACCACTTGATCATACCTGATCTAACCAAGATCTATAAGCCTGAATGTTTTTTTGTCAGAAAATTCAATGGGGGGGGGGGCACTAACCCGTCTTTATTAATCACTTAATAAGTCAGGAATTATGTGTGATCTAACGTTAAAACCACTTGATCTTACCTGATCTAACAAATATCTATAAGTCTGAATGGTTTCTGACCAGAAAATTTAATGAGGGGGGCTAGCCCGTCTTTATTAATTACTTAAAGGAACACTCCAACAAAAAAATCACCCCCCGTTTTTTTTTCCTAACCTATCCCTATTCCCTTAATAAAACCTTCTTTTTTTTTTCTTTTCTTGTAACTGCAATACTTACCTTAAAATCCTCTGGTTTCCAGCGGCGTTTTTTTTTTTATACTCACCTCCCTCCTCTTCCGCTCCCGTCCTCTTCTTGCTGCGTCTTGGCTTCTGGTTTACGTGAGAAGCGCGCATGCGCGCCTCTCACGTAAGCCAGCCAATCGGCAGGCTTCCTCCCGGCTCCCTCTGAGGATTAGTGTTGCGCGCAAGAGGATGCGCGCAACACTACCCGAAGAGGGAGCCGCCAGCTTCTGCGGGAGTAGGAGACGTCATCGCGCTGAAGCGCGATGACGTCTCCTACTCGGCAAAAGTCGGCAGAAGCGGGAAATATGATTCCCGCTCTGCTGACTGACAGCTGGGAGGGCGGAGTAAAGTTCTCCGCCTCTCTCAGCTGTTTTCAGCATTTTCAGCTGATCGGCTGAGCGGAGGGAGGGGGGACAAAGGGCGGCATACTCCGGGCATCATGACCACCTAAAATAGCTTAGGTGGTCATGTTGCTTAGAGTATCCCTTTAATAACTCAGTAATTATGGGTGATCTAACGTTAAAACCACTTGATCTTACCTGATCTAACATAAAGCTTCCAAAATAGCTAAGTGTTTGGTTCATTTTTTGATAAGGGGGGGCTGATGACGGGTTAGCCCCCGTTACAATAATTGTTAGACATGTGCACAGCACAAAATATCGTTTTGAACTAATGGATTAGTCCTAAAAACACAATTTATTTAGTTGCTAAAGAAATTAGTTTTCAGTTCTTTAGTATGAAAACTAATTTCATTCATCCGAAACCCAGCAGATACAATTACTATTGCAGTGGCTCTTCAGTGAGCCGAGATCAGCTGCTTGTTACAGTATCTCTCACTCTCAGGACAATGTGTCAGGCAAAGCTGTTACAGTAACTGACTGCTGCTCATCAGTAAATCTAGTAAATAATATTTTTATATATAAGAGGTTATAGCAATATTATTTCTTTGTTTTACTGAAACTCTGAGCGCTGTGATAGGCAGCAGTTACTGTAACAGATGAGCCTGATAAATTGTACTGAGAGATAATGTAACAAGCAGCTGATCTCAGCGCTCACAGCCACTGGATTTAAAGGGCTAAAAAAAAAATACTCCTCTCTGTATAATGTATAGAACATCCTCCTGCATTAATACCCCTCTCTGTATAATGTATAAAACATCCACCTGCATTAATGCCCCTCTCTGTATAATGTATATAACATCCTCCTGCATTAATACCCCTCTCTGTATAATGCATAGAACATTCTCCTGTATTACTTAATACCCCTCTCTGTATAGAACCTCCTACTGCATTGGCAAGTGGAGGGTGCAGAACTTCGGAATGCAATGCTTATCCAGCATAGGAGAGGGAACTTCTACTTAAACTTTGTATCTCTGTGTGGGAGACAGACAGGATTATAAAAGCAGGGGAGAGTGAAAATATTAACGTAAATCGTTCTGAAAGCTCAGAAGAGATGACTGGCGTATTTTTTTTTTTATAAAATACAGCACTTTAAATCCAGGGAAAACATTCAAATAAATCACACTGAAGACAGAGCAACTGTGAGAGCTGGATACTAAATGTATCAGATGTAAAAAAACTTTATAACAAGCAGCACTGGGAGAGGAGAGGGACTTTATAGATAGTGCTCCTGGATAATATAAAATTTATCATACCTAAGCCCCTATTATGCAGAGCGAGAGGGGAGATAACACACGTTTTATAAAGTCCCTCTCTCTCCCAGCGCTGCTTGGTATAAAGGGGTTTTTACTATCCAGCCCTCCTCTGTCATTAGCTTTCAGTGTGATTTATTTGAATGTTTTCCCTCTCCAGATGCTTTTATCTCATCTGTCTCATAGACATGCAAGGGTTAAGTAAAGGTTTCCTCTCCTGTGCTGGCTGTCTGCACTGCGAGTATTCTGGAGCTCTCACTGTCAGATTTTCGGGTAGGGGGTCGGGAAGGATTACACATACAAACTTTTTCTGTAGCTTTGAGATGTTGCGCTCCTCATTGCTGGTCTCCTTCAATGTAATATTACAAAAAGGACCGAAACTAAAATGTAATGCATTTTCCTTTAGTTTCTTTCGTTTTTTGGACTGAGCAATTTCGTTTCTCTTGAGTCATATGAAAACTAAATTATCCCAAAATTCGGACTAAATCGTTTTAGCACTAAAACGAATGCACATGTCTAATAATTGTTAATATTTCTTTTTCTATGTGTGATCTAGTGCAAACAACTATTGATCTAACCTGATCTAACAAAGCTCTAACCAACTGCATGAGTTTTGTTCAAAAACTTTGATAAGGGGGGCTAACCCAGCTGAGGTTATATGGCCTGATGTCTGTGGGTGGGTGTATATATATATCTGCGTGTTGATATATACGTATATATAGGTCTGCGTGTTGATATATATGTATATGTCTGTGTGTGGTATCAATGCATCCCTACTCTATACACACAGCTCTCTGTGTCCCTATAACATATATGATCAGGGGTTACCTTTTTTTTATATTTTTATACTATTCCTATTAAATTAACAGTAATTTTTGATGTATTTTATTGAGTAGAAACTTTTTTGCCTATATAACATGTGCTTTGTGAAAATAAAACGGTTTTGTGTGTACATTTTAATTTATTTAGTGGATTCCTGTCCAGTGCGGTGAGATGCAAATGTAATGCAGTGTAGACACGCTGCGAGGCGGAGCTGAGTGAAGTCAAGCCTGCAAAATGTTTGCCTCTCTTCGCTTCGCTACGCTGTGTGTCGCTACATGCTCAGTGTGTCTCAGCCTTTATTCCCGCATCGCTAGCTTACCGAATCAGTTTGTATACTTGTTACTGACCCTGCTTGTTCTGAGGACCCGTTCTGTTGCCGACTTTGCCTGCCATTTGACTATTCTCTCTGTGTATTCCCTGCCTGTTCTGTTTGCTTCCTGTTGCTACTGGTGAGTGCCGATTCTCACCATATACAGTAGCGCAGTACAAGTGCCTAAACATTGCTGACCCGGTTTTGTTATTACTGCTGATGTAACTGAATAGATCAGGGATCTCTTCTGCATTACCAAAACCTCCACCACTGCACTCTTCCACAATACCTCAGAGGGGTTACGGTGTGAAGGCACTTGCTGTCACCAAAGGCAAAATATTTGGGAGCACTGACGCCTATACCAGATTCATATCATTTTAATATTGGACCGCAGGGTCCAACCCTGCACTCTTCCACAATACCATAAAGGAGATATGGTGTGAAGGCACTTGCTGCCACCAAAGGCACAATATTTGGGTGCACTGCCACTGGCGCCTATACCAGATTCATATCATTTTAATATTGGACCGCAGGGTCCAACCCTGTACTCTTCCACAATACCACAGAGGGGTTACTTACAGTGTGAAGGCACTTGCTGCCACCAAAGGCACAATATTTGGGTGCACTGACGCCTGTACCAGATTCATATCATTTTAATATTGGACGGCAGGGTCCAACCCTGCACTCTTCCACAATACCACAGAGGGGTTACGGTGTGATGGCACTGTTGCCAACACTAAAGGCCCAATTTTAAAGCACCTATTGTTACTTTCATCCAAAGCCTGCATAAGTTTCACCATCATTTAGCCAAAAAAATCACTAAACTTGTTCTGCGTGTCCTAAAAGGTCTCCTCTTTTCATACAGGCTGCCGCCCCAAGCAGTTGTTTATTAATAGATTAAAGGAAAATCATTTACCATAATTTGAAATATCATTTTTTTGTTTTTAAATGTTTCTATACATCCTACAAATGCGCCACTTCACGGGCAGGTTATGGGGACCTCCTAGGCACGATATTTGAAGGAATTTTTCGTTTTTAATCTTAACCTTTATTGGAAAACTCAGTTCCTTTAAAAACGTTTTTTTTAAAAACTTTTTGTCCTTGTTTCCTGTCCCCCAGTGCACTACCCGGACCCCCATACACCTTTTATGGTAAATATCTAGCATATATGCCCTCTTGGAGGGCACTCTAAAATTCGAACGTTCGAGTCCCTTTGACTTGCATTGAGTTCGAATCGTGTTCGCATTCGAACTCGAACTTTTGAAATTGTTCGAGTTCGAATGCGAACCGAACACGGGCGTGTTAGGCTCATCACTATTCTGAGCTGTGATCGCTGGCTGCTCGATTTTTCCAAAGTGTTCTGCATGGTTTTTGCAACGGTTTCTGCGGGTTTTCGGTGAGTATTCGGTGAGTGTTCGGCGACTGTTCTGCAGGTTTGCGGCGAGTATTCTCTGCACTACGGGGTGCTTGCTGAATACACCGCAGGGACAGCGAACTAGGAAACGCGGAATGCCCCGAAGTGCGGTGAACGAAAAGTCACCGAACGTGCGGTGACTTTTCGGATCACTTTGAATAACCCTGTTTGTAAAAAGCGAGGAGTGCCATGTCAGTTCCATGACACAGACCTTTTTATTATCATTCATAGGACCTAACATGTTAATTCCTGACATTTTTATTCAATAGCTTTTTTGCAAACAGCGTTTCAATTTTGACACTTTCAATCGTATTTTTTTTTTTAACCATCTGGCGGCTTGGCTTCTTTTTTTTGCGGCTGGTCGGTGCTGTGCTTGTCTGCTTGTCAGCTGCATTTGGCGGCTGTCCGGCGGGTTTGCGGCAGATGTCCGGCGGGTTCGCAACAGAGGGCGATGGGTATGCGGCCAGTTGGCGGTGGCATTCAGCAGCCGATTCCCTGCACTTCAGGTACCCTGCAGTGAATGTTGAATTCACTGCAGGATGGGGAAATTTGATTTCCTGAAATGCGGGGAATGACAGAGCACCAAAATGTCGGCAACATTTCTGTGCTCTGTGAATATCCCCTTAAAAGGTGAAACTCGGGAGAATTGGTAGGAAAACTGAAAATTCTAGGTCAAAATAGCCAAACCAAACAAATTCTCCCATTTATCTCACTTTCCAAATCGGATATTTGGTCTAGATTGTTCTCTTCTCCTGCCAGTTCTCCTGACTTTCACTTTTTAGTCAATAGACCTGTTAGTTTCAGCAAGTTACAGTGTTTAAGAAGAATAAATAAGCACGATTCACTATTTCTTTTGTATCTATATGACTCATTATTTACTCCTTTGACTGTAATCAACCCTATAATTATTTGCATCTCTAAAGTTTTGCTGATTAACAGAGCATTCATAAAAAAATGTTAAAAACTACTATAAAGATAGGTAGGGAAATGCCAAAAAAATCATATTTTAGTCATCTCATCACCTGCTGTTTTGATTAATGATTTAAATTCAGGATGTTTATTTCTTCAAATGGCATCTCCCGTCAAAACTTTATTTTTATTTCTGTGACAGCTTGAGTCTGGTTTATGCTATATTTAAATAACTATATTCTGTTCATTCCATAAATTACTTTAATCATTACCTGCGCTAAAATGTTTTATTTTTTGTTAAAGATAAGTATCAAAACAGCTGGCATTAAATTTGACATTTCACCTGCTCAATTTGTGATGTATGATGCCAATGTGTTTGAGGTTTATTGAAAAGTACTCTCTTTGTCATTAGATAAATTATATAAAACGCAGCCTATATGAACCTTCAAATGCGTATTGCAAAACCTGAGTAATTGCAATATAAAAAGAAAAAATAATACACGGTTTAGGCTAAGGTCAGACGAAAGCATTTTTCCCCGCGAACGTCAAAAAGTGCATCCGAACGCATTGACGTACTTTTTCACGGAATGCGCAAAAACGGTCAGACGAGGTGCATTTTCGGGCATGATTTTGTACGGATCGTCAATAACACTCTTTTTTCGTCTGGACGTTATGTAGGCTGGACATTAGCAGTGTCTGACATCTCCTAATTACGCACACACGCCGCTATGCCGCAGCTGCGCACTCAGTACGTCAGTACTAGCGGTTCAGCGTTCTCAGAAAAATGCATTCAAATTCCACTTGCGTTGCACGGCCGGACTTTTGTGCGGCCGTACATCGTATATTGGCCGTCATTGCCCGTCATCTGCTGCTAGTGCGGCCGTGATTATGTGCGCCAGAACGCACGTTAAAAGTGCGCTGGTCTGACCCCAGCCTTAGCATTTAAATTCTATATAAAAATACAAGTTAAAGGGCCACTGCCACCAAAAAATGAAATGTCCTTATTGTGTTTATTTTATGTTGCTGATATTTTACATGTGCTTTGCTTTTCTCTTGTATGTTTAGTTATGAAATATGTTATTCTATATTTGTCACTGGGTGCATCCATTTTATGAACTTTCTGTGTTGTAAACTGCCCCCCCCGTATCTTTCCATCACTTGGTCCTCACTCTATGTGGCAATGGTCATAGAATGGAGTCTATGGGTCGATCACTGACTCAAATCATTGTGTGGGATGTATTCAAAGGACATCACCAGGTCGTGGATTAGAAGTCTTTTAAACTCCCAATCTTATCTCATTCAGCTGCCAGCTCTTATCTGGAGTACCCTGAATCACTATACAGCCCTTGCCAATTTATCTAAATATTCCTTCCTTCACATCATTAACTGTTAAATAATGTATAAGATAAAGTGCAGTCACAAGGAAAAACTCTCAATTAGATTTAGAAATTTGAAGTTTTCATTGTGAGAGACAGTCATCCAGACAATCATACAGTATCGTGGCTGTGAAGGGCTCACCAAAGTGGCATCTCAAAAGTACATCAAAACTACTGAAACAGGGTCAAGGACCCTCATCAGCAAAGAAAAATATAATACAACAGACCGGCAAAATTGTCTCGAGATCACAGGGGGAAGGGGAGAAAGAAGATAAAGAGAAGAAGTGTGCCAGAACCAAAAAGGAAAAAAGGGAGAGGAAAAAAGAAAAAAGGGAAAAGGGAAGGCAAAGGCCAAACGTGTGACCTTCCTGGTTCTCTCCCCAAAGTCCCAAGGACAGAAGGCAGCCATGGAAGGGTACAGTCACGAGGCCAGGGCACTCGAGAGCCAGGTGTGGCAAGCAGAGCCTATAATTAGGAATCCAAAAATTTCACAAAAAAAATCTGAACAAAAAGACTTTTTGCTGTAAATGAACAGAATAAACGGGTGAATAAATATTTAATAAAAATGAGGATTTTATTTACATTGAATCCTATGGGATTCACCTGTTTAAACCCGTCGAACGAACTCCTGAAAATCAGGGCATTTCACTGACTTTTCGGTGCTGTTCGGCGTTCTCTGGATAGATTAACCATTACTTGTCTATGGTGAATTTCCTGCTGCTGAACGGCACCATGGCGCTGTCCATGGCCTGTGGTGTGGAATATTGAAATTAAATAACGAATCAATTCGTAGAAACGGAATCAATTTGTTATATTCCATTTCAGATGGAACCAATTTGTTATTTCAGACTTGCTTCCTACTTGCTGGAGCAGAGGTGAGAGCATCTAAACAGTGTGCACATAAGAGGTTAATTTCACCAACATTTCGGTGCTATCTCATTCCCCGTACTACGGGGAATCAAATTCCCTGACCCAGAGGTGAATTCAGCATTCACCACAGGGTCCCTGAAGTGCAGGGAAAAAGCCACAGAATGGATCCGAAAAATTGCGGAAATTATCGGATTACTTTGAAACGCCACAGAAAACCTGTCGAACGTAACTGACAATTTGCCTTAAATCTGCCAATTGCATCCAAAAAAAGCTGACGATCCTCCAAACACAGCGCCGATCTGATCCCAGAAAAAGCTGACAAGCCGACGAACGGGGGAATTTTTTTTTTAAAAAAAAGGAAAACAGGATTGAAATGTTCAAAATTTTAAATGAAATAAAATAAAATTTTAAATAAAAAGGTCTGTTACAGGGGAAAAAAAGCTATTAAAAAAAAGAATCTGAATTTTTTTCTGAAAAAATGCCTAAAAAATCCTTAAAAAATAAATAAGTCTTTTTGCTGCAAATTAAGAGAATAAATGGTTTAATAGATATTGGAAAAAAACTGAATATTTTTAACATTGAAACCTACGGGAGTCACCTGATTAAACCTGCCAATGAAACCACCGAAAATCAGGGCATTTTGGTGCTGGTCAGTGTTCTCTGAATAGGTTAACCGTTGCTTCTCTATGGAGATTTCACTGCTGTTGAACAGGCACCGTATTTTGCTGACAATTTGCCTCAAGGGGGCACATTGCTCTGTAGAGAATAAAAATATATATATTTTTTTACAATTTGCAATCATTTAGCACCCTGTATCTCTGGAGCCCTAAGGGCTAGAGGGACATATGAAGCATCATTGGAAGGGCCAGATTATGTCCTTTACAGTGATACCAAATATAACCAGGTTAGATTTATGTAAAAATAAAATAAAAAAATAATAATCTTTTTTCTAACAAAGCACTATTACGCAGTTTACAGCTATAAAGTGAACAATGATGCTAACTCACCTTCTCATTTCCCACACTGCCAGCAAGTGGGGAGCTGATGATGCAATGCATTGTTTCATCTACATCCTAGACCGTGGTACTGCAGTGAGGAGAGACAGGGGGACTTTGGATCCTGCATCACTGCATTGTACACCACACAAGGTCAAGTGAGGTGTCATTGGAAAGGTCAGAGTCTGGTCTTTACAATGATACCAACCATGACCATGTAATGTGTAAAAATGAAAAAAGTAAATTGTAAAATTTAATTTTTCCTGTTACAGCTACAGCCGTCGCAATATATGATTTCACATATAAAACAAACAATGCCACAGCACTAACTCAACAAGGAACCAGATTCTGTCCCTTATGATTTAAGCACAGCGAGAAACCATTTGTATTTAAAAAAAGCAAAACTTTTTAGTGTGCCCCAAAGCGAACATTTATAAAATAATTTTGGTATGTCTCTTTTTTTTGGGGGGGGGGTTAGAGGCACTCCACATTTCTGTGCCTACAGACTCCTGAGATACAAATCCAGCTCTTCCTACTGTTCTCTCTATGTCTAGCTTGTTTGTACAACCCTGTGAGAGAGCGAGCGAGAGAGTGAGAGCGAGAGCCTGAGGCTGGCAGCATGACGAGGTGCAGAGCAGAAAACCAAACAAGGTTGATCCATTTTTTGTAGTATTCCCAACATTAGAGAGGGATTGTCACTTTAAGTTAGTTAGAGCTCGGATGAACCAGGTTTTATATTCTGTTATATTTTGCTTCATTTGAGGGAGCTGCATTAATAAACTTTGACAAAAACACTTGCAGAGTGTACCAAGATAGTTGTGGGAAGCAATTTATTGAACATAGGTAAAAGGCTCTTGCCACTGTTGGTGACGGGGGGTAACCCCAATTTAACAATTGGAAAAAAAATAGTGGATATAGCCAAAGAATAAAATAAAACTTAGCTTTTAATCAGAAATGCACTAAAAGAATGCTTTCAAAGATGTATTGCGGTAGGCAGAGAGACACAGTCCCAGTGCTTACCTAGGACAAACATAACATATACCGTACATGTCTCAGCAGAGGCGAGAACAAAAGTAAAAGCAGGCCACTACAAAATATACATCTATTATATTTGATACTTGCAATGTTTCCACACTGCCTTTTATTCCTTATATCAGTTTCCAGGGAGGGTCCAGCATTGTGTTAGTATTTCCAATCTAGCATATTCCCAAACTTGCTTTATGGCCTTTTTTGGAGTGGCCTGCTTTTACTTATGTTCTCGCCTCCGCTGAGACATGTATATGTTATGTTTGTCCTAGGTAAGCACTGTGACTGTGTCTGTTTGCCTATCGCAATACAGCTTTGAAAGCATTCTTTTATTGCATTTCTGATTAAAATCTAAGTTTTATTTTACTCTTTGGCTATATCCACTATTTTTTTTTCATTAATAAACTCTGTACTACATAAAGAGACTGTATCTGACTGATGTGATTGCCCTAGAGCAGTGGTTCCCAAACACGGTCCTCAAGTACCTTAACAGGCCAGATTTTAAGGATTACCTTGGAGAAAAGCATGTATCCTGCAATCCCTGACCAGCAAATCATATCACCTGTGCTGTGCATCAGATATCTGGTAAACCTGGCCTATTAGGGGTACTTGAAGATAGCAGCCGGGAACCACTACCCTCGAGGATCATGCTATGGTGCCCTGTGATGGTGGGACTGGATCACACTATATACACAAAATTGCCTTTTTACTGTGTTTTTAAATATATACTATGCATTCCATGTTTCAACTACATGGTACACTAAAAAAAATTTTTTAAGGACAAAACACTTGGTAGTAATTAAAAAATATATGTTTCCAAGTGACTTTACCAGTCTGACAGAATGGATTACCTGTTGTCCATTTTAATTAAACATTGTTTTAATAGAAGTGTCCTTTTTCAATGCAATAGATAAATGGCCATAATGCATGAGATCATTTTCACATTCGTTCTTAGTCAATGCATGCCAACCAAGTGTCAGATATTTTGCGAAGAACAGAACGTTACAGTGGAGCAAATTAAACCAGTGGTATCTCAGTGCTTATATGTAATTTGTGAAATGCTTACAGCAGTAGATTAGCAATCTCAAAAAAAGCCTACAGTAAACCATCCTACGGTTTACGCTCTGTAGAACTAGTATCACCAGTGGCTGGACTGTCATTGAGTGGTATATATGTATAAATTACACCACTTAATACTGAAAGGCTAACTGTAAAACATTTATATTTTTTCTAAGCTTTTGATCCCTTTAGTACTTTGGGTCCTGAACTTGACCAAAATTACTGATAGGTTTTAAAGAAAATTGGATCACTTTGCTAACATTTTCTGACTGGCACTTTGTTATATAAGATAAAAGAACAGAAATCCCTAGTGAAAACCTGACAAGTGGCCGGCTTAGGTTGTGAAGAACTGGAGGCAGCAAGAAAGTGATGAACAGATTCTTTTATGTTGCTTTATCAGATACGCGGAAAAAAAACAGTAGCTCGTGACAAATTCAAAAGCATAAAAAAGAACATATATGGAACAAAGGTTCTGAATTTTCCTACATTGTTACAATATACATTATTGGTGACCATGAGTGTAGGAGCTAAGGCTTGTGTAGTGAACAGATACCCATCCAGTTACAATCATAGATATGTACAGAGTTTATGCCTGGGGTTGAAAATTCGTTCTCGTTCAAAATGATACCCCCAATGATATGTCATGAAGGATAAAGGTAAAAAACATAGGGCCATATTACATAGTTGGTGCTAACTAGGGATGAGCCGAACACCCCTGTGTTCGGGTTCGTATCTGAACAGTCGAACGGCCGAAATGTTCGAATACGAACTCGAACACAATGTAAACCTATGGGGGCCGAACATGCAAAATGTGTTCGCAGTTCTCCTAAATGTACCGGCGGCTGCCGGTACATTTAGGAGACCTGTGGCTGCGGCCTCCAGCCCCCTTAACTCACCTGTCCTGCAGTTGTCCCGGCCTCCTGTTCCCCGGTCCGTCAGCTCCTTCGATCCGTCTGGCCGCGGCTCCTCTCGTCTTCCCCACGTCTTCATGCAGAATGATCTGATTGGGCAAAGTCCTGCGCCTGACCTGGACTTTGCCCAATCAGGGCTCTAATTCAATATTGAGCCCTGATTGGACAAAGTCCAGGTCAGGTGCAGGACTTTTCCCAATCAGAGCTCAGCATGAAGATGAGCTTTAACCAAGCTCTGATTGGTTAAAGTCTTGCACCGACTTTAACCAATCAGAGCTTGGTTAAAGCTCTGCCCCATGCCTCATCTTTATGCTGAGCTCTGATTGGGCAAAGTCCTGCACCTGACCTGGACTTTGCCCAATCAGGGCTCAATATTGAATTAGAGCCCTGATTGGACAAAGTCCAGGTCAGGCGCAGGACTTTGCCCAGTCAGATCATTCAGCATGAAGACGTGGGGCAGAGAGGAGCCGCGGCCAGACGGATCAGAGGAGCTGACGGACCAGGGAACAGGAGGCCGGGACAGCTGCAGGACAGGTGAGATACGGGGGCCGCAGCCGCCGGCACATTTAGGAGACCTGTGGACGCATTTTTTATTATGGAATGTCCACGGTCGAACAAACCGCGAACATCCCATAATGTTCGGCGTTCGCCGAACACTCGAACGGCTGATGTTCGATTCGAACTCACATTCGAATCAAACCGAACGCTCATCCCTAGTGCTAAATTAACCAGAGCTGTTGTAAACTTAAAACCTCCATAGGCTATAATGGCTCTGGTAAGTTTACAACAGCTCTGGTTAAGTTAGCACCAACTTGTAATATGGCACATAGTAGCTGAGGTTATTAATCTGCAGTATTTTACATTTGAAGGCTATCCCTTTAGATTTTTGTGGTTCCTGCACAGAGGACGGTGACCTTAAATAAAGTTATTCAAGACAAATTGTTGCAATGCCAGATCTTTTTAAAACATGTTTGATGCTGTAGGGTATTGAGTGCGGTATAGCCCATACATATTTCGTGTTTAAGTGGACATAATGATAGAGTTTGCCCTCTTTTGTATGTGATATAAATTTACCATTCAAGAGACACTCTAGGGAACATAACCACATTATCTTAATTAACTGGTCACAATATGCTGAGTATCATCCTTACACACTCTTGGCAGTTGCTGGGGTCTCCCCTGAGGACTTCCTCTCAACAGCCTTATGAGGTTTGGCTCAGTTTGGGTTAAATTTATCCAGATAGATCTATTAATACTCATGACCAAAAAATAGGTACTTGCTGTCTGAGTTTAGGTTAAAGTTAACTTTTATTGAGGTTTATATTTCAAATAATAGTCAAAAAGCTGGTACAAAGGGCAAAGAGGAACAATCAAAAATAATAAATTAAAATAAAAACAGACATGCACAAAGAATAATAGTTAAATAAGACTTGGGAAGGACTTCAAGCCTGGCAGACATTGTTATTTGAAGAGATTAGAGTAGCAAGAGGGGAGTGTTCTAAGAGCCATAAATCCAAGATTAGTGAGATCCTAAATTGAGTATAAAACCGTCCTTCATCATATATAGATTATATATATATATATATATATATAGTTTGTGATATAGCCACTGAAAACAGATCAGTGTTTCTGCTTTTTTTTATTGTACAGCCATTGCAGGGTACATGCTGAACCAGAAAAAAACAAATACAAAACAAACGCCTACTCCTTGATGCGGAGGCTAACTAAACATCTCAGAATACAATCTGTCATACAATCTCGGCAGCTAAATTGCTTACCAAGTTGTAAAGACAAAATATAATTTACCTTCCTTCTGGGCTCAGGATTTAACTTCCTTTCCTTCTGCACCCTGCTGCAACAAGACTGCCCTCTCAGAGGGAACCACATTTCCTATAAAGGGCAGGGCAGTAGGGATGTGCGTTTCGGGTTTCGGAATTTTCACGAAATTTCCCGATTCGTGTCTTCGGATTCGGCCGAATTTCCGAATCGGATCGGACCCGAAAACCGACAGATCCGAAAAGTTTTCCGAGCCGAAACGAAAATTTTTCGGATTTTTCGAATGGACTTGAAATGTGTCAAATCGAAATTTATTTTTGCTCTATTTAGGATATTATCAAAAGAAAACTCTGTCCAAATTCCTATTTATTCTGCTACTTTCCCTGGCAAACGATGTGGAAACTAACCCTGGTCCTATAGCTGACACAACCTTTAGTCTCCCCACTAATAAAGGCCTCTCATTTGTGCACTGTAACATCCGAAGTTTACTCCCTAAATTGGATGAGCTTCAGGCTTGGTGTTGCTATTACAAACCCAAAATCATTGTGCTCACAGAGTCATGGTTAACCCCAAAAGTACCAGACTCTGCCATATCAATACAGGGATATTCATGTTATAGAAAAGACAGAGCAAAGAGAGGAGGGGGAATTGTTATTTATGTTGAGGAGTCCATAAAGTTCACCCCCTTACAGACTTCTACCTCTCCTGTCACCTTTGATTTCCTCTCTGGTATAATTGAGATCCCATTCAGTAAATCAATCATTGTTGCTGGGTTCTATCGTCCACCGAGCTCTCCAGTGCACTCCCTCTCTGACATATCTCAAATCCTTAATAACCTACTTGCCCAAAACCAAAAAAGTGAACTGCTGGTACTCGGCGATTTTAACCCCTTCCCGACCGCGGACGTACCATGTACGTCATTGCAGCGGGTCTCTCTTAGACCCGCTGACGTACATGGTACGTTCCTGCCGTTTTTGAGCTGCTGGAAGCGATCGGATCGCTTCCAGCAGCTCAAACGCCATTGCAGGATGCCTGGGAGTCCAGGCATCCGTGCAATGGCGCTGAGAAGTGCCGGGGCACCATGTGATCGCTCCCCGGGAGCGATCTACATCCGGTTTGACCGGAGAGGTGCCCGGCACTTCTAAAGAGCGCTGGAAGCGATCGGATCGCTTCCAGCAGCTCAACCCCATTGCAGGCTGCCTGGGAGTCCAGGCAGCCGTGCAATGGTGGCTACAAGTGCCGGGCACCTTGTGATCGCCCCCGGGAGCGATCTACATCCGGTTTGACCGGAGAGGTGCCCGGCACTTGTAAAGAGCGCTGGAAGCGATCGGTATCGCTTCCAGCTGCTCTGTGTATATTGCAGGGATGCCTCGACATCGAGGCATCCTGCAATATGCTTACCTGCCGCCGGTCCGTCGGTGATCGCTCCCCCCGAGCGATCACTTCCGGTAGCGGCAGGAAGTACTGAGTGCCACGAGGTATCGTGGCACTCAGTACAAAAAGTGATCATAAGTGATCAGGTGCTCTGCTGGGTGCCTTGAGGGATCAAGGCACCCAGCAGAGTAAATAAGTGTAAAAAAGTGTAAAAAAAAAGAAAAATAAATGAATAAAAACGAATAAAATAAAATAAACTGACAGCCAAGATGGCGCTGCCCTTCTAAGGGCAGGGTCATCTTGGGCTGAGTGGGATGTTCCTAGCCTGCCTCATCAGAGAGGCAGGCTAGCAACATCCAATCAGAAGTAAAAAAAATCAAAATAAAATCTCTAATTTGTCAGGTCAGGTCAATATTTGTAAATATTGGCTCTGACCTCTGTGATTCTCCCTCCCTCTCCTCACTTGTGTTTTGGTGAGCGAGAGAGAGAGATCAGATTTGACAGGTTAGAGATTTTAGTGAGATTTAGTGAGATTAGAAAAATTTAGGCAGATTTAGAGAGATTTTAGTGAGATTTAGAAGAATTGTGGCAGGTTTAGAGAGATTTTAGGGAGATTTAGAAGAATTGAGGCAGGTTTAGAGTGATTTAGAGAGATTTAGGTGTATTTGTATTTTCTTGTAAAACCCAACGGTTCTTCTAAGAACCAACAATCCGCTTATTATATATAATAATTATAAAATTTATAATCTATTATATATAATGTCTGAGAGGGTGTACAGCGCCGAGGAGGCATATGCCATCCTGGCGTCAGAATCTGAGGCATCTGCGTCAGACTCCGACCCTGATTTTGACCCCGCTGACTGTTCAGAGACGTCGCTAGATACGTTGTCTACGCTGGTTGATGTATCTAGTGAGGTTTCTGATGCAGATCCTGGGTCACCACCTGCCAGCAGGAGACGCACAGCTCCAGCTGAGGAGTGGGTAGTGCCTCATCGCCAGAGGCCAGATATCCCTCCTTTCACGGCAAATCCTGGCATCAATATTGATGTTGCAGGATTTACCGCCACACAGTTTTTGCAGGTGTTTATGGGGGATGATTTGTTGGGCCACATCGTGGCCCAATCAAATCTGTATGCCCATCAGCATTGTGCTGCGAAGCCAGACTCGTACTTGGCAAGGCAGCAATGGACCCCGCTAGATGTGCCAGAATTTCTGAAATTCTGGGCACTTACTATGCTGATGGGCATCATAAAGAAGCCCTCAATTCGCTCCTACTGGAGCAGTAGCCCCATCTGGTCTACCCCCATTTACCCCCAATCAATGTCACGTAGAAGGTATGAAAGCATTTTGCGTTTCATGCACTTCAGTGACAACAGCCTGTGCCCTCCTAGAGAGCATCCCCAGTTTGACAGGCTGTATAAAATCCGCCCCCTGATTACCCACTTCGCCGCCAGGTTTGCAGAGGCTTATACACCGGGAAGAATATCTGCGTTGATGAATCCCTAATGAAATACAAGGAAGGCTGGGATTCAAGCAGTATATTCCTTCCAAACGCTCCAGGTATGGAGTGAAGGTGTATAAGCTCTGTGACAGCGAGAGTGGGTATACTCAGGCCTTCCGGGTGTACGAGGGAAAGGATAGTAGCCTTGACCCTCCAGGTTGCCCAGAACACATGGGAACCAGTGGCAAGATTGTGTGGGACCTACTTTTTCCCCTGATGAACAAAGGGTACCACTTGTATGTGGATAATTTTTATACAAGTGTCCCTTTGTTCAAGCTGCTGTATTGTTTTGATACAGCAGCATGCGGTACTGTTCGCAAGAACCGCGTAGGTTTCCCAGCACAGCTTGTCCGCACCCGGTTAAAAAGGGGGGAGACCTCAGCTCTGCGCCAAGAGGAGCTGTGGCGGTAAAGTACAGAGACAAGAAGGATGTATACCTTCTGTCCACCATCCACACTGAGAGGTGTGTGGAGGTCTCTGTACGTGGCAGAGCTGAGCGCATCAGGAAGCCAGTGTGCATCAAAGCCTATAACCGGCATATGGGTGGGGTTGATCTGGCAGATCAGCTGCTCCAGCCCTACCAGATTATGCGGAAGTCAAGGCCTGGTACAAAAAGGTTGCAATTTACCTGATGCAAATTGCAACCCACAATGCCTTTTTGCTCTGCAAAAAGGCAAACCCCGAAGTGACACTGTCCTTTTTACAGTTTCAGCTCCAGGTCATTTCGGGGCTTTTGTACCAGGATGCACCTGCTCCCCGGGCGGTGATGGGGACAGAGTTGGGGCTACGCATTTTATTTATAAAATCCCCCCTACTGAGGGCAAACAGAAACCCCAAAAAAGGTGCAGGGTGTGTTTCAAGAGGGGGCAGAGGAGAGACACAATCTTTTACTGCCCAGAATGCCCTGGACAACACGGTCTGTGTCTTGGGGACTGTTTCAAGATATATCACACTGTGCGTGATCTGTGATTTTTTTTTTCCTTTCTATTTTTTTTCTCAAACTCCAGTTAGTTAGTTCAGTTTAGTTTTTTTTTTTCTTTTACTGCACCAGACTTTTACATTTTATTCGTACATTTTTATGTTCTACAATTGGTGCTGTATTTTGCCAAAACCTTTGCACACCTATGCATGGGGGGCATGGGTGTACTCAGGGTGTACACAGTCCAAATCTAATGTGGGCGTAAAAATAAAAATGAAAAATTACCGCCACACACCTTCTCAAATGTTTTGGGCTAAAACCGTTGCATCCATGGCATCAAAGCACTCCATATGCAATACCTTGGGGTGTCAACATAACAAATATAAACAATTTTCTGGCAATAATTCAAACTGGGGTACGCGGTAGACCCAAAACCAAAGCTAGGCCTAGCTGAAGAAATGATCTCAATTTCAACTCCAATGACAAAGTCATAAAAATTGTATTTGAACCTTCCCAAAATCCTGGCAAACCTATGCATGGGGGGCATGGGTGTACTCAGGAGACCTTGCAGAAAACAACCTGGAGAGTTTTCATGCAGTACAAATAACAGTGTCTCCTAAATCACAGTCCAAATCTAATGTGGGCGTAAAAATCTGGAAATTGAAAAATTACACCACACACCTTCTCAAATGTTTTGGGCTAAAACCGTTGCATCCATGGCATCAAAGCACTCCATATGCAATACCTTGGGGTGTCAACATAACAAATATAAACAATTTTCTGGCAATAATTCAAACTGGGGTACGCGGTAGACCCAAAACCAAAGCTAGGCCTAGCTGAAGAAATGATCTCAATTTCAACTCCAATGACAAAGTCATAAAAATTGTATTTGAACCTTCCAAAATCCTGGCAAACCTATGCATGGGGGGCATGGGTGTACTCAGGAGACCTTGCAGAAAACAACCTGGAGAGTTTTCATGCAGTACAAATAACAGTGTCTCCTAAATCACAGTCCAAATCTAATGTGGGCGTAAAAATCTGAAAATTGAAAAATTACACCACACACCTTCTCAAATGTTTTGGGCTAAAACCGTTGCATCCATGGCATCAAAGCACTCCATATGCAATACCTTGGGGTGTCAACATAACAAATATAAACAATTTTCTGGCAATAATTCAAACTGGGGTACGCGGTAGACCCAAAACCAAAGCTAGGCCTAGCTGAAGAAATAATCTCAATTTCAACTCCAATGACAAAGTCATAAAAATTGTATTTGAACCTTCCCAAAATCCTGGCAAACCTATGCATGGGGGCATGGGTGTACTCAGGAGACCTTGCAGAAAACAACCTGGAGAGTTTTCATGCAGTACAAATAACAGTGTCTCCTAAATCACAGTCCAAATCTAATGTGGGCGTAAAAATCTGAAAATTGAAAAATTACACCACACACCTTCTCAAATGTTTTGGGCTAAAACCGTTGCATCCATGGCATCAAAGCACTCCATATGCAATACCTTGGGGTGTCAACATAACAAATATAAACAATTTTCTGGCAATAATTCAAACTGGGGTACGCGGTAGACCCAAAACCAAAGCTAGGCCTAGCTGAAGAAATGATCTCAATTTCAACTCCAATGACAAAGTCATAAAAATTGTATTTGAACCTTCCCAAAATCCTGGCAAACCTATGCATGGGGGCATGGGTGTACTCAGGAGACCTTGCAGAAAACAACCTGGAGAGTTTTCATGCAGTACAAATAACAGTGTCTCCTAAATCACAGTCCAAATCTAATGTGGGCGTAAAAATCTGAAAATTGAAAAATTACACCACACACCTTCTCAAATGTTTGGGCTAAAACCGTTGCATCCATGGCATCAAAGCACTCCATATGCAATACCTTGGGGTGTCAACATAACAAATATAAACAATTTTCTGGCAATAATTCAAACTGGGGTACGCGGTAGACCCAAAACCAAAGCTAGCCTAGCTGAAGAAATAATCTCAATTTCAACTCCAATGACAAAGTCATAAAAATTGTATTTGAACCTTCCCAAAATCCTGGCAAACCTATGCATGGGGGGCATGGGTGTACTCAGGAGACCTTGCAGACAACAACCTGGAGAGTTTTCATGCAGTACAAATAACAGTGTCTCCTAAATCACAGTCCAAATCTAATGTGGGCGTAAAAATCTGAAAATTGAAAAATTACACCACACACCTTCTCAAATGTTTTGGGCTAAAACCGTTGCATCCATGGCATCAAAGCACTCCATATGCAATACCTTGGGGTGTCAACATAACAAATATAAACAATTTTCTGGCAATAATTCAAACTGGGGTACGCGGTAGACCCAAAACCAAAGCTAGGCCTAGCTGAAGAAATGATCTCAATTTCAACTCCAATGACAAAGTCATAAAAATTGTATTTGAACCTTCCCAAAATCCTGGCAAACCTATGCATGGGGGCATGGGTGTACTCAGGAGACCTTGCAGAAAACAACCTGGAGAGTTTTCATGCAGTACAAATAACAGTGTCTCCTAAATCACAGTCCAAATCTAATGTGGGCGTAAAAATCTGAAAATTGAAAAATTACACCACACACCTTCTCAAATGTTTTGGGCTAAAACCGTTGCATCCATGGCATCCAAAGCACTCCATATGCAATACCTTGGGGTGTCAACATAACAAATATAAACAATTTTCTGGCAATAATTCAAACTGGGGTACGCGGTAGACCCAAAACCAAAGCTAGGCCTAGCTGAAGAAATAATCTCAATTTCAACTCCAATGACAAAGTCATAAAAATTGTATTTGAACCTTCCCAAAATCCTGGCAAACCTATGCATGGGGGGCAGGTGTACTCAGGAGACCTTGCAGAAAACAACCTGGAGAGTTTTCATGCAGTACAAATAACAGTGTCTCCTAAATCACAGTCCAAATCTAATGTGGGCGTAAAAATCTGAAAATTGAAAAATTACACCACACACCTTCTCAAATGTTTTGGGCTAAAACCGTTGCATCCATGGCATCAAAGCACTCCATATGCAATACCTTGGGGTGTCAACATAACAAATATAAACAATTTTCTGGCAATAATTCAAACTGGGGTACGCGGTAGACCCAAAACCAAAGCTAGGCCTAGCTGAAGAAATGATCTCAATTTCAACTCCAATGACAAAGTCATAAAAATTGTATTTGAACCTTCCCAAAATCCTGGCAAACCTATGCATGGGGGCATGGGTGTACTCAGGAGACCTTGCAGAAAACAAGCTGGAGAGTTTTCATGCAGTACAAATAACAGTGTCTCCTAAATCACAGTCCAAATCTAATGTGGGCGTAAAAATCTGAAAATTGAAAAATTACACCACACACCTTCTCAAATGTTTTGGGCTAAAACCGTTGCATCCATGGCATCAAAGCACTCCATATGCAATACCTTGGGGTGTCAACATAACAAATATAAACAATTTTCTGGCAATAATTCAAACTGGGGTACGCGGTAGACCCAAAACCAAAGCTAGGCCTAGCTGAAGAAATGATCTCAATTTCAACTCCAATGACAAAGTCATAAAAATTGTATTTGAACCTTCCCAAAATCCTGGCAAACCTATGCATGGGGGGCATGGGTGTACTCAGGAGACCTTGCAGAAAACAACCTGGAGAGTTTTCATGCAGTACAAATAACAGTGTCTCCTAAATCACAGTCCAAATCTAATGTGGGCGTAAAAATCTGAAAATTGAAAAATTACACCACACACCTTCTCAAATGTTTTGGGCTAAAACCATCCATGGCATCAAAGCACTCCATATGCAATACCTTGGGGTGTCAACATAACAAATATAAACAATTTTCTGGCAATAATTCAAACTGGGGTACGCGGTAGACCCAAAACCAAAGCTAGGCCTAGCTGAAGAAATGATCTCAATTTCAACTCCAATGACAAAGTCATAAAAATTGTATTTGAACCTTCCCAAAATCCTGGCAAACCTATGCATGGGGGGCATGGGTGTACTCAGGAGACCTTGCAGAAAACAACCTGGAGAGTTTTCATGCAGTACAAATAACAGTGTCTCCTAAATCACAGTCCAAATCTAATGTGGGCGTAAAAATCTGAAAATTGAAAAATTACACCACACACCTTCTCAAATGTTTTGGCTAAAACCGTTGCATCCATGGCATCAAAGCACTCCATATGCAATACCTTGGGGTGTCAACATAACAAATATAAACAATTTTCTGGCAATAATTCAAACTGGGGTACGCGGTAGACCCAAAACCAAAGCTAGGCCTAGCTGAAGAAATAATCTCAATTTCAACTCCAATGACAAAGTCATAAAAATTGTATTTGAACCTTCCCAAAATCCTGGCAAACCTATGCATGGGGGCATGGGTGTACTCAGGAGACCTTGCAGAAAACAACCTGGAGAGTTTTCATGCAGTACAAATAACAGTGTCTCCTAAATCACAGTCCAAAACTGATGTGGGTGTGAAAATGAAAAATGACCACCAAACAGTATCCAATTTGTTTGGAGCAAACGGATGCATCCATAGCATAAAAACACTCCATTTACAATACTTTGGGGTGTTAGCTTACCAAATATATGCACGTTCATAAAACTGGGGTATGTAAAAAGGCCCCTAAAAAGAAGATAAGCAAAGAAGATACTGTATGTCAAATTAGAAAATTGACAAGCACATGTCAAAGATTGGCGTAGCACCCCAAAACAACAGAACAAATCTATATATGGGTGGTATCAATTTACTCAGAAGATGTTGCTGAACATATTTTGGGGTGTTTTTTGGCAGTAACCCATAACTGGATTTGACAATTCATGCCTAAAGTACAATGTGTGTTAAAAAATAACACAAAAAGTGACTACCTGAAAGATTGACATAGAGCTAGTGCATGGAAAGTGTTAAAATACAACTCTTTGAAGCGCCCCAGGGTGTGCCCTTTCTAAAAATATATGGTTTGATGGGGGTAAATTACTTTGGCCGGCTTCAAAAATGTCCCAAATAGGACATGGGTGCATGATGACGAAACGTGAAAATTCCAAGTTGGAAAACTGAAATGCGCACCCCCCAAATAAGGCCTATTAGCCCCCAAATGACCCGACATACCTATACATGGGTGGTATCAATTTACTCAGAAGATGTTGCTGAACATATTTTGGGGTGTTTTTTGGCAGTAACCCATAACTGGATTTGACAATTCATGCCTAAAGTACAATGTGTGTGAAAAAATAACACAAAAAGTGACTACCTGAAAGATTGACATAGAGCTAGTGCATGGAAAGTGTTAAAATACAACTCTTTGAAGCACCCCAGGGTGTGCCCTTTCTAAAAATATATGGTTTGATGGGGGTAAATTACTTTGGCCGCCTTCAAAAATGTCCCAAATAGGACATGGGTGCATGATGACGAAACGTGAAAATTCCAAGTTGGAAAACTGAAATGTGCACCCCCCAAATAAGGCCTATTAGCCCCCAAATGACCCGACATACCTATACATGGGTGGTATCAATTTACTCAGAAGATGTTGCTGAACATATTTTGGGGTGTTTTTTGGCAGTAACCCATAACTGGATTTGACAATTCATGCCTAAAGTACAATGTGTGTGAAAAAATAACACAAAAAGTGACTACCTGAAAGATTGACATAGAGCTAGTGCATGGAAGTGTTAAAATACAACTCTTTGAAGCACCCCAGGGTGTGCCCTTTCTAAAAATATATGGTTTGATGGGGGTAAATTACTTTGGCCGGCTTCAAAAATGTCCCAAATAGGACATGGGTGCATGATGACGAAACGTGAAAATTCCAAGTTGGAAAACTGAAATGCGCACCCCCCAAAAAAGGCCTATTAGCCCCCAAATGACCCGACATACCTATACATGGGTGGTATCAATTTACTCAGAAGATGTTGCTGAACATATTTTGGGGTGTTTTTTGGCAGTAACCCATAACTGGATTTGACAATTCATGCCTAAAGTACAATGTGTGTGAAAAAATAACACAAAAAGTGACTACCTGAAAGATTGACATAGAGCTAGTGCATGGAAAGTGTTAAAATACAACTCTTTGAAGCGCCCCAGGGTGTGCCCTTTCTAAAAATATCTGGTTTGATGGGGGTAAATTACTTTGGCCGGCTTCAAAAAATGTCCCAAATAGGACATGGGTGCATGATGACGAAACGTGAAAATCCAAGTTGGAAAACTGAAATGCGCCCCCCAAATAAGGCCTATTAGCCCCCAAATGACCCAACATACCTATACATGGGTGGTATCAATTTACTCAGAAGATGTTGCTGAACATATTTTGGGGTGTTTTTTGGCAGTAACCCATAACTGGATTTGACAATTCATGCCTAAAGTACAATGTGTGTGAAAAATACACAAAAAATGACTACCTGAAAGATTGACATAGAGCTAGTGCATGGAAAGTGTTAAAATACAACTCTTTGAAGCACCCCAGGGTGTGCCCTTTCTAAAAATATATGGTTTGATGGGGGTAAATTACTTTGGCCGGCTTCAAAAATGTCCCAAATAGGACATGGTGCATGATGACGAAACGTGAAAATTCCAAGTTGGAAAACTGAAATGCGCACCCCCCAAATAAGGCCTATTAGCCCCCAAATGACCCGACATACCTATACATGGGTGGTATCAATTTACTCAGAAGATGTTGCTGAACATATTTTGGGGTGTTTTTTGGCAGTAACCATAACTGGATTTGACAATTCATGCCTAAAGTACAATGTGTGTGAAAAAATAACACAAAAAGTGACTACCTGAAAGATTGACATAGAGCTAGTGCATGGAAAGTGTTAATACAACTCTTTGAAGCCCCAGGGTGTGCCCTTTCTAAAAATATATGGTTTGATGGGGGTAAATTACTTTGGCCGGCTTCAAAAATGTCCCAAATAGGACATGGGTGCATGATGACGAAACGTGAAAATTCCAAGTTGAAAACTGAAATGCGCACCCCCCAAATAAGGCCTATTAGCCCCCAAATGACCCGACATACCTATACATGGGTGGTATCAATTTACTCAGAAGATGTTGCTGAACATATTTTGGGGTGTTTTTTGGCAGTAACCCATAACTGGATTTGACAATTCATGCCTAAAGTACAATGTGTGTGAAAAAATAACACAAAAAGTGACTACCTGAAAGTTTGACAAAGAGCTAGTGCATGGAAAGTGTTAAAATACAACTCTTTGAAGCACCCTAGGGTGTGCCCTTTCTAAAAATATATGGTTTGATGGGGGTAAATTACTTTGGCCGGCTTCAAAAATGTCCCAATAGGACATGGGTGCATGATGACGAAACGTGAAAATTCCAAGTTGGAAAACTGAAATGCGCCCCCCAAATAAGGCCTATTAGCCCCCAAATGACCCGACATACCTATACATGGGTGGTATCAATTTACTCAGAAGATGTTGCTGAACATATTTTGGGGTGTTTTTTGGCAGTAACCCATAACTGGATTTGACAATTCATGCCTAAAGTACAATGTGTGTGAAAAAATAACACAAAAAGTGACTACCTGAAAGTTTGACAAAGAGCTAGTGCATGGAAAGTGTTAAAATACAACTCTTTGAAGCACCCTAGGGTGTGCCCTTTCTAAAAATATATGGTTTGATGGGGGTAAATTACTTTGGCCGGCTTCAAAAATGTCCCAAATAGGACATGGGTGCATGATGACGAAACGTGAAAATTCCAAGTTGGAAAACTGAAATGCGCACCCCCCAAATAAGGCCTATTAGCCCCCAAATGACCCGACATACCTATACATGGGTGGTATCAATTTACTCAGAAGATGTTGCTGAACATATTTTGGGGTGTTTTTTGGCAGTAACCCATAACTGGATTTGACAATTCATGCCTAAAGTACAATGTGTGTGAAAAAATAACACAAAAAGACTACCTGAAAGTTTGACAAAGAGCTAGTGCATGGAAAGTGTTAAAATACAACTCTTTGAAGCACCCTAGGGTGTGCCCTTTCTAAAAATATATGGTTTGATGGGGGTAATTACTTTGGCCGGCTTCAAAAATGTCCCAAATAGGACATGGGTGCATGATGACGAAACGTGAAAATTCCAAGTTGGAAAACTGAAATGCGCACCCCCAAATAAGGCCTATTAGCCCCCAAATGACCCGACATACTATACATGGGTGGTATCAATTTACTCAGAAGATGTTGCTGAACATATTTTGGGGTGTTTTTTGGCAGTAGTAACCCATAACTGGATTTGACAATTCATGCCTAAAGTACAATGTGTGTGAAAAAATAACACAAAAAGTGACTACCTGAAAGTTTGACAAAGAGCTAGTGCATGGAAAGTGTTAAAATACAACTCTTTGAAGCACCCTAGGGTGTGCCCTTTCTAAAAATATATGGTTTGATGGGGGTAAATTACTTTGGCCGGCTTCAAAAATGTCCCAAATAGGACATGGGTGCATGATGACGAAACGTGAAAATTCCAAGTTGGAAAACTGAAATGCGCACCCCCCAAATAAGCCTATTAGCCCCCAAATGACCCGACATACCTATACATGGGTGGTATCAATTTACTCAGAAGATGTTGCTGAACATATTTTGGGGTGTTTTTTGGCAGTAACCCATAACTGGATTTGACAATTCATGCCTAAAGTACAATGTGTGTGAAAAAATAACACAAAAAGTGACTACCTGAAAGTTTGACAAAGAGCTAGTGCATGGAAAGTGTTAAAATACAACTCTTTGAAGCACCCTAGGGTGTGCCCTTTCTAAAAATATATGGTTTGATGGGGGTAAATTACTTTGGCCGGCTTCAAAAATGTCCCAAATAGGACATGGGTGCATGATGACGAAATGTGAAAATTCCAAGTTGGAAAACTGAAATGCGCACCCCCAAATAAGGCCTATTAGCCCCCAAATGACCCGACATACCTATACATGGGTGGTATCAATTTACTTAAGATGTTGCTGAACATATTTTGGGGTGTTTTTTGGCAGTAACCCATAACTGGATTTGACAATTCATGCCTAAAGTACAATGTGTGTGAAAAAATAACACAAAAAGTGACTACCTGAAAGTTTGACAAAGAGCTAGTGCATGGAAAGTGTTAAAATACAACTCTTTGAAGCACCTAGGGTGTGCCCTTTCTAAAAATATATGGTTTGATGGGGGTAAATTACTTTGGCCGGCTTCAAAAATGTCCCAAATAGGACATGGTGCATGATGACGAAATGTGAAAATTCCAAGTTGGAAAACTGAAATGCGCACCCCCAAATAAGGCCTTTTAGCCCCCAAATGACCCGACATACCTATACTTGGGTGGTATCAATTTACTCAGAAGATGTTGCTGACCATATTTGGGGTGCTTTTTGGCAGTAAACCTTAAAGTTCACAGTACATGTATTCTTAAATTGCGTTCAAAAAAAAAAAAATCACCAAAAATTTTTTTTTTCTCAAACTTTGGCATAGATTTGTGTAAAATGGTTTGCATGGAAAGAGTCAAAATACCCCAGTTTAATACCTTGATTTGTGTACTTTAAAAAAATATGTATATGTGGAGGGTTATTCAGCAATTAGTGACAGATATCAGTGTTACAATGTCACTATCACTAGTTTTGAAAATAAACTCTTTGGAAATGGCAAAGTGCTACTTGCACTTATTGTTGCATAAAATAAGGAAAAAAGCGAGGAATATGTAAACATTGGGTATTGCTAAACTCAGTACTAAATTTAGAAACTACTAAGAATAAAAAATTTTTGACGTTGTTGATACATAAGAAATTTTGGGGGTCAAAGTTCGAAAAAGTGGTGTTTTTTCAATTTTTGTGTCATATTTCACAATATTTTTTATAGTAAATTATATGAAATGATGAAAAATGGTATCTTTATAAAGTCCATTTAGTGACGAGAAAAACAGTGTAAAATATGTGTGGGTTACATAAACGAGTAAGAGGAAAATTTGACGTAAACACTAAGAGCGCAGAAACGTAAAAACAGCTGCGGTCACGAACGGACGGATTTGTGTAAAACCGCCCGGTCACTAAGGGGTTAATACAGATTGGCTAAATCCTAAAAACAATAAACACTGCTCGCTGTTTAAAACTTTGCAGCTAACTCAATTAATCTCCTCCCCCACTCGCATTAATATGAAAAGCCCTAACCATACCTTGTTGGACTGGATTCTCTCCTCATCTCCTGATAGAATACAGGAGGCAGGTGTTCTTGCTAATAGCTTTAGTGACCATTGTCTAGTGTACTGCGTGCGCAAAATTAAGGCCTTGAAATCTCCCCCAAAGGTAATAACCACCAGGTCTTTCAAGAAATTTATTCTTGAATCCTTCCTAAGTGATCTCAAACAGCTCCCCTGGTACAGGCTAAACCTAATCCCAGACCTAGACTGTGCAGTTGAATACTTTCAGTCTGAGCTCCTGCAAGTCTGGAATTCCCATGCCCCGCTGCGTAAAGTGCGAGTAAAAGGGACTCATCTCCCCTGGGTTACAGCTGATCTTACACTAATGTACCAGCTTAGAGATTCACGGTGGTCAAATTTCAAGAGTACTGGTTCCATGAACGATCACTACGAATACCGAAAATGCCGGAATGAATGCACAAAACAAACAAAAATGGCAAAGCCCATTACTTCAATGAAAATCTAAACAATAACATATCATAAACCCTAGAAACTTTTGGAGAACCATAAGTAACATACAAGCACCCCCAGTCCACTCCCAGCCAGCTGCTGTCAAAGTAAACAACCAAACCCTGCAACACCCCCTAGATGTAGCAAATGCCTTTAATGATTATTTTGTTGGATGTGCCACCACTTTGATTGCCAAGCTAGGAAATGACATGCAATCAGAGAGGCCTCATGCAGGTCAGGCCCCCCAACTGTGCAAAGTCCCTGTATCAGACAGGAATTCAGTTTTAGACCAGTGCCTGTCAGTGTCATTACTAAACTTCTCCGTAAGCAAAAAATGAAATACCAGTCTGGACCTGATCAAATACCAGCAATGCTGCTGAAAATCAGTGCACCTGCAATTGCAAATACTGTTGCAACCCTAATAAATGAGTCACTGGCGACTGGATACATACCAAGCTCTGGAAGACTGCGAGAGTGGTACCTATCCATAAAAGTGGTGACATTACTTTGGTATCCAACTACCGTCCGATATCGTTGCTCCCTGTAATGTCAAAAGTCTTGGAAAAATGTGTCTACACACAATTACGTGATTATTATCAATATTGGAACTACTTAACCCGGATCAATCAGGCTTTCGTCCAAATCACTCAACTACAACCGCCCTTCTAAAAGTCTGCAATGATATCCAGGCTGGGATGGAACAAGGAAACCTAACTGGAGCCATCATCCTTGATTTTGCCAAGGCCTTTGACACGGTAGAACCATGGCATCTTGTTAGAAAAACTTAAAAACTCTGGCATTGGTGATCGCACGCTAACCTGGTTTCAATCATATGTATCCGACCGATCACAATATGTGTCAATTTCTGGCAGCTCCTCCCTCCACTCCCAGTCACTTGCGGTGTACCCCAAGGCTCAATACTAGGCCCCCTGCTATTCACAATATTCATAAATGATCTGCCCAACGTCTGCAAAGCCTCAACTGTACATATGTACGCAGACGACACTGTGATCTATACCAGCAAACCAAATCTCCTGCAGCTGGAGGCCGTGCTGCAAGAACAATTCACAGAGGTAGAAAAGTGGATCAAACACAACAAACTTTTTTAAAATCCTGACAAAACTGTAACGATGCTCTATGGAACAGCACCTAAACTACACAAATTGCAAAATCCCCATCTATGTGTTGGGACAAAATCAAATGGCATGCTGACCAGTCACTTCTCTCAAATATCTAGGTATGTGGTTGGACCCTAATCTATCCTTTGGCCCCACATCGAAAAACTCTCATCTAAACTTTACCCCAAACTAGGTGCCCTGTACAGAAACAAATCCTGCCTGAGTCCCGCGGTAAGAAAGCAGATTGTACAGCAAATGCTTATGCCGGCTATTGATTACGGAGATGTAGTGTATGCAGCCGCCCCGCAAACACACCTTCATAAACTTACTACATTGTATAACTCATTCTGCCGCTTTGCGCTACAATGTAACTACATGACCCACCATTGTGACATGTTAAAAGAGCTAAACTGGCCATCGCTGGAATCCAGACGCACCCTTCACCTTTCCAGCCTGGTGTTTAAGAGCATCTCTGGGAAGCTGCCACCCTACCTGAATAGACTGCTTCCCCCAGCAGCTCCCTCATCCTATAACCTCCGATCCAGGACCAGCACCTTACTTGCTATACCACAATACAAAAAGACAGTGGCTCGGTCCTCATTTTCCTACAGAGCACCACAATTATGGAATAACCTCCCAGACACCATCAAATCTTCCCCCAGTCTTAAGTCACTCAAAAGCTCCTTACTAACATACCTCAATACAGAATGCACCTGTAAACATGTAACCTAGTGACTATATTTCCTACATATTTTTCTGTGTTAATCTGTATATTTGTGTTTTTTTTTTTTAATATCTTGCATTGTATTACTTTGTATTTCTGTAACTGTAACACTTCAATGTTCTTGAACCCAGGACATGCTTGAAAACGAGAGAAATCTCAATGTATCCTTCCTGGTAAAATCCTTTATAAATAAATAAATAAATAAATTTCGGTTCCATTCATGATTTCGGTTCCATTTCGGTAATTCTGGACATCGTATGTTTAACTATTATCGGTTATATCGCTGATTCTGTAAATTTTGTATTTGTAAATGCGCATCACTTATTTCTTGTGGCATTCGGGTCAGTTTAGCGTTTTTTAAATCGTTTTGTTCATTTTTTTTGTTCCTTGGCTTTCATACCATTTTAATATGATTAAATAAAGTTGTGAAATGTATATTCATAAGAAAAAAAGGATATTTAATAAAAAAAAAAAACACGATAGAATCGCCAGAATTATCGTATCGACGGAATGAATTATCGGATCTGAAAAACAAACCAAAAATTTATTATAAAAAAAGATATAAAGTATAAAAAAAGTAAACCATAGTAGTTTACGTCAAAACGAATAGAGTTAGACACTTTGAAACGAGGAAAACAGACGTTCCGAAAAAATGAAAATTTCCGAAATCACGAAAAGTCGATACAAAAAACGAGCAAAGTGACCCGAAAACACGAAAAATGGTCGATATTCCGAAAAAAAAATGAAACGAAACAGAAATCGGTCGAAACGAACCGAATCGAAAATTTTAAACATCCGAACAAATCGAACCGAATCGAACCGAAAAAAAATCGGTGCACAAGCCTACAGGGCAGTCCTAATTAGGTATCAGCTGTTGGTTAACCCTAAAGGGGCAAAAGGGAATCGTCCATACGCCTGCTGATGAACCTGTGGTTTACCACAATGCCCCTAATCACACTGTCACAATACATATGTATAGCCAAAATATATGCCAGCACTCTGGAATTTCTCATAAAATCATCTGCTTTATTAAACCATTAAAAATGCCAACGTTTCAGTTCCACACAGGGGAACTTTCTTCAGGACAATAATATACCTACAAAAATTAACAAACACTCTCCATAAATATGTGTGAGTGTATATACAGTATTTTTGTGTGTGTAATGAAGATTAATTTAATGCTTGTTTGCTTAAACTGTTATAAAATGTGCTCTAAAAACAAAAAATAGAAACATAGAAAAAAGGCCCCACATTGTACCTTGCTCCTGCTTCAACAAACACTGTACGTGGCCCAGGGTCTTGGGTAATCTTTGTTATTGTAATGGGCACAGTATGCAGAACAGTGGGTTATGTGGGCCCAGGCTAATTAATTTACAGACCTATAGCAATGAAAACGTTGTATTGGGGAAGGTGCATTGCGCATATACTGAACTACATAGATCAAATACGCTGTTTGGACTGATGCAGAGTGAAAATCTCTTTTTTTTGTGGTATTTATATTCATAGGTGGATAATTTATTGGTTCTTCCAGTAATAAGATAACTAGTTTTTGGTTTTTTTCTATCAGCATTTTCCAGTGTCTATAATCCTGCTCTGATAGAAAGAATCTTTTTTATCACTCTTCATTAAAGCAGTGAAACAATAATGTTGACAACTGGGCAGTTTAGCCAGAGAGTGTTGAGGGCATAATAAGAGTCTGCAGGTGGAGAAAGCACCTCTGCAGGAAACATTACATAACAAAACCCTTGATAACTTAATTGTGAAAGATTTTCTTTCTTTTAGTGGCAGCATTATGGAAGCTATAGTTTTAAATGACCTATGAAAGCCGTATAGAAATATTGAATGCCTCTTAGTCACAATCTCAGTATTAACCTTCTTCTTTTTTTTTTTGGAAATTTGCACTATGTGTTTCCATGGCAACACACTGCTCCCAAAGATAGGGAAGATTTCTCCTTTGCAGACATACCATCCCTAGCAACAAGAAAGATTAAACAAATGTATTCCCTGCAAACATTTTGTATCAAGGTTAATATCTTTTCCATAATTTAATCTAGTGATGTTGATGTCCGCAGGAAAAATTGAAACTGTTACAGGATTATTTCTGGGGGGGTTTTCCCTGTTTGTATATAGAATTTATTCCCTAATCAGAACCAGCATCCAAAAAAATAAAACGAATGATTGCATTATATGTTCATTAATTAATAATCTTACAAATGCTAAGGCATTTCCAGCTGGATTGATACATTATATTTTATGTCTTTGTACCCACTGTTATTTGTCTGAGCTAACAATTGGAAGCTCTATACAATACCTTCTTTTGAACATTTAAGTGGATTCATTACGCTATGCCTTCTTAACAGTATGTACTAGCCTCTTGGGGTTGCAAGCACTGAGCATCTTTTCCTTGCCTGACAACTCTAAGAAGAACCACTCCCCTTAGCAGAAGGAATACTGTTTCCATGGAAACCAGAGAAGAGGCCAATAGAGCAGTTTTATCTGTATGCCCTGTGGTTGCCGAATTACACAGGACATGAAACCGATGTCAAGATCTACAACAACTGGTGTCTGGATATGTCTGATTTTGTTTTTCTTTAACTGATGCTACATGAGCGGACTAAAAGTAGTTTATTCTGGGGCAAAGTTCTAGGAATGGAACCATGGCCTTGAAAACGAGTAGAATGATGGAGCAAGCTGCAGAATGTTTATAACATTGCCTTTTAAAGACATCATAAATAACCTGTATTCTAACACATATATGACTGGCTTTAGAAGAATTTTATCTTGATTGGAGAATTGTGCTCAATATAAATATATATATTTTTTTATTTCAAAGTTTTTATTTTGAAAAAGAGTCAGCTTAACAACATACAAAGCATGGAATGGCCTCGCAGGGCCATGAAATGTCATCAGAAAAAAAACACATCAGTATGAAACAAAGAAGTCATCTAAGGGAAATCACATATTAGCAAACATCCCCTAAGAGGGGGTCTCATCGAAAGATCAACTGCGAAGTAAGAGGTAATCAGAAAGAAACAACTAGACATCAGAAAAGTAGCCAACAATAGTCATAAAATTTAAAATGTCATCTGAGGACAACCAAATGTCAGCAAATTCGTCCCCCGTTGGGGGGGGTCTCATTCGAAAAACAAATTACAGGTAACTGAAAGCCATTATTGGCCACAGAAAGTCGTCAGGTGGGCAACGTAAATATAAAAATAAAAATAAAAAAAATAAAAAATTAAAACAAAAAGAGTCGAGAAAAAAAAAAAAGTCTGCCGAGGGCAGCAAGCGGGTGAAAAAGGAGGGGGGAAGGAGTGGGGAGATGGCAAAGGCCAGAAATGTGCCTGCCCTGGCGAATATCCGAACGGTCCTTTAAGACCGCAGGGAGGCAGAGGGGGAAAAACGGCACCTGGCCCGGGCACTCAGGGGCAAACCGGGCACCAGGCCACGGTTGTGTCCCCGAGTTATCCCGGAGTAGCCAAATTAAGCAAAAAAAAAAAAAAAGGAGATGGGACGGGGGAAAAATTAAAACAAAATAATATATAATCATCTGGGGACAGGTCTCCTCAGCATGCTGCAGATTAGAGACGAGGACACCACGGGACAGACCACCTCAGCCCGTATCGAGCCAAAAGACCGCATGGGAAGCAGCATCAGTCCTATATACCAGCCATTTTGGCAGCTCCCCTGTAACTCCAACTCTCCTCACAGCGTGCATTCATTAGGATAAGCTCTTCACAAAGGGCTCGTCGGGTGGGCAGCCCCCAGCCGTCTTCAGCTGTGGCAAGCACTGCAATGCGGGGCCCAAAGCCAAATCCTGGTCTGTAATCCACCGTCTTCTCTAGCACCACCTTCGCAGATGACACAGGGGGATACTTGGCAGGTAACTCTGGATGTTGTAGCATATGCCCCAACTCCCCGAAAGCGCAAACTTCAGCGCTGTGCCATTCCATTGCCTCATACCTCTCTGTAGGGATTATTATATGTAGCCTGGGATCCTCCACCACATCCCCCAGCATAGCAGACACTGGCCCGTCTTCATCACTCCGATCTATTCCCTGGACATCTATGATCGCTCCTCGACAAGCAGATGGAACTTCCGGTGGGTCCAGAGTCTTATGACCAGCTCCCATAGCGCCCATCAGCGGCCGCCACATGCCTCATGTAAGCGGGTTATCCTCCCCCCCCCGGCAGCTCATCTAGGCAGGCCTCAAGGGCTGCAAATACGGCTTCCATACCTCTGCTGGGGGGGACACGCTCCAAACAACGCTGTCTCCTCTGTTCTGCCAATATCTCCTCCAGGGGGGCAGCTGGTGCAGCCGGGAGACCCAGGCCAGACAGCACGGCCATCCCAGCCTCGGAAAAGGCCTCAAGATGGCTGCCAGTGTCTCGCCCCAGCTGCGGATCAGTTGCCATAATATGTGTCTCTGGTCCGGAGGGGGGACAAAACGGGCTCCAGACAGCTTGGTTCCGGTGGCAAGCTACTTCAGAACCCCATAAGTAAGAAACTGCGGCGTTTTGAGTCATCTGGGGGTCCCTAAGAGCGGCAGACGTGTGGAGCTCCATGTAAACACGTCTGCTCCCTGTGGTAGCCGGCCACGCCCCCTCAATATAAATATATTAATGATGAGCATGGAAACTTTAATGCCTCTTCATAATTTTATTATATTAACTTGTTTCACTATTCCATGTTCCCATGAACAAAATGCACTAATGTTGAACATGGACTGATTCTGAAATATCTACCTGCTATTTTTTTGTGCACCTACTTGATCTACCGAACAACATCGATAGACTGCCGAAAAGACCGCCGAAAAGATCGCCGAACGCTGCCAAAAAAAGTTGAGCAGCCAGCAAACAGGGGTATAAAAAACCTTTTAAAGCCGTTTACATCAAAACTAATGCATGAAAATAATATATAAGGTCCTAATGAATATTAATGAAAAGATCTGTTACAGAATAAAAAAAAAACACCTTTTAAAAAAATCTGTATCAAAAATTTCAAGTTTTGTGCTGACATAGGCCTGACTAAACCCGTGCACCCCCCAATTTAAATTTGACACACCTCATTCCTGTCAAGGCTGCACCTCTTCCTGTTTAAACCCTACTCCTCCCTCTATACGCTCCATTTTCCTGCCCCCTCAAAGAGTCCAGTTTTCAGACGCAGATTGTTTCGTGCTGGGGCTGCTTTTTTCATACGGAGGGTGGCTTTTTTTGCCACCCCCTGAAAAGTGCTGCCTTAGGCCTAGGCCTTGTCGGTCTAGGCCAAGATACAGCACTGACGTGAGCTGATATGGGCTGCTGCTCTCACCTACAGTTCCCATGGCTGAACACACCGAATGGTTTAGGGTCGAAAGGCTTCCGGCAGTATGGGGCACTGCAATTGGTCTGACTTCAATATGGAGGCATGGGAATCTTTACTCATGTCTCCCTCTGGTCAGCACAACTTGTAATCTTGTCTACAAAGGCCACAGGCTGGCTGATAGTAGTTAAATTAAAATATGAATATTGTGCTTTTTCCTAACATAAGAATGGTGGCAAAGATGACGCAGTTGATGTTATAACAAAAACAATACATGGAATTGATTGTATTATGTCTGCTACTTCTGAGAGACAATCAAAGTAGAGGTGAATTAGAACTAGGGTATTCGAATAGTTTTATCATTTCAAAACAGAATATTTTCATTTTTATTTCTTTTGCTTTAAATTTACACTAGAATCCAAGAATACAAAAAAAAATGCACATTCAGACTACTTAATGATCTAATGTATTCTGTTGGGAAAGTAGTCGCAGTGATCTCAACATAAGCAATTAACTGTCTGGTTGCTAAGCAACTGTGTCTGCTGCTCTGAGTAAAGAAATGAGTGCCCCTTCCTGATATAAGTCACTTACCAAAAATCAGTCAGCCTCTTTCCTTTTGCTTGTGTAAGCTGCAAGCAGATATTCTTCAGTCCAGATCCATCAAGACACAATGCCTTGAAGCTAGGTAACTGGCTGCCAGAAAGAATCTCAAAAGGGAATCCAAAGAACCATTAAGAGAGAAAAAAAAAGGAATATTAAATTATTATAGCTCAGTGTTTAGCAGAACATCAATTTGTATCAATGAAAGATGATTTATTGTATGCTCTATTAATGCCATAAAACTAAAAGCCTTACTCTAAACTAATTCAAAAGAAAAGTCTTCTTGTTATGTATACGGATTGTTTTATTTAATGGCAATTATTCCAATCGGTTGAGGAGATCAGTAACTATTTTATGTTATGGTAAATGTTAATAAATTTCCTTTAATTTGCATTTATTGGGTACATTTGTTTTAATAATGATTTTTAAATGACTCACACAGGGAATAGCCTCCCAATATGGAAGCACTGGTTAAAATTACTTTGGAGCATACTTGCTCAATTTTTCATCTTGTAAACTCAGTAGAAGAACTCAGTACCCAATCATCACACCTTCCTTTCAACAAGAGGTAGAAAAAACTATCCTTACCAGTCTGCATTTATCATTTATTTTATATTATTAGACTTTATGACCAAACACTTTGTACTGATAGATTCTATATTGTAAATTATACTAAATCAGTCCTTAATGTATTATCTTTTCCATATTTGTGTATGATAGTGCTCAAGTTATAGTGAAGCACAATATGCGATACGTACGCTATGCAAATTGCATTAGAAGCTGCAGGGGAAGGGATAAAAGGGGGAGTATTTTCACCAGAAATAAAAAAAGAAATAAAAAATAATTGAGCAGATGCTGTTAGAAGAAACAATAATTTAGGGGCAAAAGAAAAGGGGGGGAAAATTTTGAGTGCTCACTAGTATGCTGTGACCAGTGTTCGGAATGCATGTAGAAAAGAGTACAGTATAATTTGCTCAATTCCTCTTGATGACGTTACAAATATGAAAACAATAGAGAAGGCACAAACGAAAAGACATGGAATGGTAGCTAAATACAAACTAAAGGAGTTATTCAGAGAGAGACGATTTTGCCCCAAAATGTAACCGGACGCCGAAATTCAGCGTACGGTGACATTTCGTGGCCATTCGGCTATTCAGAGAGCAGGGAGTTTGCCAAATTTTGGCAAATTGCCTGCACGTATAGTGCGGTTCTTTTTTCTGTAACAGACCTTTTTATTATCATACATTGGATCTTATATGTAAATTCCAGGCATTATCTTTCAGTAGTTTTTTTGCAAACAGCGTTTCAATTTTGAAACTTTCAAGCGTACTGTTTTTTTTTTACCCCGTTCGTCAGCTTGTTGTTTTATTCCGGCGGCTGGTCTGCGCTGTGATCTTCGTCAGCTCATCGGCTTTGTCTGACGTGTTTGGCGTGGCTTTTTCAGTGGGTTTTTGGCGGGATTGCGGTGGGTTTGCAGCGGGTTTTCCCTGCACTCCAGGGACCCTGCGGTGAATGCTGAAAACAACGCAGGGTAGGGAACTGCGGGGGAACTGCGGGGAACGAGGGAACTGCGGGGAACGAGAGAGCACAGAAATGTCAGCGACATTTCAGTGTTCTCTGAATAACCCCTTATGTTTAATTAAAACAAATATTTAATGAGGAAGGGGAAAACATGACAGCCTTTTGCTTTAAATAGCTTATTTTGGATGTTGCTGCATGTCAGAGATAGATCCTTTCATCAAGTGAATACCTAAACCGGAAGCATTACTGGGATCTCTAAAACTACTTATCATTTGTCTTATATTGATTTTTACCATAATGTATCTTCATTCACATTAGTTTTTAAAGGATTTATCTAAGGTTGTCAATTTTTTGGCGAAGCAAGACGACACTTTCCTCTGTGATTCCATCTTGTAGCTTTAGAATTGGATTCCTCCCTTGTAACATGCTTTTGTCTGAAAAGGAGACTATCTGTATGAGGTCAACCTAGGAAGAACACAAATTCTGAGAGAATAATGCTGCATTCACTTCTTCACAACCACATAAAGAATGGATTTAATCAGAATCTCTAATGCTAGCTACGAATAACACTATGGGCGAAATGTGCTAAACTGTGAGTTTTCAGAAAATGCGGGCTTCCGAGAAATTGTGGGTCTCGCTTTTTGCAAGATGTAGCAAAGTCACTTACATTGAAGCCCACCTATGGCCGGGCCAGATTTGCACCTCAGAAGCCTGTAGGCACAGCAATATGGAGCACCCCCCCCCCAACAAAAAAAGAAACAACTTTTTAAATTTACGTTTTGGTGGAAACTAAACTAAAAAAAAGCTAAAAAAGGTTTTCAAACCAAAAGAAGGGCAGAATCTGTTGCCTTAGTGGAGTTAGTGCAGTGGCATTGTTTGTTATTTTTACACATTACATGGTCATGTTTGGTATCATTGTAAAGACCTGACTTTGACATTTCCAATGACACCTCACTTAACCTTGTGCAGTGTACAATTTAGAGATGCAGATTCCAAAGTCTCCCTGTCTCTTCTCACTGCAGCGCCACGGTCTAGGTTGCCGATGAAACAATGTGTTGCATCATCAGCTCCACACACTCGCTGGCAGTGTGGGAAATGAGAAGGTGAGTTAGCGCAGCATCACTGTTCACTTTATATTGGTGCTGCGTTAGAGAAAAAAAAAGGAGGAAAATATTATTTTATTTGTTATTTTACTTTTACATAAATCTAACCTGGTTGTATTTGGTGTCATGGGGAAGGCCATAATCTGACCTTTCCAAAGATAGGCATCCAGAGATACAGTGGTCTAAATGATTGTAAATTGTACAGTGCAAGGCGCCCCTTCTGGCAGGCGCTTGTAGGCACCTTGCAAACAAATTTGTGATGTCACTACCAAGGATTGAAACAATGCATGAATAGACAACCTTTTTGTAGATCCCCTTCAGCGTTTCTTCCTATTAACGCCACACACATAAATAATAACCCAAATTAGGGGAAGCACAAAAACACATCTCATTGTGCAGAGTGTAGCAACTTTGTAATCATTGAAGAGGCCCCCACTTATATTGCACTCACAGAATTTGTGAAATTTATAGGTACGTAGTTTTAAGCTTTTACCACTCCCGATGGATGCCTACTCTGCCTAGTTATAAATCCGGCCCTGAGCCTACCCAGTGCAGGTGTGAGAACTTGTCACATCCTCGGCACCTGCAGACCTTCGGGGGGTCTGGACACTCGGCGGCATCGCTGGCTGGCCAGGTGACAGCAGTTCCGACTGATCGTATGCCTGGAGGCACGGGGCGTGGTGTGATGACGTGGCCTTAAATGCAGGGCACGCGAGACAGCTCGTTGCCCTGACGTGGAGTTATTCCCGCATCACATGGTGTATCCACTTTATGTGTTTCACTGATTTCTTGCTCTGTTGCCAATCTGATATTGTATGAGGACCTTGCTTGTTATTGACCCAGACTGCCTTCGACTATTCTCCTTCTAAGTGTGTTATATACCTTTCGCGCTCGATACAGCCTCAGAGTGTAGGTTGCTGTGGTACCACGCTGATACCAATATATGTCTGTTCTGTTTAGCGCTGAATCTAAGAACCGCTCAAGTTGCCCTGTTGCCAAACTGGAGTGTATGAGAACCTTGCCTGTTGCCAAACCGGACTGTATATCTGACCACGCTTATTCTGATACCTGCTGTATAAGTTTACTTAAGCAGTCTGACTTAAATTGCTCCCAAGCTGTCAGCAAGAGTAACCCTTTGTATTCCAGTAAACACCCGGCTTTGAAACCTGCTGTCTCTAGCTTATTCTCTCTACTTCTAGTGTGTCTGTTCTCCCTGACTGGGAGTGATAGTGCTAGCGGTCCCGACCATTTCAAGGATCGGAGGGATAGAAGTCTGTCCAAAAGGATCCTCACCACGGTTATCAAGGGTGAGCGGTACAGTGAACGTGACATTAGGTCAGGGCCAATCTATATGGATCCAACAGACTTAACCATGTTGATGTCTAAACTGAGATATATCATTACTAAACAGGAGGAACAGGACCACCGCATGGACCAGTTTGCTCAGGCTTTGGGATTACTGATGAATCAGTCGAGCAAAGCTGAACCACCTTCCTCTCCAGCGGTAAACGTCTCTCCTCCTCCACTTTCTGCTACTGAGACAACCCATGTAAGTCTGAAATCCCCCATATGTTTTGACGGTACGCTGGGTCTTGCAGGGGATTTATTATGCAAGTAGACATAATGTTTGAATTGAATACTGGGATGTGCCCTACAGACAGAGCCAAGGGTGGAGTATGTCATCAATCACCTGACAGAGAAAGCTCTGCTCTGGGCAACTCCCTTATGGGAACTTAAGAAACCAGTAATATACAGCTATGCTGAGTTTATGAAAGACCTTAGGTGCAATTTTGATCCTGCAAGGCGGGCAACTGGCGCTGCTAGGGTACTATGGCACATCAAACAGGGTAATCGCAGAGTGGCTGATTACGCCATTGAGTTTAAGACCGTGGCAGCAGAATTGCAATGGCCAAATGACGCGTTTACCTCAGCATTTCTGGAGGGCATTACTGATGCTTTAATGTATGAACTAGCACCCATGTCTTTACCAGAGGGACTAGTTGATCTTATTGATTTTTGTGTTGCACTCGATGACCAGATTCGAGAGAGGAGGTCTGGCCGTGATAAGCCTCGCAAACCTTCCCAAATAACCTCTTCAACCCCTCGTATGGTTCGTACCCCTTCACTACCCAGGGTGGTGCAAGCAGTACTCGAGCCTATGCAGTTAGGTTGGTCTAGTATCTTGGGGGAAGAGAGACAACATCGCCTCAGAGAGGGGGTTATGTTTTTACTGTACTGATAAGGGCCACTTTCGGTTACAGTGTCCCAAACTACCAAAAAAGTCTTCTATGTCAGGAAACGAGCGTGTCTAGAATCCCTGAGAGACAGGTTCTAGGCATGACTGCAGTGTCTCTCGTATCTAAAAAGAAAAAAAGATATTGTGTTGTGGTTCCAGTGTCAGGTGCTTGGGAGGATATCAATCTTATTGATTCTGGTTCTGCAGGAAATTTCCTGGATTCTGGTTTTTCTGCCATACATTAAGTGCCTTTGGTTAAGAGAGAAACTCCTCTCCTCATTGAGAGTATTGATGGCAGACAATTGTTAAAACCCCATGTTACCCAGAATACTTTCCCTCTTTCTTTCTATACAGGTATCCTACATGGAGAAATAAATACAGTTCCAGATAATTGAATCTCCAATGGTGCCTATTGTTCTGGGCTATCCCTGGTTAGCCAAGCACAACCCAGTCATGAATTGGACAGTGGGGGGAGTTGGGTTCTTGGAGCTCAAAATGTTGGTCAAAATGTCTGGGGATAAATACTGTTGTAGGTAGTCTGAATGTGGCTACAGCACCTCCACTGTCTACAGAGGTACCCAAGTGGTACAGTGACCTCAAGGAGGTCTTTGATAAGGTGAAACCTGAGATTCTGCCTCCTCGTCGCCCTTATGACTGTGCTATAGATCTCATGTCCGGTACTATGCCCACGATGAGGTCTGAACAGAATAACCGTACGTAATGCTTATCCCATTCCTCTGATCTCTGAGCTATTTGATCGCCTCAAAGGTGCTAAAATCTATACGAAGCTAGACCTACATGGGGCATATAACCTACTTCGAGTCCAGAAGGGCCATGAATGGAAAACTGCATTTAACACGAGAAGCGGGCAATACGAATACCTAGTCATGCCTTTTGGTTTGTGTAACGCACCCGCAGTTTTCCAGGATTTTATAAATGATGTCCTAAGAGACTTCTTGCAAGTGTTTGTCATTGTATATCTGGATGATATCCTAATCTACTCTCCTGATATGGAGACACATCGTGTTCATGTACACACAGTACTTAAAAGGTTACTCGAAAATACGTTATACTGCAAACTTGAAAAATGTCTGTTTGATATCACGTCTGTTCATTTTTTGGGTTACATAATTACCCCCGATGGTTTTGAAATGGACCCTCACAAACTCTCCGTTATCAAGGAATGGCCACTGCCTCAAGGGTTAAAGGCTATTCAGAGGTTTCTGGGATTCACTAACTATTACATGAGATTCATAATAGGTTTCTCATCTGTGGTTTCTCCCATTACAGCCATGACTAAAAAAGGTGCTCAGAACCAAAAATGGAGTACTCCAGCCATGCAGGCTTTTGACAAGCTCAAGGAAGCGTTCATGACGGTACCAGTCCTGCGACATCCCGAGCCAGGTTTGCCGTTTCAATTAGAGGTAGATGCCTCTGAGATTGGCATAGGGGCAGTCCTATCCCAAAGAGAAAGTCCTGAAAAGCCTTTGCATCTGTGTGGGTTTTTCTCCAGGTAGATGACTCCTGCAGAGAAAAATTACCATATAGTTAATAGAGAATTACTCACAGTTGTCGCAGCTCTGAAAGAAATGCATTACTTGTTGGAGGGTTCCAAAGACCCTATAATCATAATAACTGATCATAAAAATCTGGTGTATATTGGGGATGCAAAACACCTGAATGCTAGACAGGCCAGATGGTCTCTGTTCTTGTCCAGTTTTAACTTTGTGCTTACTTATCGCCCTGGTTCAAAGAATACCAAGGCAGATGCCCTGTCTAGACAAGGGATGAGCTGTTCGGTTCGGAGTTCGATTTGAACATCGCCTGTTCGCATGTTCGCAAACTACGAACATTTCCGCGTGTTCACCACATGTTCGCCCACAATGCACCACAATGCACTTTCCACTGGCCTGAAGCTTGTAATTGGCTACAGCCTTGCACCTGACCACAGGTCAGGTGCAAGACAGGTTCAAGACTATGCCAATCACGGCTCAGAGTCCTGATTTGGCAAATTTTGCCCAATCATGGGCTCACAGAGCTAAGTCCCGCAGCACACTATATAAGGCTTCACATAGCGCTTCAGCACGTGTTTGAGAGGAGATTGTTCTTGTGTTAGTGTGTGTTGTTAGTGTGTGTTCTCACTGCCAGTCTGCCACCAGCTACTGGGGGGGTCTCTTTTCTACAATATTTCTGAGAATTGTTCTAATCTGTGTGTTCTCACTGCCACCAAGTATTTTGGGGGGGGGTCAGTAATTTCTACAAAATATTTGGGAATTGTTCTAATCTGTGTGTTCTCACTGCCAAGTATTTTGGGGGGTCAGTAATTTCTACAAAATATTTGGGAATTGTTCTAATCCGTGTGTTCTCACTGCCACCCAGTATTTTGGGGGGGTCAGTAATTTCTACAAAATATTTGGGAATTGTTTTAATCTGTGTGTTCTCACTGCCACCCAGTATTTTGGGGGGGTCAGTAATTTCTAAAAAATATTTGGGAATTGTGGTAATCTGTGTCTTGTCACTGCCACCCATCATGGGGTCTCACTGATTTATAGGAGGTTTCTGGGAATTGTAATCTGTGTCTTGTCACTGGCTGCCAGCTATCAGGGTGTCTCACTGAGTTATACCAGAGTTCTGGAAATCTTTATACCAGAGGTGAATCAGAGTTCTGTATATATTTAATCTATATATCACTCACCATGTCAGAAAGACCAAAAAGGACAGGCAGACGCTCCCAGGCACAGATAAGAGAGCAAGCAGCCTCTGTGTTGGGAGGCTGTGCCTCTGGTCGTGGTGGACGTGGTGCATCCTCTGCAGGGGCACGCTTGTCCTTTCTAACTGGTGCTGGCCGTCTTAAGCAGCAGCAATATACAGAGGATTTGTTATCGAGTCATTGAGAAAGGCAGTCAGCAGCAAGGTGCATGTGACTTTAGACACGTGGCCCAGCAAGCATGGACAGGGCCGTTACATTTCCTTCACGGCACACTGGGTAACTCTGATTGCAGCTGGGAGGGATCCAAGACGGTGCTCTGTGCTGGAGCTTGTTCATCCACCACGCCTCCAGAAAGCTGTTTGTATGACGTCTGTCTGCTCCACCACCACCTCTCCCTCTTCCTCCTTCTCTGTCTCTGGCGAAGTGGCAGTTAAACCGAGTTTAAGTGGCAGGGGCTACGCAATGGCTCAAGCAAAAAGATGCCATACTGTGCTTGAGCTGGTTTGTTTAGGGGACAGGAGCCACACCGGGCCAGAAATTCTGTCAGCTCTGCAGGGGCAGGTGCAGAGATGGTTAACACCACGCTAGCTTCAGCTGGGAATGGTCGTCTGTGATAATGGCAGCAACCTTCTCTCCGCCCTACGCCTGGGTAAGTTGACAAATGAACCATGCCTAGCACACGTCCTAAATCTGGTGGTACAGCGTTTCCTAACCAGGTACCCAGGGCTGGCAGAGCTTCTCAGCCAGGCCAGAAAAGTCTGCAGCCACTGCAGATGGTCATTCCCAGCAAGTGTTCGCCTGGCAGAAATTCAAAGAAAATTCCACCTTCCCACAAACCGTCTGATCTGTGACATGCCCACCAGGTGGAACTCGACATTAGCAATGCTGCAGCGTCTGCACAAGCAGCAGAGGGCCATCAACGAGTACCTGTGTGAGTATGGCACAAGGACAGGTTCAGCTCAACTTGGTTTCCCCACCCCCGCAGTGGCTGATGATCAAGGATGCATGCACTGTACTGTCACCATTTGAGGAGGCAACGAGGATGGTGAGCAGGGACAGTGCATGCATCAGTGACACAATTCCTTTAGTGTTCCTGCTGGAGCACACTCTGTGGGGAATTATAGATGTGGCTCTAGAGGCAGAGCACTGGGAGGAAGAGGAGGCCTTCCTTAGCTCTCAAGGCCCCAGTCTTTCCGCAGACAGCATTCCAGCGGGTCCTCCTCACATCAGACAGGAGGAGGATGAGGATGAGGAGGAGGAATATTTAAGTAGTGGGGGCATTGAAGGTGGGGATTCCTCAAGGGAGGATTTTGTGTGCCCAGAAACCCAAGGACTAGTACGTGGCTGGGAGGAGGAACTGCACGATGGGGTCATCCTCCTCATTGACCAGGAAGACTTGGAAGCTAATGCCACCTCCAACATACGCTGCATGGGCTCCCTTATACTGCAAAGCCTGGTAAAGGACCCCAGGATTCGTGCTATCAAGGAGAGGGATCATTACTGGTTGGCAAGCCTTCTTGATCCACGATACAAGGGTAAAGTTGCAGAGCTCATCCTGCCCGCACAGAGAGAGGACAGGATGAAAAAACTTGAGGACGCTCTAATGCGACACTTGTGTAACAGCTTTCCAGGCACTGGTAGGTTACCAAGTGATGACACTGTCATGCGGACTTTGCTTGGATTGGATGTGTGTGCCCAGTTTGCAGTGAGCGGCAATGAATTATGCAAGTTGAGGGGTCAAAACAAAAATATTTATTATTAAATAAACAAAAACAGCAGAAATAAATGAATTGCTTTGCTGAGCAGAAAATGGAGGAAAAATACTAAACAGGAAACAGTATATACTGAACTGATAATTGATAAAGTCCAGGGCAAGGTATCCAGATATAGGATAAGGCAATCTCGTGGTCGGGGTGGCAAGCAGAAGTCGAGGAATACAGAAAGCAGGGTTATCAAAAGTCCATAGCCAGGGGTCATACACGTTGAATCCAAAAAAGGGGGTACTAGCAAAAATAATGAGGGTTACCGGAATATCAGAGGTAGGAAAGTTCACAGGAGGGTTCCAGATGGGTGGTCCAGAGGGTATGACCGGTATCAATTCCAGAGGGTATACAGCACAAGGAGTTTCCAAAAGCAGGTCAGCAAGGTACAAAGTCCAGACTTCAATGAGGAAGTGAAGTTCAAGGGGAGTGACCTCCTTATATACAGAATGGATGGGAAACAGGTGCTTGATTAGTATGCATTCAGAATCTAAGTCCAGAACCGAGTATGGGAAAACAAAACAAAGTCCTGGAATCTGCATGAATCATGCAAAAAAGAAAAACAAAAAGGTGCATCAGAGGGTCAGGGGGTTCAGACGTAACAGCACCCAGGTGGATCATGACAGACACAGGTGCTTCTGAGACTGCGGATGATCAGAGGAATAGAGGTGAAGGCCGGGGCCGCTTGACTGATGCCTTTTTACATTTTTTTAGTCCACGACGCCCAGGGACGTCAAATGTAGGTACCCATTGCCAGAGTCTTCACCGTATGGTGCAGGACTACCTAGGGGCAAGGGCAGACCTGGATACCTTTCCAGCAGATGATCCGCTGGCTTACTGGGTGTTGAGTTTGGATCACTGGCCAGAATTTAGCCAATATGCTATGCAGCTACTAGGTTGCCCTTCATCCAGCGTGCTTTCTGAAAGGACGTTCAGTGCCACTGGAGGTTTTGTCACAGATAAAAGAGTGAGTCTGTCCACTGACTCTGTAGACCGGCTGACATTTATAAAAATGAATCAGTCCTGGATCAGCAGCTATCAATCTCCTGATGCTGACGTAACGGAATAGATTGGGGATCTCTTCTGCATTCCCAAAACCTCCACTACTGAACTCTTCCACAATACCACAAAAGGGTTACGGTGTGAAGGCACTTGCTGCCATGAAAGGCACATTATTTGGGTGCACTGACGCCTGTGCCAGATTTATATCATTTAAATTTTTTGAACCGGAGGGTCCAACCCTGCACTCTTCCACAATACCACAAAAGGGTTACGGTGTGAAGGCACTTGCTGCCATGAAAGGCACATTATTTGGGTGCACTGACGCCTGTGCCAGATTTATATCATTTAAATTTTTTGAACCGGAGGGTCCAACCCTGCACTCTTCCACAATACCACAAAAGGGTTACGGTGTGAAGGCACTTGCTGCCATGAAAGGCACATTATTTGGGTGCACTGACGCCTGTGCCAGATTTATATCATTTTAATTTTTTGAACCGCAGGGTCCAACCCTGCACTCTTCCACAATGCCACAAAAGGGTTACGGTGTGAAGGCACTTGCTGCCATGAAAGGCACATTATTTGGGTTCACTGACGCTATTACCAGATTTATATCATTTTCATTTTTTGAACCGCAGGGTCCAACCCTGCACTCTTACACAATACCACAGAGGGGTTACGGTGTGACGGCACTGTTGCCGACACTAAAGGCCCAATTTTAAAGCACCTATTGTTACTTTCATCCAAAGCCTGCATAAGTTTCACCATAATTTAGCCAAAAAATCGCTAAACTTGTTCTGCGTGTCCTAAAAGGTCTACTCTTTTAATACAGACTGCCGCCCCAAGCAGTTGTTTATGAATAGATTAAAGGAAAACCGTTTACCGTCAATTGAAACGTCATTTTTTTGTTTTTAAATGTTTCTATACATCCTACAAATCCGCCACTTCACGGGCAGGTTATGGGGACCTCCTAGGCACGATATTTGAAGGAATTTTTCGTTTTTATTTTTAACCCTTATTTCATGGAAAAATCACTGTCCCTTTAACCACTTCCATGCGGAGGACGCGCTCAGCACGTCCTCCACATGGCTCCTGCTGTGCGGAGGACGCGCTGAGCGCGTCCTCCTTTTGGGGTCAGCGTTCGGCCGGGTTCCGGCCGATCGCTGGCCCCCCCAGTGCGGGCTGACATCCTCGATGTCAGCCCAGCATCCGGAACCGCCGCCGGTGAAATTAGGTGTCATCGCGGCGGCGCGATGACACCTAATTCAGGCGCCCCCCCGCATGTGCGGAGGAGGCGCCTGAAAGGGAGGGGGGAGGTCCTTCGGACCTCTCTCCCTCCCGATCGGCGGCATTGCGGGGGTTAACCCAGGCACCATTTGGAAGGGCACAGCCTGCCCTTCCAAATGGTACCTGGCATTAACCCCTGGGGAGCCGGATCACGAATCGGCGCTGAAAAGCGCCGGTTCGTGATCCTTTCCCGGAGCTGGCCGACATCTTGGATGTCGGCCAAGCCTCCGGGAACTCCCCCTGAGGACTGGCGTCATCGTGCATAGCACGATGACGTCAGTCCTGGAGTTAACCCCTAACTGCCACCAATGGTGGAGATAGGGAGTTCCAATGAACTCCCTATCTCCCGATCCGTGGCAGCTAGGGGTTAAAGTTTGGTATGGTTGGATCGGCCAGAGCATGGCCGTTCCAACGATACCAAACACTACTGTGAAAAAAGTTTTTTAAAAAAATAAAAATTAAAAATAAAAATATATTTAAAAAAAAATTATAAAAAAAAAATAAACATTTTTTTTTCTTTTTTTTAGTTAGTTAATGCAGCAATATTGTTCCCATTTCAATTATAATGTGAACAATGATGCTGCACTAACGATTTTTGTATGCGGTGCGTTTGTTAAAAATCGTGTAATTTTCCCCAAAAAAAAATGGAACGAGACCCCATCTCTAATTTTTTTAACAAGCGCACCCCATACAAAATATAACCGCAATTGCTCGCATGTTAAAATGTGAAAAAAAACACTTTACACATTGTAAATTATTGAAAATACATATTTTATTGCATTTTTTGTTATAATATACAGACAGGTCATGACGTATACATATAATAATGACATATTCTAAATCTACCGAGTCTGACGGAAAGAACGATATATAATATGTCTGGGTCATATACTAAAATAAGCCTTCAAAACACGTTTAAACATGATGAGCAAAACCGGTAAAAATGACCTCAGCACAGAGGTGTGAAAAGCCTCAGCAGCGAAAGGGTTAAAAACTTTTTTTAACTTTTTGTCCTTGTTTCCTGTCCCCCAGGGCACTACCCGGACCCCCATACACCTTTTATGGCAAACACAGGGGTGTTCGGCTCATCCCTAGTCTAGACAATTTGAGACCTATGAACATCATATCTTTGATCAGAGTCCTATTGTTCCTCAAGAGAGGATCCTTGCTACCACTTTTCTCACCGTTTCTTCCCCATTGCTTCAGAGATTGCAGTCTGTCCAAGGTGCCACTCCAGCTGAAAAACCACCTGGTAAACTCTTTATTCCTGAAGGAGAGAGAATACAGGTGATGTCAGTATATCATGATACCAAACCATTTGGGCATATGGGTATAAACAAAACCCTAGCTACACTGGAAAAAACGTTTTGGTGGCCAGGTATACGTAAAGATGTTACTGATTTCATAGTCACCTGTGAGAGATGTTGTAGGAGCAAAAACCCTAAAACCTTGCCCATAGGGTTGCTCCAACCGTTACCTGTTCCTGGGAGACCATGTGCTCATCTATCTATGGACTTCATTACTGATTTACCCATACCTCACGGTCACACAGTAATACTTACCATTGTTGATAGATTCTCCAAGATGGTTCATTTCGTGCCTCTCGCCAAGTAGCCCTCCGCCATGGAACTGGTGCCAATCTTTGTCCAAACCATTGTCAGACTTCATGGTGTCCCTCTAGGCATTGTGCCTGATAGAGGCACTCAATTTGTGTCCAAGTTCTGGAGAGGGTTCTGTGAAAACTTGGGTATACAATTAAGCTTCTCCTCTACCTATCATCCGCAAACGAATGGTGCAGCTGAGAGAGCCAATCAAAATGTTGAACAATATCTACGGTGCTTTGTATCTGAAAAACAGAAGTGGTGGGATCTCTTCCCTTGGGCAGAAATTGCTTTAAATGCTGTCAGTGAAACCACTGGTCATTCACCTTTTCATACGGTGTATGGGTTTGATCCTCCCATGCTCCCCTCTAGCTTTCAGGGGACTGCCTGAGTTGCCTGCTCTGGATGAGCATTTGGTCTCATTGAAAGGGACATGGGAGAAAGTCAAGGAGGTTATGGAGGCCAACATCAAAAAACAAAAAGAGAAAGCAGACAGGCGGAGAAAGCCTGCTCCAGTATATACTGTGGGGGATAGAGTCTGGCTTTCCACACGAAACAGCAAACTCCTGGTTCTTTCTATGAAGATGGCCCCCAGGTACATTGGTCCCTATAAAGTCTTGCGCAGGGTGGACCCTGTATCCTATGCCTTGGCACTTCCCCCATACTTGCACATACACAATGTGTTCCATGTTAGTCTCCTCAAGCCTCTCACATGCAACAGGTACACAAGAATTAATGTCCCTCCTCCACCTATTCAGTCCTAAGGTGAGGAGGAGTATGAGGTTCATGCCATTCTGAAGTCTCGTGTGGTCAGGGGTGTTGTACAGTAGCTGGTTGACTGGGAGAGTTATGGTCCCAAGGATAGGGCTTGGCTAGCAGCCAGTGAAGTCCATGCACCTCGTTTGGTTCGCCAGTTCCATGCTGCCCATCCCACTGCGCCTGGTGGTCGTCCAGTGGCTGCCCGTAAGGGGGGGTTCTGTCACTTCCTTGGCACCTGCAGACCTTCATCGTTGGCTGGCTGGGTGCCAGCAGTTCAGACTGATCGTACGCCTGGAGGGGCAGGGCACGGCTTGATGACGCAGAGCCGCTGGCCTTAAATGCTGGGCGCGCGAGACAGCTCGTTGCCCTGCAATGGAGTTATTCCTGCATCGCCTGGTGTATCCACTTTATGTGTTTCACTGATTTCTTGCTCTGTTGCCGATCTGATATTGTACGAGGATCTTGCTTGTTATTGACCCGGACTGCCGTATCAACTATTCTTCTTCTAATTGTGTTATATACCTTTCGCGCTCGATACAGCCTCAGAGTGTAGGTTGCAGTGGTACCACGCTGATACCAATAGATGTCTGTTCTGTTTAGCGCTGACTCTAAGAACCCTAAGTTGCCCTGTTGCCAAACTGGAGTGTATATTTGACCACGCTTATTCTGATACCTGCTATATAAGTTTACTTAAGCAGTCTGACTTAAGTTGCTCCCAAGTTATCAGCAAGAGTAACCCTTTGTATTCCAGTACACACCCGGTCTTGAAAACTGCTGTCTCTTGCTTATACTCTCTACTTCTAGTGTGTCTGTTCTCCCTGGCTGGGAGTGATAGGGCTAGCGGTCCCAACCATTTCAAGGATCGGAGGGATAGAAGTCTGTCCAAAAGGATCCTCACCACGGTTATCAAGGGTGAACGGTACAGCGAACGTGCCAGAACTCATCCATTCCATGTATCAGAGCTTGCGATTCTGAACTTTGCGTACATTACAGAACTCATCCATTCCATGTATCAGAGCTTGTGAATCTGAACTTTGTGAGCTGGCTAGCAATCTTCCAAGATTGCACTTTCACCCAACCCTCCACAAAATGTCTTATTTTATAAAAAATGAAAGTTAAAAAATTCCACAATATACACCCGTGGTCCCCATCCCCAAACACCTTTACCAACACAAACAGTAATGCAGGGAAAATACTATGGTACAAACATGCATTCGTCTGTGACTTTGTAACATATCTCGCATTCCAGCTGGTAGATCTCATACAACCCCCCCCCCCCTCCGTTACACCCATCATTGGACCTGGTAGTGTGGTAATTTTCAACCGGCCAATGTACCCAGACCAGAAAATGTCGTTAGTGAGAAAAGACGCATGCGGGTTATGTCTTTAAAGTAAAAATGCTGCTTTTACAGTACAGATATTTTGAATTGTGGATTACATTTAAAATTTGTGGATTTTAGAGAACGGACATTGTGAGGTACGGGTCATTTTTTTAAATAGTGATTTTATTATAGTAGAATTGTGAGTTACATATTGACTGCACATTAACGTGAGTTATATTAGGGTAATTGGGAGTTTAGGCTTTACAGTACATTAGTGTATTTTACAGTGATGCAATTGTGAGTTTAGGTTTAAAATGTAAAAGTGCAGGTTTACTGTGGGACTTAAAATTTTTAGGCAAAAAGAAGTGTCTAACATTAAAAAAATAGTATAAAAATGTGTATATTTTGCATAAAGTATTTTTAAAACACGTCATTACTGGAACATCACAGGTACAAAACACAATTTGCATTACATTTACAAGTTATACAGTACATCGTGACCATTCAAAGACTACAATTGGTAGTTTACGAGAAAAGGAGGAAACAGTAAAATTGGTACAATATCAACCAAACTCCTCCCCTTGGCATCTTCATAAAGGAATTTCGCCACCCTGGCCAAGTCCATCCAGATGCCAAATCAAAGTAAAAGGCCACATTTATGCAGGATACATGACCATTAACCCTTTCACTACTGAGATCGAGATAACTTCATAGGCACCATCAGGTCCCGATATCAAATTATTATGATCTGCAGCTCTCCAGGACAAAAGAAATTTGTTTGCTGCAAACTAATTTCCTTTCCTTTTGGGCTGCAGAAGGTGTCCCCAAAGTTTTACGGTTTAAAATGAGCTGAAGAATGCTATTTGTAATTAGGTTTTGTGCTGCCCTAGTCCTGACTAAACTCGTGCACCCTCTAAATTAAATTGGACACACTCCTTCCTTTCAAGGCCCACACCTCCTGTTTAAACAGCCAGACACTTTCTGGTTTTAAAGATGGCTGTTGCTATAGTGCAGTGGCCATCATCCACTTAGTGCAGTACAGTGTAACGGGGGGAGTAGCGCCCACTAGATAGTCGCGGAGTTGAGATCCTTAACCACTTCGCTGCTGAGGACGCGCTCAGCGCGTCCTCAGCATTCCCGCTGGTGTGCTGAGGACGCGCTGAGCGCGTCCTCTCATTGGGGTCAGCGTTCGGCCGAGTTCCGGCCGATCGCTGGCCCCTCCGGTGCGGGCTGACATCCTGGATGTCAGCCCGGCATCCGGAACAGCAGCCGCCAGAATTAGGTGTCATCGCGGGGGCGCGATGATACCTAATTCAGGCGCCCCCCCCCCGCATGTGCGGAGGAGGCGCCTGAAAGGGAGGGGGGAGGTCCTTCGGACCTCTCTCCCTCCCGATCGGCGGCTCTGCGGGGGTTAACCCAGGCATCATTTGGAAGGGCACAGCCTGCCCTTCCAAATGATACCTGGCATTAACCCCTGGGGAGCTGGATCGCGAATCGGCGCTGAAAAGCGCCGGTTCGCGATCCTTTCCCGGAGCTGGCCGACATCTTGGATGTCGGCCAAGCCTCCGGGAACTCCCCCTGAGGACTGGCGTCATCGTGCGTAGCACGATGACGCCAGTCCTGGACTTAACCCTTGACTGCCACCAACGGTGGAGATAGGGAGTTCCAATGAACTCCCTATCTCCCGATCCGTGGCAGCTAGGGGTTAAATTTTGGTATGGTTGGATCGGCCAGAGCATGGCCGTTCCAACGATACCAAACATGAAAGTGAAAAATTTTGTAAAAAAAAAAAAAAATGAAAAATAAAAATAAAAAAAATTAAAAAAAATAATTAAAAAAAAAAAAATAAACACTTTTTTTTTTTTTTTGGTTTGTTAATGCAGCAATATTGTTCCCATTTCAATTATAATGTGAACAATGATGCTGCACTAACGATTTTTGTATGCGGTGCGTTTGTTAAAAATAGTGTCATTTTCCCCAAAAAAAAATGTAACGAGACCCCATCTCTAATTTTTTTAACAAGCGCACCCCATACAAAATATAACCGCAATTGCTCGCATGTTAAAATGTGGAAAAAAACACTTTACACGTTGTAAATTATTGAAAATACATATTTTATTGCATTTTTTGTTATAATATACAGACATGACATAACGTATACATATAATAATGACATATTATGAATCTACCGAGTCTGACGGAAAGAACGATATATAATATGTCTGGGTCATATACTAAAATAAGCCTTCAAAACACGTTTAAACATGATGCGCAAAACAGGTAAAAATGACCTCAGCACAGGGGCGGGAAAAGCCTCAGCAGCGAAAGGGTTAAGGGCTGAGAAATCTTTTTGACGTTTAAACGCTGATTGTCATTCACAGAATCAGACACTTGTGGCAACAAGGTTGAACAATAGACTGAGTCGCTAGTAAAGCACTAAAGGTTTTGAGACCGATAGACTACTTAGAAGACATGCAGAGAGGGGCGGAGCTAGCGCCCAACCAAGATGGCCGCGTGATCCCGAGGCTCCCGCACACCTAGCACCAAGACCTTTGTTTTTGAGCACCCCTGAGCCGATTTCTCTTTACCTAAAGTCTCCTATAGCTCCAGCAGCATGCCAGCCTCAAAACCGCTAAAAAAAACGCGGCCGCAGGACCCATCCGTAGCCCATCATTTCGTCCCGGCCAAAAGACAGGCCGAAGCCTCCCAAGATGGCGGCCACTGTGAAACGCTGTACCCGGAGGACGAGTTACCCACTTCAGCTGACTTAGCGGTTCCGGCCTCGAGGGGAGATGTGGAGCGCCTCTTTACCAAGATGTCCCAGATGCAGACCTTTCTGGCGGGTGAGGTGGCGAAATTGGGGACAGAACTGCGGGGAGAGATTGATTCGCTGGGTGCACGCACGGCTGAACTGGAGGACCAGGCCGCAGAGATAACGCAGGCCCATAACGACTTGGCGGAGGGTACCGGGGACCTAGCCAAAAGAGTCTCATTTTTGGAGTCCAAGATGGAGGACCTGTCTAATCGTTCCAGAAGAAATAATATAAGGTTGAGAGGTCTCCCGGAAACTGTGTCACCTAAGGATCTCAATGGGACGGTGCAGGGTATACTACGTCGCCTTGCACCGGACATAACGGAGGCCCATCTGTTACTGGATCGGATTCACAGGGCCCAAAGACCCCCGAATCTTTCGTCTCTTATCCCGCGCGACGTGATATTCCGCATGCATTACTTCACGGCGAAACATCAGATCCTTCAAGCCGCACGCACCTTCCAGCTGGATTTTGAGGATAAACCCCTACAGCTGTTCCAGGATTTGGATCCCGCGACCCTCCGACGACGCAGGGCTTGGCGCCCCATTACAGAACACCTGTCTGCTCACGACATCCCATACACGTGGGGATTTCCCTTTCGCTTGCAAGTGTCGGTGGCGGGCCAGCAGGTGGCCCTCACCCCCTCCTCAGATCTTGCCGCCTTCTGGGCCTCAGTGAAGTGCCCACCTCTGGAGGATTTCGTCGCCCCCGTGCTCCCGCCTTCTTCCTTCCGTCGTCTACAGCAGCGCTGGACTCGAGTTGGTACCACGAGCGGGGAAGGCTGATGATGATTATGAGGCCTGGAGGCCCGTTTCTTCTTCTCTTCTCTCTCAAAATTTTCCCTCATTGGAGGGTTATCACTCAGGAATCCGGATGGTGGTGGATCACCATGTGAACCATACGGGAGGTCTGTGTGCTGTTGCTCTCCGGTTTTTTCTTTTTCTTTTGTTTTAACCGCCCTTGGCTCAGGGCCATTTAATGATGTCACTGATGTTTACTTATTATTTGATCCAAAGCTTCTAGTATGCCTAATTGAGTTTCTACTGTCTTGCAGGGGCTCCCTGGGGGATGTTCGCCCCGACGGTTCTATTCAGGACAGGTCGGGGGACCCTCCCTCCCGGAATTCCCCCCTATCGGTTATAATGTCATATCCAGGTATTGCTAGTGTTTCTCAACTTCGGTCGGGTGTGGGGATGTGGGGGACTGGGGTTTGGGGAGTTTTGGTCTCCTTGTCCTCCCCTCCAAGGTCGGCCTGGCACTCCATAAGTCCAGGCGCTTTCTGTGTTATGTCGTGTTTTTGTCTTACATTGTTGGTGGGTCTTTGTTTCTCGGGCGTGCCACCCGCTCCTATGCTTTTCTCTTTTCTTTTCTATCTTTCCTCATCTCTCTTTCTCCACCTCCTCTCTTGCCCCTGACTCCAGTTTCCCTCTCTTGCCCTCAGATAGAGATAGGGGGGGCATCTTTGGTGCCTCACTCCCTTTTCACCTCCCTCCTGTTGACTCTGTATGGGGGATAGAGGCCTAAAGATTTTGTCCCTTAATGTTAAGGGATTAAACACACCCCAAAAGAGGCGTCTGTTGTTAAGGGAGCTTAAACGATCCGCGTGTCATATAGCAATGATTCAGGAGACCCATTTTGCTTCATCCCGCCAATTTTCATTGAGAGACAAAGCCTTCCCTGTTGCCTACATGGCGTCATCTCCACAAAAGAAAAAGGGAGTGGCTACCTTGATCCACTCCTCCTGTCCCTTTAAAATTCACCTTCAAGTTTCAGACCCAGCTGGACGTTATTTGATGCTAGTGGGACAGATAGCCTCCACCACCCTAACCTTATTTAACATTTATGCTCCTAATGGTTATGACCCTGACTTCTGGACAGAAATATCTTCTTTACTGACAACTAGAGCTGACGGTCGAGTTATCTTTGGCGGGGATTTTAATGCCGCCCCCCAGCCCTCTCTGGACAGAAAGGCATCGGGGACTCCTCGGGGACACCTTTGGGATACCCCCAGGATGCTTCCCTGGAGTCCTTTATGCTTGACCATTCCCTGGTGGATGCATGGCGCCTCCATCACCCGGGTGATAGGGACTTCACCTTTTTTTCCAACCCCCACCGCTCTTACTCCCGAATAGATCTATTCCTGGTGTCCCTGTCGACGATGCCTCTAATTCCGACCTCAAGTATAGGCGATATCACGTGGTCGGACCACGCTCCGATCTCCATGACGTTATCCATACCGTCCTACAAACCGGCGTGGTCGTGGCGTCTGAATTCCTCTTTACTACACAAACCCGAACATATCATAGAACTGTGGCAACAGCTTAGCGAATATTTTCTGGAAAATGACTCACCCACCCTTTCCCCCACCACCCTGTGGCTGACCCATAAAACGGTGATCCGAGGCCATCTCATACAATTAGGTAGTAGACTCAAAAAACAAAAGCTAGCTTCCCTGATTTCTTTGACCAAGGACCTGTCTAAATGGGAAGCTCTGAACAAACTTTCACCCTCAGACGTCTTGACCGCCCAGATAAAAACGATCAGGACCGCAATACGTCAATTACTCGGGGAGGACGCGGCCCGCTCATTGGCCTGGTCCAAGAGGACCTATTTTGAATTTGCCAACAAATCTCACACCCTTTTAGCGTCTAAACTTCGCAATAAAACTAGGTCCAAACATATAACGGGAGCCAGAGATGGGGAGGGAGTCCTGCACACGTCCCCAGCTACAGTTAACAAATTGTTTACCTCATACTTCCGGACATTATACAACCATTCCCCGACCCACGTTTCTGACTCTGTCCCATTGGGCCAATCGATTGACCGTTTCCTGTTGAATGCTCCTCTCCCCCGGCTATCCCCCGCACAGAGACAGACGCTTAGACACCCTCCATCTGAGGAGGAGATAGCTGAGGTTATTAAGGCATTCAAATCTCACAAGGCCCCTGGCCCGGATGGGTTCTCTGCCTTTTATTATAAAACATTTGCACAAACTTTGTCTCCGCATTTGCACAAATTCTATCTGTCTCTGTGGGAGGGTGCCCCAGCCCCAGCAGATTTTCTCCGCTCAGACATTATTTTAATTCCAAAGGAAGGAAAGGACCCGTCTTATCCACAAAATAATAGGCCCATTTCCCTTTTGAATGTTGATTATAAAATATTCACAAAAATACTTGCAAATAGACTGAACTCCTTCTTAGCTTCTATAATACATCCGGATCAGGTAGGGTTTATCCCGGGCAGGCATGCATTTGCTAATACCAGACGTGCTGTGGTGCTGATGGAGCGTATGGCTGGCACCCGACTGCCTTCTCTGCTCATCTCTCTGGATGCAGAGAAGGCGTTTGATCGACTAGAATGGCCCTTTTTGTTTCGACTTTTGACCACGTGGGGCTTCCCGATGTCCTTTCTCTCGGTCCTCCGATCTCTGTATGATTCCCCTACCTCTGCTGTCATTACCCCAGGTACTGTTCCCACGAGTTTCTCTGTCGGAAACGGGACTCGACAGGGATGCCCTTTGTCTCCCCTCCTCTTTGCCCTATCTCTCGAACCCCTTTTATCGGCCATTCGTCACTCCCCCATATTACAGGAGTGACAGTAGGAAGGGAGGAATACAAGGTATCGGCGTACGCCGATGATGTCTTGCTCACTCTTAGCCATCCCTCCGCCTCCATTCCTCACCTGCTCTCCCTCCTGCGTGACTTTTCAGCAGTCTCGGGTTATAAGTTTAACCTAGAAAAGTCAGTTGCTATGCCTTTTTCCCTGTCGGACTCGATCTGTCGGGAGATTGAGCGGTCTTCAGGTTTCCGTCTTACTCGCTCCTCTTTGAAATACCTGGGAGTGTGGCTTACACCTGATGTGAATGGATTGCACTCCCTAAACTATGAGGCAATGTTTAAACTTCTGGGTGAGGACCTGGAGAGGTGGGGGAGAGAGGGGGTCTCCTGGATTGGCAGGATCAATTGTATAAAGATGAACCTGCTTCCGAGATTACTATATCTATTTCAAGCCCTGCCGGTCTGGGTGTGCCCCCGATCTCTTCGACAGCTGCAGTCCCAAATTGAAGGTTTTGTGTGGGCGGGGGGCAGGAGAAGGGTTTCTAAATATGTCCTATACCGTCCTAAAGAACGAGGGGGTCTGGGCCTTCCACACTTGTATAAATATTTCCAAGCGGCTCAGGTTGCTCAGTTTGTAATGTTTCATCTGCCCCAACACTCCCAACGTTGGGCCGATTTGGAATCTGACCTATTTGCACAAGACCTCCCGCAATTTTATTTTTGGCTACCTAAGGAGTTCCGCCCGTTATTGTGGTCCACCTGTACAGCGACTCTGACCTCACTGAAGGTTTGGGACTCCGTCCGGGACAAATTCCACCTCTGCTCTTGTTACTCGCCTCTAATGCCATATTTACGCAACAGAGCTTTTGTTCCGGGATTGTCCCCCTCCGCCTTTGCAGCTTTTGAAAATATCGACCTGCAGAGGGTTAAGCATTTCAGATCTTCAGGAGATGACTGGTTCTCTTTCTCGGATCTACAATCGAAGGGTGACCTCCGGACCTTTGACCACTTCAGATTCTTACAGATACGGGACTTTTTATCTCAACATAACATTTCACAAGCAGCTAGTCAGAAATTGACGTTTTTCGAATCCATGTGTGATTCCGGAAGGGCTCCGAAAGCTCTAATTTCCACCTTATATAATCATTTTTCATGCGAGGATGTCTCATGGCTGACCCCTGGATTCATTGCCCGCTGGGAGGCGGATATCGGGGAGGAGTTGGAGGGGGAGGAGTGGCAAGATATGTGGGAAAATATTGCAAAAGTGTCTATATGTGTTACGCTGAAAGAACAGGCATAAAACCGATGTACCGATGGTATACCACCCCGGTCTTGCTCTCGCATCTGCAGCCGGGTACCCCTGATGTTTGTTGGAGGGGCTGTGGGGCTCGGGGTACCTTGTTTCACATGTGGTGGCTGTGCCCGAAGGTGCGCTCTTTCTGGGACCGGATTGGTATTTATTAGGAGGTGTTTCAACAACCTTTCCCACTTGATCCTTGGCCTTCCTGCTCCATAGGTCCCCGGCATCCCTTTAGGGGCCGGATTGCAAACTCTTTCACAGGATAGTGTTGGGTGCTAGGAGAGCTCTCGCTAAGCACTGGCGAGATGGGGATGTGCCTTCCGTTGAGGTGGCCCGGGCTTATATAGCCGAGGCGCATCACATGGATAAACTGTCAGCGGTGATCCACAACTCTCTTCCCTCGTTTTACAAAACCTGGAGTCGTTGGGAAGAAACTAATTAAAACCCGATTAATACCTGAGGGGGGGTTAGATGTGTGAGGTTTCCCCTTTCTATTTTTCTCTGTCCTTTTCTTTCCTTTTCTTTTCTCTCTTTTGTCTTATGTGGTTTAATGTTCGTCCTGTCCTTGTCGGCTGCGTGGCATGCCAAGCGCTGGGCATAAGGGCTTATCTGCTACATGTCACCCGAACTCGACTATTATGCTTAATTGTTTCTACCTTGATTCTGTAAGTTGAGCTAGGCCATGTTTTATTCGGCTTGCCCTCTCTGCCCTGCGAGGCGATGTCACAGGTGGCTGTTTACCTGTTTTCTGTGTTTAAAACATTTTCAAAATAAAGAATTATAAAAAAAAGAAGACATGCAGAGAAACACAGATAAATCAGACAGTTGGTGAATTGCGCGGACTGCAGAGCAGTCAGGAAATAAGTAGCTTTCACGTTCGCTGATAATCGGGAACAGGTCAGCGGTACCTTCAGATAGTAAGAGACAACACATACACCTCTGGGTCTGTTGTACATACAGTAACGAGTATTGTTGCTGGTGAGCGCACACTGACCATGAGCATTAAATAAGCAGTACCTTGCGATCGCAGATTTAAACAATATATGTGGCTGGAGAACGTGAGCCGTCGGTTGGGTATAGGCACTTAGAGAGGCCACAGACAAGACCCACCGATGAGAAGGGACACTTCCCCAGTAGCGTGTAAACACCCCAGCGGCAAGCATGGGGTTAAACCACCAAAGCACCACACAGGCGATCGTAATCCAGCAGCAAGGGAATAGTCAAATATCAAGCCGGGTCAAATAACAGGAGCAGGGATCGTATCCAAAAAACAAGAGAGGCAAAAGAGAGACAATATCAACGAAAAGGTAGCGATGCGGGAATCAGACTCCACGACAGGGCAACGAGGCAACTCCTCGCGCCCTGTTTTAAACCCGCCGGCTCCTCTTGACCATGCTATGCCCCGCCCCCTCAGACGCCGCTCGGCCATTCCCAAGTGCTGGCAGCCGGCCAGCTCCTGGCACAGAACCTTGCCCAGACCCCCCAGGCCACGCAGCAGGGGCTGAGGACCTGACATACAGGCTGCATGGAGAGGCCTGCCAACAAGTTTAGGAAACTTGTGGGTCCCCTCCAAATTTACAGATGACTTCTGTATTATACATAATAATACACAGAAAGGACACAATACAGGGAGTCTGGGATTTACCAATATGTCTGCATTACACATTATACGCACAGAGGACACAATACAAGGAGTCTGGGATTTACTTATGTCTGTGTTACACAATACAGAGAGTCTGGGATTCACTTTCGTCTGTGTTACACATATTAAGTAAAACCGCAAAAAAACAACTAGAGTAGTAAAAGATATGATCGCATAACTCATTGGCAGAGACACGCACACACATATGGAGGAGCCCCTATAAACATCTACACACCCCGAATATGGAGGAGGGTCTAAAGACATCCTGAAACAACCTACAGAGAATTCCTTACAGAAAACCCAAACCCAGTATATGGAGGAGCCCCTAAAAAGAGGAAGATTAGGGCAAAACAGGGACAGAGAGATTTTCTGTCAAAATTGGGGCTGACCTTAGTATATAGGATACATAAAGTTTACTAAAACTGAATAACAAGCACCACACTTATATCACCAAAATAATTTTATTTTATTTTTAGTTGAAAAATTAAAAGGAATTATTAAATCAGGACTACATGACATGTATTGTGGACAGTATATATGGAGAAAGGCAGTATGGTGACAGTATATATGGAGGGAAGCAGTATGGTGACAGTATATATGGAGGGTGTGTGTGATGTTTGTTAGTCACTCACCACTTAGAAGAAATGCCCTCAACTCAAACATTAAAGGAGGCACCTCTTATCAGATGAGGATGCTGCAGAATGCCTGTCAGGTGGCATCATCTGGTGGCAGTGTAATAGATGGGCCATAGGGGCTGTATGGGCATGCTGGGAGGGGCTGGAGGCCAGCAGTATCTCTGGGGTCCCTGCTTCCAGAGTCCACAGCCTGTCATTGCTGCACGTGAGCAGTCAGCTCCTCCCTGGCTGATGTCAGCTGACAGGGGCATGGTGTCAGGCAGTGATTGCTGCTCATCGAAGCCAGCCTGCCCTCACTGAGCCGTGGCACCGCTGCAGGGCCGGTGAGAAGCTTTGTCTCTCCCCAGCAGCTTTACAATCGTTGGGCAAGTAGTGTAGTATGCCAGCAGCCAGTGAAGCCCTGGCTGCTGCTTGCTTTTATAGCAGAGATTTAACTAGAAACCTCAGGGCCCGGTGCAAGAATCCATGAAGGGCCTGCCGCCCCCCCTCCGTACAAGAGAATTTTGCATTTTTACTAAACGTTTTGCAAAAATACCTTTATACAGGTCTCCTGCACTATCGCCTAGTATCCCTATTATATATATATCTATATGCTATGGTAATATTAATATAATAGGATACTAGGCGATAGGTTATAGTATTATTAGGTTTTGAAACCAGCAGTTTTTGGATAGTGCAGGAGGCACGTGTCGTATACAGATATTTTTTGCACTCTTAAAATGGCCATACAATTTGGAAGTATTGTTAAAGAACGGGTTATGGATCCTCATATAGATTTCTCTTGTGTTATGTTACCTCATCTAGTGTGTCACCCCTCTCCTCTTAGATTGTAAGCTCTTGAGCAGGGTCCTTCCTCCTTCTGTTCAGTGTGTGTAACATGTATGTATATTTGTTATTCTGTCTCTCCCATTGTACAGCGCTAAGGAATTTGTTGGCGCTTTATAAATGCTTGTAACTGTAACTGCTATAACGTGGAGTATTAATTAAGATCTAGTTTAATAGCCCTCTCCCCCTTCTTTTATAACCCTTTTTTAATGAAGTTTTTTCATTAATGGAGTTTTAACAAAATGTTTTTAGCAAGAATGAAAAACTCCCTTCCCTTTTATTTTTATTGTTTTTTCGATTTGTCCTTGTCCTGTAAAAGTTTGCCTAATTGCTATTCTCTCAGAAGTTTATTTCTTGACGTTGTGTCTTCTGGTGCGACATACGTGTGTTGTTATCTTATCTTATTATATTTAAAATAAAGAATTGCAAAAATAAAAAAAAATAAAAACTCTCTCCATTTAACTGAATGGGTTAATAAGCTGACCAGACACTGCAATGAGACAGCAGGAGGTGTCAGACTCATGATGGATAGCCAGACAAAAGCCAGAAAACAAGGCCTCTGCTGCCTAATTAACCGTTAAGGACGAATGACAGAACTGTTCCATCATAAATGCATTGACTTTAAAGACCCTAGGTCCTTAAAGGGTTAACAATCCACCAGACTGACACACAGTAGCTGCTGTTTTTGCCACCCCACTGGAAACTGCCGCCCTAGTCCTAGGCTTTGTCGGACTAGGCCAAGATACAGCACTGATGCCATGACATAATAGGCTTTCTATCAACAGTCGATGCAGGGAACCACGAGCTGCAGCTCTGTCTGCTATAACTCCATTTAGCCAAAAACTGTCCCATCTGCATTCCAAATAGGAATTTAAGTTAGAAATACACTTGGAATATTCCCAAATATTTCTAACTAAATAGTTAATTAAAAATTATTTTGAGAAGAAAAACACTGGTTCCAGACAATTTTTTTTGGAAAATCACTTGGTAGTAAACTCCATGTGATGCAATAATTGCGAGTGTAGACGGGATATCGCTTCTGAAAGAGGGGGGATTGGGTTGCGTTTTCAAATTCCTTCTCCAAGGAAGCATTACAAATATTGAAAAGTGTGAGCAAGTTTCCTTTTTATTAGAGGAGGGAGAATGGGAATTTAAAGGCCCCCATTGGGTTGAGCATTGGTTTTATGGATAGCCAGCTTCTGCCCAATCCAAATGAAATATATTAATCAATTTACGATACACCAGTGTAAATGGGGGTGGTGTGTTCTTCAGCCAGAATTTCAATATTGCTTTATGGCTAATCACCGTTCGCACGCTCTGCAATCATTATTGGCCTTTTGTCAGTTTGTTAACTTCTGTACTAATGATGAAACTGAAAAGGGCCATTGGAGGTGAGCTCAGCACTACAGTTCAGAATACGAATGCAAAGCTGTGAATTTGATACCATAAAGGTTGTATTTCTGAACAATCCCATAAGCATTGAAATAAGGTGGCGTTAAGATTGCCACACTTCCAATTCTTTATTTAAGATTAGCCATATCACAGACAGCAATAATAAGCCATGAGTAAGTGTCACAAACACAACAAATATATATACAGACGACTTCAAGGCTTCAAACAGGGAATGGGGAAGAAGAAGGAAAAGGGAAGGATAAAAAATAAATAAAAAACAATAAAAAATGTGGTCTCCGACTAAGCAAAGTAGATGGGAGAGGCAGCCCAAGAGAAAGGAGGTGGTATACAACGGCACGCCTCTGGAGCCGTGCAGGGGAGCAGAGGGCCATTGAGAGAACCACAGGGAACAGGTAACCAAAGGGCCAAGGGAACAGAGAGAGCCTAGGTGTCTGTCCCATGGCTCACCCTCGGCGAAACCTTAACTCTAGATTATAAAAGAAAAAAAAAGGGAGGAAAGCGAGGTAAACATTGGGGAGAGGATAAGCGCCCAGGTCAGAGCAGCACAGAGTCGCCAACAAGAACGAGAGTCACCCAAAGCAGGGGAATCCCCGATATAACAAAGGGAAAAAGAAAAAACATCCCAGTCCAGTGGGTAGGCCAAAACTCAAGGACTCGGAGCTGGCGTCTGTGACAGAACCGTGCTCTTCTGTCTGTCCTGACTGTCCAGACACCCCTTCGTTGCGGTCAGCCCGGCTACTGGGAGCGCTGTCCTCAGCGCCTCGAGCAGCTTGACCCGCCTGTTTCTGTTCCTCTGCCCTGGAGCCGTTAGGAATTTCCAGAAGGCCGCTCGGTGCCTTCTGATGTTGAGTATATAGTGTAATGTAGTTTGTAATAAAGACACCAGGCGCGGCTGTATGCTTTAAAACAGGATTCTCTCTCTCTGAGCTCTGAGAGTTCTCTGACTTTTTAATGAACAAAACGCCACCATTTATGCTGAAGTCCAACAGTCATAATTTGCATAAAATGACGCACCTCGTCCTACCAATATACTAATTACATTATGTCAGTTATTTACAATAAACATTCTTTACATTCTTTAGCCTTCAGCTCACACAACATTTGTATAATCCATTGTTCTAACACATCAGATTAAAGACAAACACTGATAAAGGGAAAAGCCCTGTTGCATAATTTACACAGCAGTAAAGCTTGTTTACTGGATATACAGAAACACATTTACCTACAGGAATATAAGTATATTTAAAACCAAAGCTATGCCATTTTACACTAAACTAATTTAAACTGAAACCAAACGATGTAAAATATATCTAAAATCACACGATATAAATGAACATAAAGTCTCTTGGGGTTTGAAGCATGGAGCGTTACATCAGCTCCATGACAGCGTCGAAGTCGGAAAATCAGCTGTAGCATCCACCAAGCCCAGTGATAGTCCCAAGGTCTCCAAGTGAGTGTAGGCCTCTTCAGCCGTAGAGGCCGTCAAGGTCTTTGGGCCATTTTGAATCAGCAGGGACCCCGATACTTCCCAGTGATAATGGACTGCATGGAATCAAGGTGCCGCAGTGATGGGCCTAAACTGCTGCCTGGCCCGCCAAGGCCAAAAATGGCAAGTTGTGGTAAACTGTGAGTTCTTCACATTCAAAGCATATCGGGGGACCCGGATCATCACCTCTAGCAACCGCTCCCAAAAGATATCCCCAAATACCACAATAACGTCCCTGGGTGCAGACACAGGAGCTGCGGCAGCCTTCCGCACCTGGATCGGCCACAGCACCGAGTTTGAACCCCCTGTAGACAGGGCCAGGGTCACCATCACAAGCCGCTTGACAAATTGCAGGAGTGTAGAATCAGGTATGGAATCTGGGATACCCCATAGCTTCAGATACCGGAGGCGGCAGCGGGTCTCCAGGGCCAAGACAGTACTCTGCAATCCAGTAACCTGAGTCTGGAGGTCAGCAAATCGAAAAGAGGAGGCGGCCTGCGACTCCTGCAGTTCACTGGAATGGGTGCTCAGTATTGTGACCTCCATGTGAAGGGACGCCAAATCTGAGTGCACCTCCGTGATCTCCAGTGCACAGGAGGAGCGAGCTTCATACAGAAGCATGCTGATGTCCTGTTTAGTAGCCGGGAGATTCTCTGGTTGAATCGACACCACCGACCGCTCGGGCGCAGGAGACACAGCAGGGCCTGGATCACCGCCAGCCCTCGCAGCCAGCGGGGAGAAGGATTGGGTCCCTATGTCTCTCATACCGTTCAGAGAAAAGCTGATGTCAGGTAGACGCGATGACTCCACAGCCCCAAGCTGTTTATCTTTTTTGCCCATAGCTGGGGAAAACAGGAGCATCCAGGAGGATGTAGGGCCGAGAGGGCAAGATGGGCGTTGATCTCCTCCTGTACTAGGCCCAAGGCCCAACTGCTCTCGGCAAAAGAGGTCACAGCAGAGCTCTAGCAAGTCCATCAAGCTGCAGGATGGTCCCAGCACTGGGTGGTGCCCATCAGATGGGTGCAGAGAGCGCAGGAAAGGCAGGAAAAGGGTTAATGTCACTGCAGCACCATGCGACCGTTCAGTTCAGCAGTTAGCCATGCCCCCAAGATTGCCACACTTACGACATGCACTAGATGAAAGGATGCCAATTTTAAAACCTAGTGCTGGTGATAAATAAGCCTTATGAAGAACTGTCAGCATCATATCTACATATGGTGCTGCCGGTAGAGTATGGAACAGTTTTGCAGAGTGGTCTACTAGGTCTACTACTTTAGTGGCTAGATCCAGTATGTCCGAAGCCCATGTCACCAATCCCTGTTCATGAGACTCTAAATTCAATATAGTTCAGAACCTGTTATTGAGAAACTCAGTGGAATGGAGGGGGACCTGCATCTGAATGGTTGCTCTATCAATTGCTGTCACCCGTTGTGAGGACCCCAGTGGCGTACATTTTGTATGAGTTTAGGATTGCAAATGTAAATAATGTAGCGGGTGAAAAGATAGTAGCACTATTTTAGTTAGAAGGGTGTGATGAGGGTACAGCTGGTACGTTTCCAAATGGAAAAATTGGGTGAGTTGTGACCAACCCTGTTCTGCTAATCTATCGAAAATTAAAGGCAGATCACCTCTTTGAAAATTAGGGTTATCAAAGAAAGGCACAAACAATAACATATTGGCTTGTAATTGCAAAGTTTTTCAGAGCTGCCCCCCTGGGACACACGTGGAGTAAATAAGTGAGTTATATCCTTGCCACGGAAGTTCCCGGGGGCAAGGGATTAACATGTAGCGTAAAGTGTCGTAGGGGGCATATGTAGCAGGGCTGTAGGATGTGAATCTGATTGTACTATGTGATCCCTACAAACTTTGTTAATGAGTGTTCCTCTACACTAATCAAAGGCATAGTGGTAAAGCAAGGCCATATTGTATTCAGCAATATTGGGAAGGTTAATACCTTCCAGACATGGTCTCTGCTGTAGTTTATATGAAGAAATGCGTGCTTATTTATGTTGTTATATAAACCCATGAAGTCGTTTGTTAAATATTTTTAGATCTACTTTAGTGATAAGCAGTGGTAAAGTTTGGATAACATACAATAGTTTCGGGAAAGCTACCTTTTTGAACAAGTGCTCTCTACCCAACCACGAAATTGGGAATGGTCAAACAGATGATAAATTTGTTTTAGCAGTGAGGGTATGTTTAGTATATAAGATTCCACAATATTTCTTGTCAGAGATATAACAAGATATTTGACGTAATTATGGGGTACCCATCGAAAGGGAAATGGGGCAGATCTATTCTTTTGGGTCTGAGGATGTATTGCCAGCGCCGTTGTTTTGGCATAATTTAGATTTGAAACCCAACACTTTATAAAACAGAGATAATAGTGTTAGAAGGGCTGTGATTGCTCTATGGGGTTCCGTGAAGAACAGCAGGAGATTGTCCACAACCGCTAAAACACTAATATCTTCCCCACCTACACCCACTCCTCTCCGATCCGCATCTGAGGAAATAATACAAATTAACGGTTCTATTGCCATGTTGAAGAGTAGACCTGAGAGAGGACAACCCTGGGGTGTGCCTCTACCCAGTCTAAAAGGTAAGTAGTTTAGGTAATTCACTGTTAGAAAAGATACAGGCGAATTATATAAAGCTCGAAACATAGCCAAAAACTCCCTTCCAAAATAGTGGAATTTGATGACCCGATCCAAGATATGCAGTTGAATGTTTTATCAGCATCACAGCTAATTAACAGAGTCTGTTTCGAGACACACGTGGAGACAAAAATTAGAGCGATGAGGGCGCTGCAAACATTTAGAGTGGAATAGCAAGTTTTCATAAAGCCTGATTGGGCGGGGCTTATCAACCTATTTAAGGGTATTTGCAGTCTAGAGGCCATAATAGAGGAAAAGAGTTTTAAGCCAGTGTTCATTAATGTGATTGGTCTGTATGAGGAAGGAGTGTGGGATCCCTATCCGGTTTGGATAAAACAACCACTCTAGAGTTATTAAATTCTGGGAGCAGGGGCTCTCCTTGCAAAATGTTGTTAAAAATCATGTGGAAATGGGGGAGCACATGAGGGGATAAATTCCTATAATATTCAGCACTAATGCCGCCAGGGCCTGCAGTTTTATTTAAAGGAAGCCGTTTATCGGCACCTGGATATCTAAAGTGAAGATTGGGCACACCAATGCCTCTTGTTCATGAGGCGTGACCTTGGGAATATTGGCCATCCTAAAAATATCCAATTGAGCTAATAAATCGTCATCTTCTGCTTGGTAGAATTGTTCAAAGTACTCCCAGAACGTTTTGGCTACTTTGAGAGGGTCCGATTCCATCGTGCCATCTGACTTATTTATAGTTGTTACTCTATTTGGCGTGAGTTTCCTAGTTTTGACCAAATTAGCAGTTTACACTGGTTATTAATTATCCCATCTATAAAAATTATTCCTTTGAAATTCCCATTCCAATTTAGCTTTTAACGCGATTATAGTATCATAGAGAGACTAGGCCTTAGCAGATGACAGGGCGACATGGCAGCCAAGAGGGAAGTAGCTAAACCCGCCAGTTGGCGGAACAGCTCTTTCTTTTTGCCACTCACAAACTTAATAATTAGGCCCCGCATCACAGGCTTAGAGGTGACTCATTAAAAGGTTAGTGCAACGCCAATGACAGATGTTCTCATCAATATAATTTGGCCAACCCGTTTCTAGGTGCGCCAGAAATTCCTCCTAGTGATAAAGCCGAGAGGGGAATCTCCAATTGCAAGATGAGGTAATGGAGTTCTGCAGTACTAGCTGTATTTTAATGGGCTCATGATCAGAAATTAATGAAGTTATTTATGGTCGTGGAGTGAAGAAGAGGGAAAATTGGAGGTAGGGGTTAAAAATAGATCTATTCTAGAGAATGTACCATGCAGATGGGAACAAAAGGAGAAGTCCCTTCCCACCGAGTGAAGAAATCTCCATGTATCTGTCAGATTTAAGTGTTCCAAACATAGAAACATAGAAAAATGTCGGCAGATAAGAACCTTTTCGGCCCATCTAGTCTGCCCAATTACATGGATACTTTACCTGTATTTATCTTTTGTTTAGGATAGCCTTATGCCTATCCCATGCTTGCTTAAATTCAATTACTGTTTTGGCCTCTACCACTTCAACTGGAAGGCTGTTCCATGTATCTACCACCCTCTCAGTAAAATAATGCTTCCTGATGTTACTTTTAAACCTTTGCCCCTCTAATCTAATTGAATACCTCACAAGATGGGGTAAGAAACTCCTTGACATTGCAAGATCTATCTGACCAACACCTCGTCGGGTGCGATGTTGAAATCGGACCCTAGAATTAAATTAGTGTAATTTTCCCACAAGCAAGGATCAATAGAGCTTTGGAAAATTCCAAATTGGGTTCATTTGGAGCATATACATTATATTGCCAAACGTTTTCGCTCACCTGCCTTGACTCGCATATGAATTAAGTGACATCCCATTCCTAATCCATAGGGTTCAATATGACGTCGGTCCACCCTTTGCAGCTATAACAGCTTCAACTCTTCTGGAAAGGCTGTCCACAAGGTTTAGGAGTGTGTTTATGGGAATTTTTGACCATTCTTCCAGAAGCGCATTTGTGAGGTCACACACTGATGTTGGACAAGAAGGCCTGGCTCTCAGTCTCCGCTCTAATTCATCCCAAAGGTGTTCTATCGGGTTGAGGTCAGGACTCTGTGCAGGCCAGTCAAGTTCATCCACACCAGACTCTGTCATAGAAACATAGAAAAATGTCGGCAGATAAGAACCTTTCGGCCCATCTAGTCTGCCCAATTACATGGATACTTTACCTGGATTTATCTTTTGTTTAGGATAGCCTTATGCCTATCCTATGCCTGCTTAAATTCAATTACTGTTTTGGCCTCTACCACTTCAACTGGAAGTGGTTCAGCTGTTCCATGTATCCACCACCCTCTCAGTAAAATAATGCTTCCTGATGTTACTTTTAAACCTTTGCCCCTCTAATCTAAGACTATGTCCTCTTGTTTTGCTACTTTGTTTCCTTTTGCATATACTCCCTTCCTCTACCTTGTGGATTCTGTCGGGTATATTGGAAGGGAAAAATGTAAAATGGATGCCTGTAGCCATTTTGTTTTTAAATAGAAAGTCTTTTCTTTCAATTTTCCCTAGGTCTAGGAATGAACCGTGATTTTTTTTACAGAGTTCATGGCCAGGTGAAATCTTATTTTTTTCTAGAAATACCAGACATGAAGGAACCTTAAAATGTCTTTGTGTGATCTAATGCCCAAGCTAAGTGCTAGACCTGTCATAATTAAATGTATTGGTCTGTTTTAAGTCTTTAAAACAAAAAGATATTTTGTCTTTTGGGTATAGGAAAATAAGAGTTAAAAATTTTTGTAAGGTAAAATATATATTCACGAAATATATTTTTATAATCAGGGTATATTTTATTATATTTACAGTAGAAAATATATGCTCCAATAAATATTGTAGTAGTATAATTGGTAAATAGTATAATTGTTGAAGAATAGATTCTGTTGATTTTAGCTAGAGAAAAGAATTCAACTGATAAAGACTCAGTAAGTAACTAGAAAGGAGTGAGGAAATAAATCTAATTTTGACATGTAGAGACTAAATGTCTACACTGGGAGAGAAGAAGGTCTTTGTGTCCAAAATGACCTCTTGACACGAAAAAAGACATATAAAAATTAAATGTTGGAATTAATTAAGAAGTGCAATACTGCCCTCTAGAGGATAGTAAATATTATATTTGATATAATGAATAATATTGCTAGTGACGTCAAATTAACTATAATTGAAGCGGCAATGTTGGTTGCAGTCACTCCGAGACATACACCACAATGCATGCAGATTCCAGGACATGAGGCACTCTGAGGCTAACACACATCGCTAGCAGACCATTCCGGGACAATGCACTCAAGACTCTCACCAAATCTCTAACTCACATGCATTGATTATCTAATATAGATAATTGTCGCATATTCCAAAAACAGCATTACACAAAGAATTCTAAGGCAGACTCATCAAAATCCAGATTGGAGAGGTAATGTATGAGAGCTATTTAAATTAAGGAATTAATGTAATTATAAATAATTGTAGTATTTCTTGCAACAGATAGACTGAGATTTCTCAGATTCTTGGTAGCTCCAAAATCTAAATATTTCTATTCTGCAGGTAGAGATATGAAGAAGTGGACATAAGGATTTATCCTAAAAGAAACTGTTGTAGGATTGATACAAATATATATATTGAATTTGGAAATTACTGTGATTGAAATTAATAAGCAAGGAATTATATAACTGAAAATAAAAAGCAAAAGATTAGAAGTTTAATTCTCGAGATCAGGGGAGGATTCACTAAATAAGTTTCATTACTTATCATTTTAAATTAGCTCATCTTTTGTTGATCCATGTAGTATAGAGATATATATATATCTCTATAAGATTTAGCTGGTTAAACATTTTTTGCTGGGAAATGCATGTTGTATTAAGCAGAAATGTTTAATAACCATTTGTGTATTAGTTACTAACTGATAAGGTAAATGATATTAATCATATATGCAGTTACTAACAGGAGATACATATATTGTTAAGCTAGTTTTTATGTGCTGATGGATTGTGGTTTATAAATCTTTGATTATGATATGAGATTTGAAACTTTTTTGTATGCGTAATAAATATATATATGTTTTTATCCGATTATTAATTATTATATTCATCAAAGCAAAACACAGACAATTAAAAGAATTTGGGAGAATTTCTAGGAAATATAAATGATTGATATTTGTGTCTCGTATAAGTTTCTTATGAAATAATAATCCCTGCCATATTGGAGGCAACTGCCGAGATAGGTCCAGTAAGTCCAATGACATATTGGAGGCTTGGCTGAGAAGCCCAATATATGACGTGTTGTAGTCACATGCAGAGATTATATCTGACAATTCCCTTTACGTATTTAAATGTTTCTATCATATCTCCTCTGTCTCGTCTTTTTTCCAAGCTGTACATGTTAAGATCATTAAGCCTTTCCTGGTAACTTTTCTCCTTCAAGCCGTACACCATTTTAGTAGCCCTTCTCTGAACTCTCTCGAAGATGTCTATATCCTTCTGGAGATACGGTCTCCAGTACTGCACACAGTACTCCAAGTGAGGTCTCACCAGTGCTCTGTACAGTGGCATGAGCACTTCCCTTTTCCTACTGCTAAAACCTCTCCCTACACAGCCAAGCATTCTTCTAGCATTTCCTGCTGCTCTATTATATTGACTACTTACCCTTAGATCCTCTGAAATAATAACCCCTATGTTAGGACTGTATCAAATATTCTATATTCAGCCCTTGGGTTTTTTACGTCCCAGGTGTGAAAGGTATTTTAATATGATAGGTAGTTTTTTAATTTTTGCATTAGTGTGAAATCCACCCCCCCCCCCATTATAAGTGTCAAACCCTGCAAGTCTTTTACTTGCATAGGATGTTAGCCTGTGGAATTTAGCCATTTCCTTTGTGTGCAGGAAAGGGTGTGTCAACAGTGTAAACTAGGAAAAAAGTAATCTCTGAATCAAATGTAGTAATTTTGTCTCACTGTTGGTTAAACTCTGACGTAGAAATGTATCTGCTCTGATTGGTTGTTGTATCACATTCCTATGTTGGGAGTGAAAACTGCAGGAAGTTTTTATATATAACGAACATTTCTATTGGATGTTGAAACAATAAACGAAACTGACAGACCACGGACTGATCAGATGATAATCTGCCATATCTCGGTGTGGTTGTGTCTATCGTCTCCTCTGATCAGAGTCGCGCAGCACCTTACTTCGGTTTTGATATATAAGAAGAAACTTGAAAAAGGTTTATGGTAATTATAATGGAAATCTAGAATTTAACAAGGTGCATTATCTTGCACTTATCCACATTTATACTCAATTGCCACAGCTCCGACCATTTTTTTAGTTTACCTAAATCATTTGTCATTTGGCTGATCCCTCCAGGAACGTCAACCCTGTTGCAAATCTTTGTGTCATAAGCAAAAAGACATACTTTACCATTAATAGAAACATAGAAAAATGTTGGCAGATAAGAACCTTTCGGCCCATCTAGTCTGCCCAATTACATGGATACTTTACCTGGATTTATCTTTTGTTTGGGATAGCCTTATGCCTATCCCATGCTTGCTTAAATTCAATTACTGTTTTGGCCTCTACCACTTCAACTGGAAGGCTGTTCCATGTATCCACCACCTTCTCAGTAAAATATTGCTTCCTAATACCTTCTGCAATATCACTAATAAAAATATTAAAGAGAATGGGTCCAAGTACTGACCCCTGAGGTACCCCACTGGTAACAAGACCTTGCGCCGAATAAACTCCATTTACCACAACCCTCTGTTGTCTGTCACTCAGCCACTGCCTAATCCATTCAACAATATTGGAATCCAAGCTCAAAGATTGCAATTTATTGATAAGCCTTCTATGCGGAACAGTATCAAAAGCCTTACTGAAATCTAAATAAGCAATGTCTACTGCACCACCTGTGTCTATTATTTTTGTTACCCAATCAAAAAAATCAATAAGATTAGTTTGGCATGATCTCCCTGAGGTAAACCCATGTTGTTTCTGATCCTGTAATCTATGTGTTTTTAGATGTTCAACAATCCTTTCCTTTAACATGGTTTCCATTAATTTCCCCACTACTGACGTAAGACTAACTGGCCTATAGTTCCCCGATTCCTCCCTACTACCCTTCTTGTAAATGGGCACAACATTTGCTAATTTCCAGTCTTCTGGGACGACTCCCGTTAACAAGGATTGGTTAAATAAATCTGTTAACGGTTTTGCTAGTACATCACTGAGCTCTTTTAATAATTTAGGGTGTATCTCATCAGGCCCCATTGACTTATTTGTCTTTACTTTAGACAGCTGCTGTAGAACCTCCTCCTCTGTAAACTCATATGTAAATGTCTCGTTAGTGTTCTCTCCTAACTGAGGTCCCTTTCCTTCCTTTTCTTCTGCGAAGCCTGAACAAAAATATTCATTTAGGCAGTCAGCGAGACTTTTATCCTCTTCTGCATACCTTCCTTCCTTTGTTTTTAATCTAACTAATCCTTGTTTTACTTTTCTTTTCTCGTTTATGTATCTAAAAAATGTTTTGTCCCCCTTTTTTACTGACTGAGCTATTTTCTCTTCTGCGTGTGCTTTGGAAGCTCTTGTAAATTGCTTTGCATCTTTCTGCCTAATCTTATAGGTTTGCCTATCTTCTTCACTTTGAGTTTTTTTTATAATTATTGAATGCTATCTTTTTGTTCTTCACTATTTTGGCCACTTCTGCAGAGTACCACAGTGGTTTCTTCCCTTTTTTGTTTTTGCTAACAAGCCGAATGCAATTGCCTGTGGCCTTCAATAATACTTCCTTTAAATAATTCCATTTCTACAACAACGTCTGATACCAAACCTCCATTTGTGAGTATTAAATCAAATATGGCCTCTTTATGGGTCGGCTCCTCAACTACTTGTGTTAGAGATAATCCCAGTAGGGAGTTTAGAATATTTGTACTCCTGGTGCACCCAGCTATTTTGGTTTTCCAGTTCACATCAGGAAGATTAAAGTCCCCCATGATAATAACTTCCCCCTTCATTGCCATTTTGGCTATTTCCTCAAACAGCAGATTATCTAGCTCTTCTACATGTCCAGGGGGTCTATAGATCACACCTACACGAGCTACTGTATGATTGCCAAATGTTAGCGTAACCCAAACTGACTCTATGTTCACCTCGCTCACTTTTATTTGGTTCGTTTTTATGTTGTTTTTCACATACAGGCCTCCTCCTTTCCTACCTTCTCTGTCTTTTCTATATAAAGAGTACCCCGGTATTGTTATGTCCCAGTTATTTTTCTCACTGAACCATGTCTCAGTAACCGCCACTAAATCTACTTTTTCAGCTGCCATCATTGCCTCCAGTTCATTGATTTTATTGACTAAACTGCGAGCATTTATAGACATGACTCTGAGCTTGTCATTTTTTACTCCGCATGTTGTTTGCACCCTCCGATTTAGTTTTGGGGGACAATCAGGCAGATTGTTTTTTTACCCTTTTGTCCCCCCTCCTAGTTTAAATATTCCTTTGTGAAACCTTTGAACTTCTCACTGAGAACATATGTTCCCCTATGAGTAAGATGCAAACCATCTTTTTTATACAGTTCCTTTCTGCTCCAATTAGAGCTACCATGGGACACAAAGCCAAATTCTTGCTCCCGACACCATTCCTGAAGCCACAAATTAAATTCCCTATTGCGCATCTGCCTATCTTGAATGTTATGCACAGGCAAAACTTCAGAGAATGACACAGTGGACGCAATCTGCTGTATTTCACCTCCAAGAACACAAAAATCTTCCTTAATCTCAGAAACCTCATTGCTAGCCAAGTCATTTGTCCCTAGATGGACTAGAACATCCACTTCCCCTTGCTGCTTTGCTTGTTTGACAATATTGAGAATACGTCTCTTGTCTCTACGAGCAGTAGCCCCACCCAGGAAGACATCTCACCAAACCACTACTCTCCAGCCCAACACCTCTTATGATAGAAGGCAATTGTTGCTGGGTGATTCTATCAAGTCCCACCTTTTCCTTTTTGTCCTTGGTTGCAGTCCTGCATACCTTAGGCATAGGGGATGGTGGTTCCTCAACTATGGTGTCTGAGCCTACATCCATCTTACCACTACACTCTGAAAGTGCCTCAAAAGAATTAAGAAGAGCCAAAGACTGTGGGACATGCCTTCTACCTACAACTCTAAGTCTACCAGATCCTACAGTAGTCCATCTGCCGCTCCTAGGAGGCCTCTGTGGCAGTGGCTTTGAACAGTCATAGCCTGAGTTTGTCTAACAGATAATTTACAAATCTCAGACTTCAAACAGGCAATTTCCTGCTGCAATAAAGACAAATGCCTACATATCAGGCACACTCCAAACCTCCAAAAATTGGATCTAAAAACAAATGCATGACAGCTCTTACACTGGACCAAGCCTGCCATTATAAAAGAATGGATTTAAAACCAGCAAATCTTACCTTTTTGTAGGTTTTCTACCTCCTGTCTAACCTCAGACTACCTCCAGAGTATCTCCAGAAGATCTCTAAGTGCTCACGTTTAAGGCTTGCATTTAGAAGGCTTCACAAGCTCTATTAGACAAGCTAATATCCCCAAGCTTTATATAGTCACCTAAGAACACCTCCCCCAGCAAGGCGTGGACAAGCTAAACCCTTTAGCAAATAGCACCCAATTGATTCCAATTCTACGCTAATCAGTAAGAAAAATGAGTCACCAGCCTAACCTAATTTACTCACCAGACCTAACTTAAAACCTTAAAATGAATAGAAAAGATCTGTTTCTGTCTTTGACTCTCTGGGGATTGGCAGGGGATCGATTCCTGCCACGGATGGCACCTTGAATTTACCCTCTTCGGACCCTGGTTGACTGGACACGGTTCTACCGATTTCGTCTTTGAGCCCTTGATGGGGTTTGATGCCCACCCCCTTCCTATGTTTCTCCCTTTATTTATCTTTGCTCACTAGAGTCTTACAGACATGCTCGAGAATCCACAGAGATGCTTTGGACACTATTTTGCTTTCTTTTTCTTGCTGTCTTTCCCCGCCTGGGGCTAAATCTGAAGCTTTTAGGTTTTATTTTCTCTTTTAAAAGTACTTTTTGATGACTTATTGATATGATCCCCCTCCCATTCCCGATTTTCGATGGTTGCCGACATTTCATGTGGCTTCTCCCCCCACCCCCTTTTATATCTTTTTTGTGTTTTCTCCTGAGAATATTTATATCCGGCCCTGCGAGGCTGTGGCTATAACTGAGACAGTTTTTTGAGGACTCTATTTTTTTTTTTGCACATTTTTTTTCGCTCCTCTTTTGTCTGCCTGGACTAACTGCAGACACTTGAGTCTACCCCCCCCAGACATTTCTGCGACCCCCACTGCATACTCTTTTGACATTTTACTGTGCATTGAAGACCTTTGTTTTTTGTCTCCCCCCCCCCATTTTCCTGTTATGGTGATTCTTATTGATTAATAGATGTGCATTTTGCAATACTGCGGATTTTTTCGCTGATGGTCTCCGACCAACTGCTTAAAATCTAGCCGTCTTTTTTGTTTCTAGATGACTGTGTTTTTTCCTCTGAGTTGTGCTATTATAGATGTCTATATATTGTTCTTCTTTCTTTTCTTTATGCGCTGAGTTATTGCAGACGACTATGTGTGGCCCTGCGAGGCCCTCACTCTATGTTTATTTGTATGATGACATATTTCAACATAAAAAAAAATTTGAATAAAAAAATAAATAAAAGATCGGTTTGAAACAAAAATCAAAATCACTCACCAGAAGATCTCTAAGTGCTCACTTTGAAGACTTGCACTTAGAAGGCTTCACAAGCTCAATTAGACAAGCTAATATCCCCAAGCTTTATATAGTCACCTAAGTACACCTCCCCCAGCAAGGCGTGGACAAGCTAAACCTCTTAGTAAATAGCACCCAATTGATTCCAATTCTATGCTAATCAGTATGAAAATGAGTCACCAGCCTAACCTAATTTACTCACCAGACCTAACTTAAAACCTTAAGATGAATAGAAAAGATCTGTTTGAAACAAAAATCAAAATCACTCACCAGAAGATCTCTAAGTGCTCACTTTGAAGACTTGCACTTAGAAGGCTTCACAAGCTCAATCCATGTCTTTATAGACCTTGCTTTGTGCACTGGTGCACAGTCATGTTGGAAGAGGAAGGGGCCAGCTCCAAACTGTTCCCACAAAGTTGTCCAATTGTCCAAAATGTCTTGGTACGCTGAAGCATTTAGAGTTCCGTTCACTGGAACTAAGGGGCCAGTCCCAGCTCCTGTAAAACAACCCCACTCCATAATCCCCCCTCCACCAAACTGTACGCTTGGCACAATGCAGTCAGACAAGTACCGTTCTCCTGGCAACTGCCAAACCCAGACTTGTCCATCAGATTGCCAGATGGAGAAGCACGATTCGTCACTCCAGAGAACGCATCTCCACTGCTCTAGAGTCCTGTGGCAGCGTGCTTTACACCACTGCATCCAACGCTTTGCATTGCACTTGGTGATGTATGGCTTGGATGCACCTGCTCGGCCATGGAAACCCATTCCATGAAGCTCTCTGCGCACTGCTCTTGAGCTAATCTGAAGGCCACATGAAGTTTGGAGGTCTGTAGCGATTGACTCTGCAGAAAGTTGGTGACCTCTTCGCACTATGTGCCTCAGCATCCGCTGACCCCGCTCCATCAGTTTACCTTGTAAGACCTGTGATGTCTGAACTTTCACTAACAATAACATTAACAAGGGCCAATTGGGCCCTAAACCAAGCAAACGAAAGCAAGAACATTACTTACAAATAGGTTAACAGTAGAATGTATACTGGAGGTGGTATCACTGATTCCGCCAACCAGTGTGAGTGTCCCAATCATTGCAGGAGCTCCAGTCCTTTTTGTGGTGTTATGGAAAGTTTGGTCTTTGCGCACAAAGTCCTGGTGCACTAAAAAGGTACACTTCAGTATTAAAGTGTGCCCAGTACAAACAAATCCGTCACTATACAAAACACGCTATAGTCAGTTCTTTCTGTATAAGGCACAAATTACTTCTCTATCCCAGGAAGAATCAGACAGACACGCTGCGTCAAGCTGGAAATCCTCTGGCCAAGTGGGCTGTGTGCCTCTGGTCCGCTTAATTTAATACACCATAGGACAACGCCTAGTGGCTCACTGGCTTTACAACAGGAACGGGTTTGCCCAGTAATTACATTTACATATCAAAAGGACAGGGGAGTGGACTAGAATGACCGACCGGCCCCCTGTACATGACTCATCCCTGAGTCATCTCCATGGTCCCCATCAGCCATGTTTGTCCGACCATCCCCCATCACTGTCAGTATGGACCCCATTCAGATACTTCTCAGAGTGATCAGCATCTAGTGAAGATCAGTCTACTTGTTCTTATGGATTTGCGACATATATCTGCGGAGACATTCAGTTATTGTCAGTACACGGTACCAGTGTACAGACAAGGCTTAAATGTCTTAAAAGCAGGTATGTATCCAGAAAGGGATAGCGTAGCCGCAACAGAGATATAATACGTATCTCTCGTTATGCAGACTTCACTTCTCCAATGTGCATAGACATTGGGAGGTAAGAAGCCTAGCGCATTGCACTTAGTACTCACAAACCGCCAAATGCCTACACACACTGAGAACACGTCTCTAAACCCAAGAGAAGGTTTTCATACTGACGGTTTTGCCGCTGGTTCTGATTAACCCAAAATACACTCTGCTAGAGAATTCTCAGTTTAATCCAAACACAGGGAGACAGATGACAATTTATAAAACACACACATCCTAGAATATAATGTCCACATAATAAAATTTCCACAACAGTCCCTCCTCTTTGTCATTTGCTCCCCAGTGTCCCTCGATGAATCTCGATCTTCCTTGGAAAGAAACAGTTCCTCTTGTATATGGAAAGTCCTGAATGCAAAAAGCGAAACAGATGATGGAAAACAACAGACAGTCCATCTTGACACGTAGAATCTTAGAGCAAGTCTTAAACAAATCTTGACACGCTGAACTTGACACGTAGAATCTGCTTTAGAGGAGGTGACTCAGAGGGAGGACATGAGGTGGTGGGTTGCATCGATCGTTGGTTGGTCTGAAATCCTCTGTGTCCGGTCCATGGGTTTATCTTCAGGGCGTCTCATCTCGGCAACAAAAATGTAGTCATCTGCTCTGGCTTTGGTAACTCGGTCGAATAGACAACAGGAACATTTCACTCCGGCATATAGAAGGAATAGAAACAGAAACACCATAAGTATATATACTCCCATTTCCTTTAGCCAGGATCCAATGGAAAACAAGATATCCCCGAAGCTTCCCAAACCTTCAAAAGGATTCCAACCCTCACTAGCTATAGCTCTGGCTTGCTGCCTTAGCTAGCTGGAGGTGCATTTTAAATAAAAGATTGGGATGTTTTTCATCGTTTCCCTCGCTAAAATAAATTAAGCTAGACAAGTAAACAAAAATGACACTTCTCATTCTTTGATGTAGTTGAGCAGCTTCTTGCAGTGACTGGCGTGGACCCAGTTGTCTCGTCCTTCGAGCTTCAGAGAGGTTGGCGTCGTCAGTTGCACCTGGAATGGACCAAGATATCTCGGCTCTAGTCCCGTCCTCTGATGTTCTTTAGCACGACCCAATCACCTGGTTGAATAGAATGAACACTGGTTATTGAATTTGGGTCCGGGAGAGGCTCCTGGACCCGGTGGACTTTTTGGAGCTCATCAAGGAAAAGCAATCATGATGGTCCTCAAAGTGTTTCCCTACTAGGTTGGAAAATTGATTAGAAGTTGAGAGGTTAGAATGGTTAGTAAAAGTTGGAAAATTTTCGTTTTTCACACCATTATCTCCCCCCTTCTCTTCCTCCTTAATAACAGGAAGAAGAGACACTGGGTTCAAAATGGTGCATCGTCTTAGAGTCAGTTTAGTGGGTGTTAGAGCCACTTAATATCTTAACTCTCTGGGTGGTTAAAGGTCGGGTACCCTGAGAGATGCAATGTCCTAAAAATATAACCTTTTCCTTGCAAAAACTGTACTTTCTCCTTGTTAGCCTTATTACCTGTGGGCGCCAGATGGTTAAGCAATGATACAGTATGCCGATAACAAACCTCCCGTGTGGGATAGCAAAGTAGCAAGTCATCCACACATTGCAGCAGTACCACCCCTGGATTGGGGCCCACTAATCTAACACGATCTTCAGCTTGCAACTGTATTCCGAGGGACCAGTCACCGACCCCTGAGGGAGACGTGTCCATGTTAGTTGTTGACCCTGGAATGTAAAAGCAAAAAGGTACTGGCACTGGGGGTCCAGTGGTACTGGGGGAAAAAGCATTGGTTAAATCAATGACAGTAAAAAACTTTGCATTTGGTGGTACAGAGGCCAGCAAGGTGTGGGGGTTAGGGACCAGAGGAGCATCACTAATAATGATCTTGTTTACAGCTCTCAGATCATGCACTAGCCAGTATGTGGTTTCCTGGCCTTTGGCCGACCTTTTGGCCACTGGGAATAGTGGGGTGTTGCAGGGTGATTTGGTTGGCGAGAGGACCCCTATCTGTAGATATCGGTCCACTTGGATCTTAAGACTGTCCATTTGAGCCACACTCAAGGGGTATTGTGGTAATCGGGGTAAAACGCTCCCTGGCTTGATGGTAACTGTAGTTGGCGGCACGGAAGAAGGCCCACATCGTATCTGCTGGCCAAATGTTGGAATTTACCTCTGCCAGTACATCCAACTCCAGGAGACAGGTTGGTTCCGTTATATATGGTAATGCTACCATAGCACATAATCGTTCTTCTGATAGTGTGCTACTTACCACAATGCCAGCTGGAGTGTACTCAATAATAGCCTATATTTCTGATAAAATATCCACTCCCAACAAATTAATGGGAACATAATCCGATACCAGTACAGATCTGATGGCTTCCGTGTGCTGCCCTAGTCTATAATGGAGTGGTTTGGTGGTCTGTAGAGACACTGTCTGACCTGTGAGACCCACAGTGGGTATAGTCTCCCCAGAGAGGGGAACCTTGCCTCTGAGATCTCTGGATCTCAGAACAGTTCGGGCTGCACCGGTGTCAATGAGGCAAGGGAGGGGATATTTTAATTCCTCTATAAACAGGTTTATATGGCCTGACACCGGTTTGCCAATGTGCTATGAAGAATCATAGCCATGGCTGGCCATCCCCACGACCAGAGTCGTTGGATCGTCTGGAATGACCTGCCACTTACCCTTGGGTCTGTTAGGACAGTCACGCTTTAAATGTCCTTCCTTTTTGCAGATGTGACAAGTCCTGGTTTTCCAGCGTGGTGTCTTTTTCCCACGATCTTGGTACGTTTTTCTGTATCGGGGGCTTGTGACACAAGGACTTTGGATGTTTTATCTTGTTTCTTCCTATCCACCTCTCTGTAGCGGAGAGAGTGGATAGAATGGCAGGTATTGTCATTTCACTAAATTCGGGTCTGGTTAACAATAACCGGTCTCGAATTTTCGTAGGGATGCCTTCTAAGAATTTGGCTCTTAGTAGGAGGTGAATAGCGGTTAACTTACCTCCGTCGGTTGGCACATCAGGACCAACCTCCATATCTGCATCCAATGCCGCTTATTTCAGGCGACGCCAGAAACAAACGCATTCCTCCCCAGTTGGAAATTATTCGCAATTAACCGTAATTGGAGGAGAAAACGCCCCAGATGTGGCTGAGCGAGACGGATAGAGAGGGTTAGGTGGAGTTGTGGGAGCGAGAGGTATGGTAACTGGAGAGAGCAGAGTAGAGTTTGTTACATTGGTGATAACAGAAACATTAGAGGAAACTACAACAGATCCAGTGTTGGTGGATCCAGCCTGCCTTAGCAGAGTTAGCCCAGAAAGAGCCTCTTCCGCTTCCAGCATTGGATCACCAATCGCGGCTATCCCCTCTGGCCAGGTGTACATAATACGGTTCTTCTGGACTGAAACCGCCTTCTGTATACCCTGCCGGTTTACCATAATAGACTTCTGAAGCCACAGCTGAGCTACATCTAAGGTCTTTGCCGTCCAGAGTCTGGGTTTAAACTCAGTTATGAATTTCTCCCATCTCCAGGCGTCAAATGTCCCCTCCAGAGGGATACTCCAAGCGGTACCCTTGGACCATCTATGCCATTCTTTAAGGGGTTTCGTTGCCTTTGCCCCAAAACTAGATTTCATGTGCTGTGCAGCCATCTGACTGTGGGAAGCCTCCTTCCCTTGCATGGACAGCACATTGCCCATGGCGATTCGAATCGGCTTATCGTCTTACCCCTGCGTCCAGGGAAACCCTTTGCACCAATTTAGGAGAGCACTGTCCGGTGTCCTCTTTTACGGTGGATTGTCAGACTATAACCACTATCACTATAGTCCCCCAACTAGAGACCCTAACCAAGGCGACGTGTAACTCTATGGCTTGTTGTCCCAACAGGTTTGGTACAGAACTATGCCCCAAACCATTAGTCAACAACCACAGATTACCCCCCTCCCCGAAGTCGTTGTCTCTACCCCTCACAGTGTATGCATACACAAGCGTATACGCTGTACGACCGTACACTGCATCGCCAGACTTAACCGCACAGCACGATGAACATCCTCTTTCTCTACAGAACAATGTGGCTTCTCTGAGTATACATTTGTTAAATGGGGATAGCCTTCTGCTGTCTATTTCCTAGTTGTACAATGTCTCAGTACAACACCTGAATCACTGTCACCAAATGAAAAAACTCAGAAAACCTAACAGTCTGAACTTAAAACCGAAATAAACTACTCGCTGCGCAAAGCAACTCTAAACCAATAAAAACATGTTATTCTCGCATGCACAATCCGCTTATGGATAGTAAATATAAAAAGAAAGTTTTCAAACCAAATCCTTTCATTTTCTACTACAAAACCAACAGTAATTCGATACTATACAAAACGCAGCATGGTTCTAAAACCCAAAACAATAACATGAAAAAACCACAACTGAAGTACACTCTCTACCAAAAACTTCAGTTACAGGACGTCTTGCTATATACATTGAGATTCAGTAAAAAGTACATTTTAACTTAAAACCAAAACTCAATGCAAACACCAAAAACCAAAACAAAAAAACCCTTGGAACACACAATTGTATAGGACTGAATTAACACGTCAATGCCTGAAACAGTCCAGTCCACAGCCACCTTTATATTACCATAGAAACAGGATTTAACATTACAACAAGGTCCCCAAACAGGTTTCCAGCGAAAGGAAAAAGTCAATTTAAATTGAGTTTAAAAGTTCCATTTTTTTTCCTGCAAAATACAAACAGTAAAATAGTTTAGAAAGACCTCAATAACATCTCTTCATTTCCCCTTCTCTGGAACCCAAAATTAGGAACTCTGCTGAATTCGAAGAAACAATCTCTTTCCTCTCTAAGCTTCAATTCAGTTTAACAGCCAGAGATATACAAACATTAAGCAGAATCATTAACCATCACACAATGATTCCCCTATCAGGCTGGTCACTGGGCTATAACATAACCGAACACTCAACCGATATCCAGCACAAAACTTACAACAAAATCGAGCTGTACATAGAAAATTTACAAAACAAAACAAAAATAACTTCAGGACAAAAACTAACATTTGAGGCAAAAACAAATGAATTGCTTTCCATAGACACCAAACTAAAAATGAATCAGCTCCATCTAAAACTGAATTCCTTGTTAAAAACCTGCAGCACCAAACTAACCAAGATGGCTGCCAAAGCACATGTTCTTCACACAAAGGTAATCAAAGATGGCTGCCAAAGCACATGTTCTTCACAGAAAAGTAATCAAAGATGGCTGCCAAAGCACATGTTCTTCACAGAAAAGTAATCAAAGATGGCTGCCAAAAGCACATGTCCAAAAGCACACAAAACAAAATTCTGCCTCTACAAACCAAAATCACCTATTACAAACATAAAAGTTACAACAAAAACGATACCCTGTAATGATCACCCCACACGTCACAATCAACTTCAGATCCACCAAAATTTACACACTAAAAGTTATTTCACACGGTGACCAGCACTATGAAAATAACCCAGTCACACTTTTAAAACATCCAGCAAACTCCATACATAAACCCCGTACAAAGACCCTCTTGGCTGTATTGACCAGGGATTTGCAAAATATAGACTCTATCCCCAGCCAATACTCCTATCCCTCTATGTACAGATATTAATCTCCTGTCTTTATACACAAAGAGTGAAACAGCAAAAAGAGAGATTATTTTGCTGAGCGCGGATTACCGCAACAGCTTGCAGAGAGACCAGATGCTGGTTCTAGGACAACAGAAATTTCAAAGACTGAAAATAAAGTCTTACCAACTTTGCTGGCTTTTTCTGGTTGTCCAAAACCAAGAATCCAATCTCCCTCCTTTGGCAAGCTGCTCTGGAATCCGCGTCGGCTCTTAAAATACAAGGCCCGCCAATTGTTATGGAAAGTTTGGTCTTTGCGCACAAAGTCCTGGTGCACTAAAAAGGTACATTTCAGTATTAAAGTGCGCCCAGTACAAACAAATCCGTCGTTATAAAAAACACGCTATATTCAGTTCTTTCTGTATAAGGCACAAAGTACTTCTCTATCCCAGGAAGAATCAGACAGACACGCTGCTTCAAGCTGGAAATCTTCTGGCCAAGTGGGCTGTGTGCCCCTGGTCCGCTTAATTTAATACACCATAGGACAACGCCCAGTGGCTCACTGGCTTTACAATAGGAATGGGTTTGCCCAGTAATTACATTTACATATCAAAAGGACAGGGGAGTGGACTAGATTGACCGACCGGCCCCCTGTACATGACTCATCCTTGAGTCATCTCCATGGTCCCCGTCAGACATGTTTGTCCGACCATTCCCCATCACTGTCAGTATGGACCCCATTCAGATACTGCTCAGAGTGATCAGCATCTAGTGAAGATCAGTCTACTTGTTCTTATGGATTTGCGACATATATCTGCGGAGACATTTAGTTATTGTCAGTACACGGTACCAGTGTACAGACAAGGCTTAAATGTCTTAAAAGCAGGTATGTATCCAGAAAGGGATCGCATAGCCGCAACAGAGATATAATACATATCTCTCGTTATGCAGACTTCACTTCTCCAATGTGCATAGACATTGGGAGGTAAGAAGCCCAGCGCATTGCACTTAGTACTCACAAACCGCCAAATGCCTACACACACTGAGAACACGTCTCAAAACCCAAGAGAAGGTTTTCATACTGACGGTTTTGCCGCTGGTTCTGATTATCCCAAAATACACTCTGCTAGAGCGATTCTCAGTTTAATCCAAACACAGGGAGACAGATGACAATTTATAAAACACACACATCCTAGAATATAATGTCCACATAATAAAATTTCCACAACAGTGGTAACACAGAACTGTGGATTGCTCCCAGGGTTTGTCCAGGTCCACTCTACTTTAGAAAACAGTAAACACAGAATCATAAACAAACCAGAACCAAACACTCTGTAATATTTCCATTTATACAGTGGGAGGCAAGACCCTTGCCAATGCAGGCATCATTGCTCCTTAGTCCGTCCATATACGGCAACTGTTAAGTGGAATGCCCTTCCTGAGTTTTACGCTGAGGCGAAGTGGATACATAAAGTATTTTTAATATAAAATGATTAATTTAACATAAATAAGTGTTTGTTTTCAAAATAATTATTTCAACAAAAAATTTTGCTGCATGGTGACGTCATCAGCAGGCGCCCCCCCCCCCCGGCACCTGCATTGAAAACCAGGAAGTGGAGGGGGGCTTTGGAGCCCTCTATCTCTCCAACCATGGTAGCTAGAAACTTAGTTTTACACCGCTGGAAAGCAGTTTCCACCTTTTTAGCGGTGTAAATTTAACAGTTTTGGGGCAGAGTCGCGATTTAAACATGGAGGTGGCTGACATCTTGGATGTCAGACAAGCCTCCTGGTCACCCCCACCCACCATATGTGTGAGGATATCAGTGGGCCACTTAACCCCCTATCTGCGAAGGGGAGATAGGGGGATCCTTTGGATCCCCTTATCTCCCGATCTGTGGCAGCTAGATCGTCATGTTGGACATCATTGGAAAGGCCTGATCATGACTAGGTTTGGTGTAAAAAAAAAAGCTAAAACAAAAAAAAAACTTTAAAAATCATTATTAATTTTAAAAAAAAAATTGTCTGGGAGGGGTTTAGTTAAATAGGACCTAGGCTGTCATCTAAAAATAATGAGCATAAAACGGTCAGAATGAGCTCAGCGCACGTAGGTGAACTGGCTCAGCAGCGAAGGGGTTAAAAAGCAAAAACATGTAAAAATTGGGTATTTCTATTCTCAGGACAAAATTTTGAAACTATTTTGCTGTGTTTTTTTTGGCGGTTGTAGATTTTGGGGATTAAATTACGAAAAAGTGTGTTTTTACCATTTTTTCATCATATTTCATATATTTTTTATATTAAACTATAGGATATGATGGAAATAATGGTATTTTTTAGAAAGTCTGTTTAATGGCGGGAAAAACGGTGTATAATATTGCATAAACGAGTAAGAAGAAAATTTGACCTAAACACGAACAGCGCAGAAACGTAAAAACAGCAGCGGTCACTAAAGGACAGATTTGTGTAAAACCGCCCTGTCACTAAGGGGTTAAAAAAATTAAATAAATGGGAACCTGTTAATGTATTTTTCTGAGAAAATATAAAATTTTAACCTGAAAATTTAAAAAAATGAAATATTTCCCTTGTGTTTTGGAGGATGGTGTTTTATGAATAATATGACTATGTATATAATACTGAACTTTCTCCCAGTGTGGAAAATGAGAAGCAGAGTAATGGCAGTGGTATTGCTCATCTTATATGTGACAAATGAGCAATGCCATCTCTTTGGAACTAAAAATATATTTTAAAAAAAATAGTTTTCTTTTCTTTTAGAGTTTACATGGTCACATTTAGACTCTGACCTGTCCAATGACACCTCACTTGACCTTGTGAGGTGTAAAGATTAGTGACACAGGGTTCCAAAGTCCCCCCCCCCAGTACTCCTCGCTGCAGTTCGGCATTTAGGTTTTTGATGTAACAATTTGTAATAACGGATTGTGCCATCACCTCCACACTTGTTGGTGACATGAGAAATGAGATGGTGAGTTAGTGCAGCATCATTGTTCACTTTATAATTGAAAAGTGAAAAATATTGCTGTGTTAGAAAGAAAAAATAAATATATATATTATTTTATTTTTAATGTTACATGCTCTGGCCTTTCCAGTGATACCTCACATGACCCTATAGCTGCTATGGAGTTGGAGATACAGGGGTCCAAATGCCAATCAATGCAGACATAGTTATCCTTTCTCTGGGCCTATTCTGCTGCTCCATCAGCCCCTATGTTAATCCGGCCCTGATCCCAGAAACAGTCTTTATGTAAAAGTGCCATTTTGCCCTACACGCCAGTGATAACTATGCACCATATCTAATAAATGTTATATATTTTTTCAACCAAAATCACTTGGTAGTAAAAGAATTAAACTGTGCTGCTTTATTTAATTCACAATTGCCATGTAATTTCAATGTAGCATATCATAACCGCAGGCAGTTGCCAGTATGTTATTCAGACACTGCCCTTTCCTGTCAGGGCTGCTCTCTTGGGTCCCTTACTAAACCATTGGTCAGGCACCCCGTCCATCAGCTGCCAATTTAAGTAAACTCTTCCCCTCCAGTATAGGGATAAAAAGTGTTCCCTTGTGGGATAGCTTTGGTCTGCACCTCAATCTGGTACAGACCAGACAGTGATGAATTAGAGTGCTCTTACTGGCCCCAGATGCCGCGTCCCAAGATGTGTTGATAGCTGTGTGGGCCAGTCCTGGTGTGCATGGGGTATCGTTATGTCTGTGGCACTTTGATAAAGTGCACAGGGTTTGGCCAGGGCCCCCTGGAGCCATTGGGCCCCTGAACATATCATGCCCTGTCACCTTCTGATGGCTGCCCTGTTTGCTATCATACTGCACAGCAAAAAGATATGATGTCACGATCTCTGACTCCATCACTGCACTACTGAGGTGCTTCAAAGTATTAACAAATTTTCTGGAGTTAAACCAGAGATTCTGGTTGGTGACATATAAGAGGTTCAACCAAGGACAGCACGACATGCAGCATTAAAGCTGGTAAACAAGCATTAAGATATAGCGATATTGATGAGCTTCACCAACTTGCGTTTCCCATCTTGAGATTCTATCTATATTGAATTTTATATCCATGTCTGGAATATCTCCTAATGATAAATGATTCTCTTAACTAAAAGAGACATAATTGAAAATTGTTATTTGTAAGTAAAAAATTAGACCAATACCAAAACCATACTCTGAATTAAATTTTAAAAGATGTCAGAAATCACTGCATAGATTTATACTGAAGGTCAGGCTATAAATAGGCCCTTTCTAACAACAGCCAATTTCAGGAATAAAGTAGAAAAAGATAAATTTATAGGGTCATGCATCAATTTTCAAAGTAACCCAGAAAGCATTTTAGCAATTTAAACTATTGTAAATGTACAAGGTATTAATTTGATTTCTTCGGCCGCATTAAGTTTCAGTACGCAACTCTATGGTCATCAGCTTCCTAGTTAGCACCAGGTGATGGGGGGAGGGGGGCAGGCCGTGTTGTGTGCAATGAGAGGAAGGGGGTTGAGATTTGGTTACAGAGGGAAAGAGTAAGACGGGAAGGGTTGCAACAGCAGTATACTTTATTCAACTAAAGAGAAAACAAACTGAGAATCATGATGACCAGTTCAGTAAGAGAAATAATTAGGGTACAATTTAACCATACAAGTAAAAAAGGGGGACAAAACACTTTTTAGATACATAAACGAGAAAAGAAAAGTAAAACAAGGATTAGTTAGATTAAAAACAAAGGAAGGAATGTAGAAGAGGATAAAAGTCTCGCTGACTGCCTAAATGAATATTTTTGTTCAGTCTTCGCAGAAGAAAAGGAAGGAAAGGGACCTCAGTTAGGAGAGAACACTAACGAGACATTTACATATGAGTTTACAGAGGAGGAGGTTCTACAGCAGCTGTCTAAAGTAAAGACAAATAAGTCAATGGGGCCTGATGAGATACACCCTAAATTATTAAAAGAGCTCAGTGATGTACTAGCAAAACCGTTAACAGATTTATTTAACCAATCCTTGTTAACGGGAGTCGTCCAGAAGACTGGAAATTAGCAAATGTTGTGCCCATTTACAAGAAGGGTAGTAGGGAGGAATCGGGGAACTATAGGCCAGTTAGTCTTACGTCAGTAGTGGGGAAATTAATGGAAACCATGTTAAAGGAAAGGATTGTTGAACATCTAAAAACACATAGATTACAGGATCAGAAACAACATCGGTTTACCTCAGGGAGATCATGCCAAACTAATCTTATTGATTTTTTTGATGGGGTAACAAAAATAATAGACACAGGTGGTGCAGTAGACATTGCTTATTTAGATTTCAGTAAGGCTTTTGATACTGTTCCGCATAGAAGGCTTATCAATAAATTGCAATCTTTGAGCTTGGATTCCAATATTGTTGAATGGATTAGGCAGTGGCTGAGTGACAGACAACAGAGGGTTGTGGTAAATGGAGTTTATTCGGCGCAAGGTCTTGTTACCAGTGGGGTACCTGAGGGGTCAGTACTTGGACCCATTCTCTTTAATATTTTTATTAGTGATATTGCAGAAGGTATTAATGGAAAAGTATGTCTTTTTGCTGATGACACAAAGATTTGCAACAGGGTTGACGTTCCTGGAGGGATCAGCCAAATGACAAATGATTTAGGTAAACTAAAAAAATGGTCGGAGTTGTGGCAATTGAGTTTTAATGTGGATAAGTGCAAGATAATGCACCTGGGACGTAAAAACCCAAGGGCTGAATATAGAATATTTGATACAGTCCTAACCTCAACATCTGAGGAAAGGGATTTAAGGGTCATTATTTCAGAGGATCTAAGGGTAAGTAGTCAATGTAATAGAGCAGCAGGAAAGGTATTAGCAGTAAGAAAAGGGAAGTGCTCATGCCACTGTACAGAGCACTGGTGAGACCTCACTTGGAGTACTGTGTGCAGTACTGGAGACCGTATCTCCAGAAGGCTATAGACATCTTAGAGAGAGTTCAGAGAAGGGCTACTAAAATGGTGTACGGCTTGAAGGAGAAAGGTTACCAGGAAAGGCTTAATGATTTTAACATGTACAGCTTGGAAAAAAGACGAGACAGAGGAGATATGATAGAAACATTTAAATACGTAAAGGGAATCCACAAGGTAGAGGAAGGGAGTATATTTAAAAGGAAACAAAATAGCAAAACAAGAGGACATAGTCTTAGATTAGAGGGGCAAAGGTTTAAAAGTAACATCAGCAAGCATTATTTTACTGAGAGGGTGGTGGATACATGGAACAGTCTTCCAGTAGAAGTGGTAGAGGCCAAAACAGTAATTGAATTTAAGCAAGCATGGGATAGGCATAAGGCTATCCTAAACAAAAGATAAATCCAGGTAAAGTATCCATGTAATTGGGCAGACTAGATGGGCCGAAAGGTACTTATCTGCCGACATTTTTCTATGTTTCTAAGAAGGTACCTTAAAAGAAAAAAGCATGGAAAACATTTCCGGGTTGTGCCAGGTTATTAACATAACTTTTCCAAGTCATTGTGCAAATCACAGAACTATTTGTATAGTGAGCAATCCTAATAATATTACTTGCTAAGTGGGTGTGTTAGAAGAAAGATTTAACAATGTTAAGAAAGATTAACAATACTGCCACCAAATCTCTTTTACTTACTTGTAAAAAGTAAGATTTACAGGTCTATTCACTAAAAGTAAAACTCAGGAGAATTGCCAGAAGAGACAAATCTAGACCACATAGCTAATTTGGAAAGTGAGATAAATGGGAGAATTTTTAAGTTTGGCTATTGTGACCTACAGGGTTATTCAGAGAGAGGTGAAAACCAGGAGAATTGCCAGGAGAATGAACAAACTAGACCAAATAGCCAATTTGGGGCCAAAGTGAGATAAATAGGAGAATTTTTCTGGTTTTATTTTGACCTAGAATTTTCATTTCTCCAGTCATTCTGCTGAGTTTCACCTTTTAGTGAATAGACCCGTTAATTTACATTAAACTAAAGAGTGGCTATAAGCTACATCGAAAGGGTATTTAACTCCAACAGAGTTTAGTTGTTCTGAAGATATATATTTTTTTCCTTACAGTGAGGATAGGGGCATCTACTTAACCCCTTAACTGCTGAGCCATTTCACGCCTGTGTGCTGAGCCCATTTTTACCGTTTTTGCTCATCATGTTTAAACGCGATTAGAAGCCACGTTTCATTATATGACCCAGAAATATATAAAAAAAATTCCAGTAGACTCAGCAGATTCATAATATATTAGTTATATATGTATACAGTCATGGCCAAAATTGTTGGCACCCCAGACATTTTTCCAGAAAATCAAGTATTTCTCACAGAAAAGTATTGCAGTAACACAGGTTTTGCTATACACGTTTATTCCCTTTGTGTGTATTGGAACAAAACAAAAAAACGGAGGAAAAAAAGCAAATTGGACATAATGTCACACAAAACTCCAAAAATGGGCTGGACAAAATTCTTGGCACCCTTAACTTAATATTTGGTTGCACACCCTTTGGAAAAAATAACTGAAATCAGTTGCTTCCTATAACCATCAATAAACATCTTACACCTCTCACCCGGAGTTTTGGACCACTCTTCCTTTGCAAACTGCTCCAGGTCTCTCTTATTGGAAGGGCGCCTTTTCCCAACAGCAATTTTAAGATCTCTCCACAGGTGTTCAATGGGATTTAGATCTGGACTCATTGCTGGCCACTTCAGAACTCTCCAGCGCTTTGTTGCCATCCATTTCTGGGTGCTTTTTGATGTATATTTGGGGTCATTGTCCTGCTGGAAGACCCAAGATCTCGGATGCAAACCCAGCTTTCTGACACTGGACTCTACAGTGCGACTCAAAATCCTTTGGTAATCCTCAGATTTCATGATGCCTTGCACACATTCAAGGCACCCAGTGCCAGAGGCAGCAAAGCAACCCCAAAACATCATTGAACCTCCACCATATTTCACTGTAGGTACTGTGTTCTTTTCTTTTGTAGGCCTCATTCCATTTTCGGTGGTTTACCAAAAAGCTCTATCTTGGTCTCATCTGTCCACAAGACGTTTTCCCAGAAGGATTTTGGCTTACTCAAGTACATTTTGGCAAACTGTAGTCTTGCTTATTTATGTCTCTGTGTCAGCAGTGGGGTCCTCCTGGGTCTCCTAACATAGCGTTTCATTTCATTTAAATATCTCCGGATAGTTCGCGCTGACACTGATGCTCCCTGAGCCTGCAGGACAGCTTGAATTTATTTGGAACTTGTTTGGGGCTGCTTATCCACCATCCGGACTATCCTGCGTTGCAACCTTTCATCAATTTTTCTCTTCCGTCCACGCCCAGAGAGATTAGCTACAGTGCCATGGGTTGCAAACTTCTTGTCAGGATCCCAGGCTGTAGCCATCCTGGAACCCCCCTGGTGGTGAACTTCAGGTTCTGCTCCTGCCTTGCAACCAGCAATGTAAACAGTTAAAACACCAAACACGTCACACACACCAGAAATAAAGGCACCACGCCCCAGCCAGACCTTTGCTGGTTCATACAGCTCATGTCCTGAGAGAGTGAGGTGCTGTTACTCACTGCTCTGCTTCACCCATCTGTTCTCTGTTATTCCTGGTTCCTGCATTTTGTTTCCACCCCGCTTCCCACCATCCTGCAGAATTCATCCGGTCAGTTCCCATATTTCATCCCCTTCCAAACCATACCCCCTTGGTCATCTGTGCAGGAAACTGCATGCTGGGTTCATACCCCCCCCCACTTCCCGGTGCCACCCTGGTTCCTGGGCTTGACAGAATGAAACAGCCAAAATTTAATGAACCCGCAGCCCTGCACTCCACCTTGCTATGTCTCCAGGAGATGCTGAAAAGCTTTGCTACTCTGGTGGGGAGTTTGCTGCACAATCTGCAGACAACCACACCCAAGGAATGTGTTCCTACGACCAGCAGACACAGAGACCCCCTGTCTCCTGAGGAACGGGCCAAGAGACAGACTGCCAACCTGTGCCTCTATTGTGGGGACCCCACCCATTGGCTCGTGGACTGCCCACTAAGACCCGAGAAACCTACTGCTGTTTCTAAGCCTGTTGTTACCTCTAAGCAAGCTCCAGTGCTTAGATGTCTGCAGCAACCCCGAGCTCCCAGGCCTACTGCTGTCTCCAAGCAAGTCCCTGATATGAAGTCAGCTTCGAGGAGACCTGCAGCCCCTAAGCCGGTACCCTTTCCCAAACCGGCCCCCAGGGAGTCTGCTGCACGAGAGGGTGCACCCAGAAAACCTCCTGTTCCCAAGAGGTCTCCAAGACCTGCACCCCCACCTAAACCTGCACCCAGAAAACCTCTGGTACCCAGACCCACTCCTAGGAGAGCTGTACCCTAAACTACGGCGTCGCCGAAGTCCAGCTCTGAAGAGGAGTCTGACAGCTCCATGGATATGGAGGTCTCCATGCCCTTGCCCAGGGAGCCCGAGCTTGATCCAGTTCCTCCTATGGACTTTGAAAATATACCTGTGGAACCAGAACCTCCGTTCCCTATGGAGGTTATGTGTATACAGATTCCAGGTACAACCACAACTCCCATCGCTCTCAGCCAACAAGATCCGGCCATCCCTGAAGTTGAAGGTCCTGGTTATGACACTTTTTTTTTTACCATTTGGCTGTCTTCCCTCTGATTATTTAGATCCAGACAGATACCAAGGGGTACCACCTGGGACAGTCTACCTACCAAGGAGGAAGGGGTGGAGGCTGCCACCACCTCACCCCATATGAGAGCATGGAGCAACCTCGATACACCCGGAGAGGCGTCTGATCATGAGTGGGACACCGCTGAAGAGGACTACAGTGGCAAGAAAAAGTATGTGAACCCTTTGGGATTACGTGGAGTTTTTCATGAATTGGTCATAAAATGTGCTCTGATCTTCATCTAAGTCACAACAATTTGAAGAACACAGTCTGCTTAAAATAATACAACACAAACATATGTTTTCATGGTTTTATTGAACAGAACATGCAAACATTCACAGTGCAGGGTGGAAAAAGTATGTGAACCTTTGGACTTAATAACTGATTGGCCCTCCTTTGGTAGCAATAACCTCAACCAAATAGAGAGAAAATGTGGCGGGACAGGCGCTTCCTTCACATTGACAGGGATGTCCTCACTTAAATGACAGTTCTCCCCTCTGTTGGATGAGTGTAAACCTCAAACAGAACAGAAAACAAAAATAATGGTGCAGTATGTCAAGGCAGTATACTATTAAAATAAAGATAAGAGGATTGCACTCACATGGTGTGGTGTCTTAGTATCAGACACCAGATGTTTATAGCGGCTGGCAGAATTATGGAAGGAACGCCAGACTTCCCTTGGTGGTGCTCCAACGTCTGTGGTGGTCCTCCAATCTTTGGGTACTCCAAGAGCCTTGATGTTGTTTCAGTATCCGTTCCCCTGATCCTCAGCAGCGGTGTAGATCACAATCATGTGGGGTACAGCAGCCAGGAAACAGGAAGAATAGGGACAGCAAGCAAGGTATAATGGGATTTATTGGTATAAAATAATTAAAATAATCTTAGTACATCCAAACGCGTTTCGCGGTATGAAGCCGCTTCCTCAGTAGATGTCAATCGACATTGTACATTGACATCTACTGAGGAAGCGGCTTCATACCGCGAAACGCGTTTGGATGTACTAAGATTATTTTAATTATTTTATACAATAAATCCCATTATACCTTGCTTGCTGTCCCTATTCTTCCTGTTTCCTGGCTGCTGTACCCCACATGATTGTGATCTACACCGCTGCTGAGGATCAGGGGAACGGATACTGAAACAACATCAAGGCTCTTGGAGTACCCAAAGATTGGAGGACCACCACAGACGTTGGAGCACCACCAAGGGAAGTCTGGCGTTCCTTCCATAATTCTGCCAGCCGCTATAAACATCTGGTGTCTGATACTAAGACACCACACCATGTGAGTGCAATCCTCTTATCTTTATTTTAATAGTATACTGCCTTGACATACTGCACCATTATTTTTGTTTTCTGTTCTGTTTGAGGTTTACACTCATCCAACAGAGGGGAGAACTGTCATTTAAGTGAGGACATCCCTGTCAATGTGAAGGAAGCGCCTGTCCCGCCACATTTTCTCTCTATTTATGCTTCTAACTGGGTTCTAGGGATAAGCCCGAGTGAACGGACAAGCTGCTGATTTACTGTGAGAAACATTCACAATTTACGGTTTTATTGCTGCTTTTTTTTTTTTTTTTTTCTTTTCTGCTCTTAAAGGTCTTGAGGGGTTAATTAACCCTCAACACATGAACAATTGTGAAAGGAACCACTAGGTGGCGCCCAGAACACAGATTCTTCTGTTTCAACCTCAACCAAATGTTTCCTGAAGTTGCAGATCAGACCTGCACAACGATCTGGAGTAATTTTGGACCACTCCTCTTCACAAAACTCTTTCAGTGTAGCAATATTCAAGGGATGTCTGGTGTGAATCGCTCTCTTAAGGTCATGCCACAGCATTTCAATCGGGTTGAGGTCAGGACTCTGACTGGGCCACTCCAGAAGGCGTATTTTGTTTTGTTGAAGCCATTCTTTTGTTGAATTACTTGTATGCTTTGGGTCATTGTCCTGTTGCATCACCCATCCTCTGCGGAGCTTCAGTTGGCGGACAGATGGTCTTATGTTTTCCTGCAAAATGTCTTGGAAAAATTAATTCCAGAGTTCATCATCAATGACAACAATCCGTCCAGGCCCTGAGGCAGCAAAGCAGCCCCAAACCATGATGCTCCCTCTGCCATGTTTTACAGTGGGGATGAGGTTTTGATGTTGGTGTGCTGTGCCTTTTTTTTCTCCACACATAGCGTTGTGTGTTTTTTTCAAACTCAGTTTTGGTTTCATCTGTCCACAGAATATTTTGCCAGTAGTACTGTGGAACATCCAGGTGCTCCTTTGCAAACTTCAAACGTGCTGCAATATTCTTTTTGGACAGCAATGGCTTCCTCCGTGGTGTCCTCCCATGTACTCTATTCTTGTTTAATGTTTTCCTTATCGTAGATTTGTCAACAAAAATGTTAGCATATGCCAGAGATTTCTGTAAGTCTTTAGCTGACACTCTAGGATACTTCTTTACCTCATTAAGCATTCTGCGCTGTGCTCTTGCAGTCATCTTTACAGGACGACCACACCTAGGGAGAGTAGCAACAGTGCTGAACTTTCTCCATTTGTAGACAGTCTGTCTTACCGTGGACACATGAACATCAAGGCTTTTGGAGATACTTTTGTAACCCTTTCCAGCTTCATGCAAGTCAACAATTCTTGATCGTAGGTCTTCTGAGAGCTCTTTTCTGCAAGGCATGGTTCACATCAGGCAGTGCTTCTTGAAACCAGTAAACCCAAAACTGGTGTGTGTTTTTAAAGGGCAGGACAGCTTTCAGCAACACATCCAATAATATCACACTGATTGGACTCAAGGTTGGCTCACTCCTGGCTCCAATTAGCTCTTGGAGAAGTCATTAGGCTAGGGGTTCACATACTTTTTCCACCCTGCACTGTGAATGTTTACATGTTATGTTCAATAAACACATGAAAACATATAATGATTGTGTTGTATTATTTTAAGCAGACTGTGTTTTTCAAATTGTTGTGACTTAGATGAAGATCAGAGCACATTTTATGACCAATTCATGCAAAACTCTACGTAATCCCAAAGAGTTCACATACTTTTTCTTGCCACTGTATATGCCTACCTGTGTGCCTACCAATACAAGGTATGACATGCCAAGCAGACCAATAATTGCTGCAACATTGAAACCTGCACTCCATGAAAATTCAGACGTTGACTGGGAGACAGATGACTCTGAAGCTAAAAGCCTGCCACAAACCGCACGGCGTAGCAAAAGACCACCAGGCCAATGACGTGAATATACGGGCACCATCGTGGTGACCGATCCTGTTGTCCTCAGCACCCGGGTGGAAGACCCCTGTAAGAAAATATCTACCTCCTAAGGCGCGGAGACAACAGAGGAAGAACCGTCTCCAGGCCTGTGTTAGTCTCCCCCGTTTGAGTGACCCAGGACCTCCCACAGGCTACATCTACCCCGATGCTATCTGCCTATGTTGGCACGAAGTTCCCTGGTGACCCTGCCTCCTACCAGTGTCCCTCTGTTTCCAGGAGCCTACGAGGTCATGACCCTTGTACACGTCCAGAACCCCCACCTGAAGAACCGGGCTTTTACACTGTACAAGGAACTATTGTTATACCTGCCCGGGACCCTGTATCAGGAAAATGGATGTTGCAACCTGTCCGCTGATGCCAACTGCTGCCAGTCTTCACTATACCCATGCAGGGCCCTGTATCAGGACACTGGACGTCTTCTCCTGCCCACTGAGGTCCAGCTACAGCCAGTTCTTGGTCACCCAGAGTGTGCCTGTGACGGGGAGGGTACTGTCAGGATCCCTGGCTGTTGCCACCCTGGAACCCCCCTGGTGGTGAACGTCAGGTTCTGCTCCTGCCTTGCAACCAGCAATGTAAACAGTTAAAACACCAAACATGTCACATACACCAGAAATAAAGGCACCACGCCCCAGTCAGACCTTTGCTGGTTCATACAGCTCATGTCCTGAGAGAGTGAGGTGCTGTTACTCACTGCTCAGCTTCACCCATCTGTTCTCTGTTATTCCTGGTTCCTGCATTTTGTTTCCACCACGCTTCCCACCATCCTGCAGAATTCATCCGGTCAGTTCCCATATTTCATCCCCTTCCAAACCATACCCACCTGGTCATCTGTGCAGGAAACTGCATACTGGGTTCATACCCCCCACTTCCCGGTGCCACCCTGGTACCTGGGCTTGACACTTCTTGATAATGTTGCGCACTGTGGACAAAGGCAAATCTAGATCTCTGGAGATGGACTTGTAACCTTGAGATTGTTGATATTTTTCCACAATTTTGGTTTTCAAGTCCTCAGACAGTTCTCTTCTCCTCTTTCTGTTGTCCATGCTTAGTGTGGCACACACAGATACACAATGCAAAGACTAACATTGTTATTCAAAGAGATCTGAATTGCTTGAGAAAGGTAACCGAACGCTGAAAATCAGCGTTCGGTTACCTTTCTTGGCCATTCGGCTATCCAGAAAGCAGGCAATTCGCCAAATCCTGGCGAATTGCCTGCACATACGGTGCCTGTTCAGTGCCTGTTCGAGGGAAGTGAAAACCCCATGAAAAAGCACTGCTTCGGCTATTCAGAGAACACAAACCAGCATTGAAAGGTTCCAGAAATGCCCTGCCATTCGGTGGTTTAATTCGGCAAATTTATTCAGGAGAATCCCATAGGCTTCAATGTTAAAAATATTCCCGTTTTAATTCAATATCTAATAAACCGTTCATTATAAAATTCTGCAGTAAAGAGTCTCTTTATTTATAGATTTTTTAAGCTTTTTTTTAAAGTCCGATTTTTCATTTTTTCTTTTTTTTAACCCTTTCGCTGCTGAGGCTTTTCACACCTCTGTGCTGAGGTCATTTTTACCAGTTTTGCTCATCATGTTTAAACGTGTTTTGAAGGCTTATTTTAGTATATGACCCAGACATATTATATATCGTTCTTTCCGTCAGACTCGGTAGATTCATAATATGTCATTATTATATGTATACTTTATGTCATGTCTGTATATTATAACAAAAAATGCAATAAAATATGTATTTTCAATAATTTACAATGTGTAAACATGCGAGCAATTGCGGTTATATTTTGTATGGGGTGCGCTTGTTAAAAAAATTAGAGATGGGGTCTCGTTACATTTTTATTTGGGGAAAATTACACGATTTTTAACAAACGCACCGCATACAAAAATCGTTAGTGCAGCATCATTGTTCACATTATAATTGAAATGGGAACAATATTGCTGCATTAACGAACCAAAAAAAAAGAAAAAAAAATGTTTATTTTTTTTTTTATAATTTTTTTTTAAATATATTTTTATTTTAAATTTTTTTTTTTTTTAAAAAACTTTTTTCACAGTAGTGTTTGGTATCGTTGGATCGGCCATGCTCTGGCCGATCCAACCATACCAAACTTTAACCCCTAGCTGCCACGGATCGGGAGATAGGGAGTTCATTGGAACTCCCTATCTCCACCGTTGGTGGCAGTTAGGGGTTAACTGTAGGACTGGCGTCATCGTGCTATGCACGATGATGCCAGTCCTCAGGGGGAGTTCCGGAGGCTTGGCCGACATCCAAGATGTCGGCCAGCTCCGGGAAAGGATCACGAACCGGCGCTTTTCAGCGCCGATTCGCGATCCAGCTCCCCAGGGGTTAATGCCAGGCACCATTTAGAAGGGCAGGCTGTGCCCTTCCAAATGGTGCCTGGGTTAACCCCCGCAACACCGCCAATCGGGAGGGAGAGAGGTCCGAAGGACCTCCCCCCCTCCCTTTCAGGCGCCTCCTCCGCACATGCGGGGGGGGCGCCTGAATTAGGTGTCATCGCGCTGCCGCGATGACACCTAATTTCATCGGCGGCGGTTCCGGATGCTGGGCTGACATCGAGGATGTCAGCCCGCACCGGGGGGGCCAGCGATCGGCCGGAACCCGGCCGAACGCTGACCCCAAAGGGAGGACGCGCTCAGCGCGTCCTCCGCACAGCAGGAGCCATGCGGAGGATGCGCTCAGCGCGCCCTCCGCATGGAAGTGGTTAAGTTTACTTATTTTTTTCTGTAACAGTCCTCTTCTTATTATCATTCCCTGGACCTCATATGTAAATTTCAGACATTTTTGCTCAGTAGTTTCTTTGCAAACAGCGTTTCACTTTCACACATTCAAACTGTTTTGCTAATTTATTCACTGCCTCTTCTGCTGTGTCGAAGGCTGTGATCGGCTCCTGTTCGGGTTTTTCTGTGGTTTTCGGCAGGTTAATCCAGATGTTTTTGAGGGTTTTCAGCGTGCATTCGCTGGGTTTTGCGGTTAGTTTTTGTCAGGTTTGCGGCAGCTTTTCCCTGCAATTCGGGGGCCTTGTGGTGCTTGCTGAATACACCGTAGGGTCACCGAAATGGGATCGGCAAAACAAACCGAATTGAAGAGAACAAAAAGTCACTGAACGTGCAGTGACTTTTCGAATCTCTTTGAATAACCCTGTAAGTGAACTTCTCTCCTTTTTATCTGCTTTCAGGTGTGATTTTTATATTGCCCACACCTGTTACTTGCCCCAGGTGAGTTTCCAGGAGCATCACATGCTTGAAACAATCTTATTTATCCACAATTTTGAAAGGGTGCCAAGAATTTTGTCCAGCCCATTTTTGGAGTTTTGTGTGACATTATGTCCAATTTGCTTTTTTCCTCCTTATTTTGTTTTGTTCCAATACACACAAAGGGAATAAACATGTGTATAGCAAAACTTGTGTTACTGCAATACTTTTCTGTGAGAAATACTTGATTTTCTGGAAAAATTTCTGGGGTGCCAACAATTTCGGCCATGACTGTATGTCATGTCCTGCCTGTATATTATAACAAAAAATCCAAAAACTAGAATTTTCAATCATCTATAGCATGTATGTAAAGGTGTTTTTTTTCCACATTTTTTCACATGAACGTTTGCAGTTATATTTTCTATAGGGTGCGCTTGTACAAAAATTAGAAATGGGGACTAGTTACATTTTTGGGGGGGAATTACGTGATTTTTTGCAAATGCACTCCATAGGAAAAAATCATTAGTGCAGCATCATTGTTCACTTTATAATTGAAATGTGAACAATATTGCTGCATTAATAAAAACAACACAAAAAAACATGTGTTTTTTTCTGTTACATTGAACATGGTCATGTTTGGTATCATTTCGAAAGGCCATGCTCAGGCATGACCCCCTAGCTGCCACGGTTCTGGAGATATCGGGGTTCAAAGGAACTTCATATCTCCACCAGGGGATTTTCTTGGGAAATCCTCGGGCAGCTAGGGGTTCCCCGGCTATCTGACGTCATCGTGCTATGCACGACACGTCAGGAGCCGAGGGGGAACCTGGAGGAGGAGCTGCCATCTAAGATGGCAGCCCCCACCGGAGCTAGATCAAGATCTGGCGCCAAACGGCACCGATCATGATCTGGCAAATAAAGGGTTAAAAAACAGGCACTGCTTTAAAGGGCAGACACTGCCCTTCAAAGTAGTGCCTGTTTTCTTTCTGAAAACCCTCCCATTCAGGAGGGAGAGGGATCCAAAAAGATCTCCCTCACTTTCAGGTGATCTCCCGGCATTGCCGGGGGGTCCCCTGGAAATGACGTCATCGCGCATGGCGCGATGACGACATTTACGTCGGGGGCCGGCCTATCTTCAGCGCCTGGCTTCGCTGAAGCCAGAATGCCACGGGACCCCAGACAGAGCGGTGAGTATCTCCACCGGGGCTCCCGATTGTGGGGAACGTCAATTAGGATGTTCCCCACTTGTCATCTGCAGCGAAGGGGTTAAAGCATCTTTACAATAATACAGGGTGATGGGAGTGAGGTCTCTCTGTCACCCAGGGGCGGACTGGGCCAGGGGGCAGGGTGGCAAGCGTCCCCCCGGCCGAATCCGAACCCATAAGGCCGATATTGTGTGGTATATGTTGTTCGTGGTGTAATTAGTTTGTTTAATTCAGCCGCAGCCGGCGCAGCGCCACTCGCGTCTCACAACAGGTTCTGGCCGGCCGCGCAGAAGCACTAGCGCCGGCCCCGCCCCCCCACGTGATGCCTCCGCGCAGCCTCATCCACGTGATGGGAGCGTGCAGGCCGGCGGGCGCGGCCGACAGCCGTCAGTGACGTCGTCGGGGGAGCATCATCAGACCTCCTGCGTGAGTGGGACTCAGTGCGCAGCTGCCAGGCATCGCGACGCAGAGGCTGCTTGGACTCCTTGGAGGACGGAGGTGGATTCATTGCCTGGCCGTGGAGGAGGGATCACGCACAGAAGCAGAAGAGAGTCAGCATTGCAAAATTTATATTGGTGAGTGAGTGGGTGCCCTGTGCATGGCGGGCCAGCCGCATCCCACATCTGACCTCTCAAGGCTCAAGCTCAGACTCAGTAGCTCACGCACCTGTGGGTGCTGGCAGTGCTGGCTGGTGATATGAACGGTCTTGGGCCTGCCCTGGCTGGCTGAGTGAAAAGTCTGGAGACTTCACTCAGTCACTGGAGGAGTGGAGGGACAGTGGAGTGGTCAATAAATTGGGGGGGACCCCGGGGAGTTAATAAATTGAATGAGGGGGGCTTGGGGTGCCTGGCCTGAGGGAGGCTGAGCCTGTGAGAGAGAGCCCTAATCTTCTGGATGAAGGCAGCCCGGCCGTGATGAGCCTGAGGACGGTTAATAAATTGAGGGTGGGGGCGCCGCTTCCTGCGCAGGGTTGATAAATTGAGGGGGGGCACAGCCCTGCCTGGCCTGAGGGAGGCTGAGAGCCCTAGACTGGAGCGGTGGACCTGGAGCTCAGGGTTAATAAATTGGGGGGGGGGGGAAGACCCCGGGGAGTTAATAAATTGAATGAGGGGGAGGGGGGCTTGGGGTGCCTGGCCTGAGAGGCTGAGCCTGTGAGAGAGAACCCTAGTCTGGAGCGGTGGACCTGGAGCTCAGGGTTAATGAATTGGGGGGGGGGCGGCCTGCTTGGTGAATAATTGAGGGCCTGAGAGCTCTCTGGGCCCCAGGGACAGGGTTAATAAATTGAGGGGGGGACAGGCCTGCTTTGGGGGAGAGAGAATAAGTGAGGGCCTGGCCTGAGGCTGAGAGCCCTCTGGGGGTTAATAAATTGAGGGGTGAGGGGGGCGCCCCGGCCTGCTTTGGGGGAGAGAGAATAAGTGAGGGCCTGGCCTGAGGCTGAGAGCCCTCTGGGGGTTAATAAATTGAGGGGTGAGGGGGGGCACCCCGGCCTGCTTTGGGGGAGAATGAGTGATGTGAAGGCCCTGCCTGAGCCCTCTGTGGGAGTTAATAAAATATTGTTTTCTGTATTCTGGCTAATTTATGATGTGTATATTATATATATAGAGTTCTATAATTATTTTAAACAGTATTAAACTGTTATTTATTACTTAATTTGCTTCCCGTGTTTGTTTTTACTTAAACATGGGCCCGAGTTGCGGAACTCTGGGCCTCTGTGTGGTGCTTGCCAACCGGGCCAAAAGTTGCCAGTCAGCCCCTGCTGTCACCCCAGGAAGAACATCAATCCTGTATGAAAAAATTTTGGAAATGGGACATCGTTTGATAAATTGATTTTTTTCTTCTATGTTTTTCATTGCAAAAATAGGTTTATACTTTTTGAGCTGTATAAGGGTTAAGTGCGATTGGATCTAAATATTAAATATTCAATTTTAATATTTAGATATTTATCTCATATCTTTGTTAAGCATTCCTTTCAATTATAATGCAGTTGTAATATTTTTTACTTGGATTTTGATTTCAATGCGAGATCATAGGAAATCAGAGGTTCAGACGTGGTCTAACTAGTCTTGTTTCCCTTGATATTTCCTTCTTGCATATTCATAACCCCACCAGCTTTTTATCAAAGCACTTGTTTTGGATCCTTTGATTAAAGTGGATAATTAGGATGATGCTGAGCTTTTTATAACAGTGAAATCTGACTGCCTGGGACAAAAGAACTCTCATGGCTTGTATTCTCTATAAAGGAAACCACAGTGACTTCTTCATCATTTATAGACAACATTCACAGCATCAACAGCACCCCAATGAGAGGCTGACATAATGTGTAACCATAACTGATAATACTTGAACCTTCTGCATTTATCACCCATAGATTCCTACCTCTACTTCCAGAACACTTCACTTTAATAGCAGATTAAAAAATAAAATCGAAGAAAACTTGTCATACGTAAAACAGGAGTAGCCAAAACAAGGTAGTAATATGTGATGTATGGACTTCATGGACCTAAAGATGCATTTGGGAGGTGCGGGCCTGATGTTTTATATTGTTTCCATGCCCTCTTCTATGTTAAAGTCACCCTGTTGCTACAGTTCTAGGTGCAGGTGTTTGTGCTTCTGTGCGCTATTCCCTGATGTCTGTGTTTTATATTATTATTCCCTTATGTATTTAGTGCAGAGTGCTGTGTGATACATACTGTGCGGTTTTGCCTATGTGTATCTGTAAGTAATGCATTTTTTTTTTCTTTCCCTGCTTCCATCAACACCACCCCCCCAGGAACTGGCTTAAACAAGATCTCCCTGTCACCTTCCCCAGGTATTGTCTATTACACCACGGAGTTTGTGTCGGAGGGGTGGCTGCTGGGAGCAGGGCCGCCATCAGGGCATTACGCCCATTACTGCCGTAAGGGGCCCGGCCCGGTGGGGGCCCGGGCCGCCGGGTCCCGGGGGGAGGACTCCGGGCCCCGACGGCAGCGGCGTCGCCCTTTAACAGCTCCGGTATCGGACTCGATGAGTCCGAATCCGAGCTGTGTCCCTGCTGCTGCTGCAGGAGCCGGAGGAGACTGAGACACTGTGTCTCCTCCGGCTCCTGCAGCTTCACTTCCTGGCTGGCGGGCCAAGCAGCGTGTGAGGGGCCTCCCAAGCACGTTGCTTTGGCCCCGCCCCTCCACTCAGTGAAGCTGCGCGCCGGAGCTGGAGGGACCAGGAAGAAGATCAGAAGAAAAAAGAGAAAGATTGAAGAAAAGGTTGAAGAAAAGAAGAGCAGAAGAAAGAAAGATAGAAGACAGCGAGTGGTGAGCCAGGGCCCAGACCCTAAGACCACAGCCCAGACCCCAAGGCCCAGGACCCAGACCCCAAGGCCAGACCCCTAGGCCCAAACCTCTAGGCTCAGACCCAGGGCCAGACCCCTAGGCCCAGACCTCTAGCCCAGACCTCTTAGGCTCAGACCCAGGGCCAGACCTCTAGGCCCAGTGCCCAGACCCCCAGACCCTATGGCCCAGACCCCTAGGCCCAAACCCATGGCCCAGACCCTAGGGCCAGGGCCCAGACCCTAGGCCCAGACCCCAAGGCCCAGACCCTAGGGCCCAGGGTCCAGACCCCTAGGCCCAGACCCCTAGGCCCAAACCCATGGCCCAGACCCTAGGGCCCAGGGTCCAGACCCCTAGGCCCAAACCCATGCCCAGACCCTAGGGCCCAGGGCCCAGACCCTTAGGCCCAGACCCCAAGGCCCAGACCCTAGGGCCCAGGGTCCAGACCCCTAGGCCCAGACCCCTAGGCCCAAACCCATGGCCCAGACCCTAGGGCCCAGGGCCCAGACCCTTAGGCCCAGACCCCAAGGCCCAGACCCTAGGGCCCAGGGTCCAGACCCCTAGGCCCAGACCCCTAGGCCCAAACCCATGGCCCAGACCCTAGGGCCCAGGGCCCAGACCCTTAGGCCCAGACCCCTAGGCCCAGACCCTAGGGCCCAGGGTCCAGACCCCTAGGCCCAGACCCAAGGCCCAGACCAAGGCCCAGACCCTAGGGCCCAGGGTCCAGACCCCTAGGCCCAGGGCCAAGCGCCAGACCCAGGGCAAATGCCCAGGGCCCAGACCCCAAGACCCAAACCCAGGGCCCAGGGCCCAGACCCTATGCCCCAGACCCAGGGCAAAGCCCAGGGCCCAGACCAGGGTCCAGACCCCTAGGCCCAAACCATGGCCCAGACCCCTAGGCCCAGACCCCAACCCAGGGCCCAGACCCTATGGCCCAGACCCTATGGCCCAGACCCTAGGCCCAGACCCCTAGGCCCAGACCCAGGGCCAGGGCCCAGGGTCCAGACCCCTAGCCCAGACCCCAAGACCCAAACCCAGGCCCAGACCCTATGCCCCAAACCCATGGCCCAGACCCCAAGGCCCAGACCCTAGGGCCCAGGGCCCAGACCCTTAGGCCCAGACCTAGGCCCAAACCCATGGCCCAGACCCTAGGCCCAGGGCCAGACCCCTAGGCCCAGACCCCAAGGCCAGACCCCAAGGCCCAGACCCTAGGGCCAGGGTCCAGACCCCTAGGCCCAGGCCCAGACCCCAAGACCCAAACCAGGGCCCGACCCTATGGCCCAAACCCATGGCCCAGACCCCAAGGCCCAGACCCTAGGGCCCAGACCCTAGGCCCAGACCCCCTAGGCCCAGACCCCTAGGCCCAGACCCCAAGGCCCAGACCTAGGGCCCAGGGTCCAGACCCCTAGGCCCAGACCAAGGCCCAGACCCAAGGCCCAGACCAGGGCCAGACCCCTAGGCCCAGGGTCCAGACCCCTAGGCCCAGGGCCAAGGCCCAGACCCAGGGCAAATGCCCAGGCCCAGACCCCAAGACCCAAACCCAGGGCCCAGACCCTATGGCCAGACCCAGGCAAAGGCCCAGGCCCAGACCCAGGGTCCAGACCCCTAGGCCCAGGACCAGACCTAGGGCCCAGACCCAGGGCCCAGACCCCTAAGCCCAAACCCAGGGCCCAGACCCCAAGGCCCAAGGCCCAGACACTAGGGCCCAGACCCCTAGGCCCAGACCCCAAAGCCCAGACCCCAAGGCCCAGACCCAGGGCCCAGGGTCCAGACCCCTAGGCAAGGCCCAGACCCAGGGCCAGACCCCAGGGCCCAGACCCTAGGCCCAGACCCAGGGCCCAGACCCTAGGGCCCAGGGTCCAGACCCCTAGGCCCAGGGCCAAGGCCCAGACCCAGGGCAAATGCCCAGGGCCCAAACCCAGGGCCCAGACCCTATGGCCCAGACCCAGGGCAAAGGCCAGGGCCCAGACCCAGGGTCCAGACCCCTAGGCCCAAACCCATGGCCCAGACCCCAAGGCCCAGGACCCAGACCCAGGGCCAGACCCCCTAGACCAAACCCAGGCCCAGACCCAAGGCCCAGACCCAGGCCCAGACCCCTAAGCCCAGACCCAAGGCCCAGGACCCAGACCCCAAGGCCCAAACCCAGGGCCCAGACCCCAAGGCCAGGACCCAGACCCAAGGCCCAGACACTAGGGCCAGACACTAGGGCCAGACCCCCTAGGCCCAAACCCAGGGCCCAGACCCCTAGGCCCAAACCCAGGACCCAAGGCCCATACCCAGGGCCCAGACCCAAGGCCCAGACCCAGGCCCAGACCCAGGGCCCAGACCCAGGGCCCAGACCCTAGACCCAGACCCCAGAGACCAGGGCCCAGGCTAGACCCAGGGACCAGACCTCAGGACCAGACCCCAGGGACCAGACCTCAGGGCCCAGACCCTAGGGCCCAGACCCCAAGGCCCAGACCCTAGGGCCCAGACCCAAGGCCCAGACCCCAAGGCCCAGACCCTAGGACCCAGACCCCAAGGCCCAGGGACCAGACCCCAGAGACCAGGGCCCAGGTTAGACCCCAGGGACCAGACCCCAAGGCCCAGTCCCAGGGACCAGACCCCAGGGCCCAGGCCCAGGCCCAGACCCAAAGGCCATCATACACAGCCATTTCTGTGAGATTTATTGCTGTGGATTCTGTGATATGTTCAGACACACCGCTCATTACTGTGAGTTTTATTGCTGTGGATACTGTGATAAGCTAATACACACTGCACATTACTGGGAGTTTTATTGCTGTGGTGCTATGTTATGTCTTTTTTTTTTGAAGGGGGAGAAAAGCTCTTAGAGGTTGAGGGGGGGCCCTGGGGGGCCCCATCGTGAGGTTTAGTAAGGGGCCCCATCATTTCTGATGGCTGCCCTGGCTGGGAGGCTATTCCGTATGGAATAGCTGGGGCGTGTTTTACTTTTGTATTCTAATCTGCACCTCCCTCTGTCTGTGTTAGTAATTGTACACTCTAAAGTCATTTCCAATTCTGTTTTCACCCTTTAAGGAGCTCCAGCTATTGACTGGCTGGGTTTGGGCCAGAATCAGTACTCCTTCAGGTTACTGAAAGCGAAGGGAGCCTTTATGCTCGTGGATACCCATCCTGGGTACTGATCCCCACATGACATGAAGAATTTTAAATATACCTGTTGTGAAAGTAATCCTTTAAGAATGCATTTAATTGCAGTGAGAAATTGCATATTAGACATTTGCAGAGCCATAAAATTTGGTTCAGAATATATCGGAATCCCAAAAATTTGGATTCCAAAATAATCAGAACCATCTTAGTCGGAACATCGGACACGTCTGATAATTCAATAAGGTTTCGATATGTGGCAGGACAAAATATCCTATGGAGAAGGTTGTCTGTTTCTTATGTACCATTACGTCATGTGTTTGTGCTTCCCCATTGCAAAGCACTGTGGAATTTTGTTGGCGCTATATCGATACTGTAACTGTATATTTGGCCGTTTTCCGATATTTGGTACCGCAATGTAGTTATGGTTACTAGACATGTGCACAGCACAAAATTTCGTTTTGAACTAATGCATTAGTACTAAAATGCAATTTATTTAGTTGCTAAAGAAATTCGTTTTCAGTTCTTTAGTATGAAAACTAATTTCATTCATCCGAAAACCAGTGGATACAATTAGTATTGTAGTGGCTCCTCAGAGGGCTGAGATCGCTGCTAGTTACAGTATCTCTCACTCTCAGCACAATGTGGGCCATATTATATAGCTGGTGCTAACATAACCAGAGCTGTTGTAAACTTCCCAGAGCTATTGTAACTGAAAACCTCCATAGGCTATAACAGCTCTGGTTAAGTTAGCACCAACATTGCAATACTGCCCCGTGTCAGGCAAAGCTGTTACAGTAACTGACTGCGCTCATCACAGCGCTCAGAGTTTCAGTAAAACTAGTAAATAATATTTTATATATAAGACGTTAGAACAATATTATTTTCTTGTTTTACTGAAACTCTGAGCGCTGTGATGAGCAGCAGTCAGTTACTGTAACAGCTGAGCCTGATACATTGTACTGAGAGATAATGTAACAAGCAGCCGATCTCCGCGCTCACAGCCACTGGATTTAAAGGGCTAAAAAAAAAAAAAAAAAAGGCTCCTCTCTGTATAATGTTTAGAACATCCTCCTGCATTAATTAATACCCCCTCTGTATAATGTATACAACATCCACCTGCATTAATTAATACCCCTCTCTGTATAATATATAGAACATCCTCCTGAATTAATGTCCTCTCTGTATAGAACATCTTCCTGCATTGGCATGTGGAGGGTGCAGAACTTCGGATGTTGCGCTCTTCATTGCTGGTCTCCTTCACTCATCAATATAATATCACAAAGAGGACTGAAACTAAAATGTAGTGCATTTTATTTTAGTTTCTTTCGTTTTTTGTACTGAGCAGTTTCGTTTCTCTTGAGTCATACTAAAACTAAATTATCCCAAAATTCGGACTAAATCGCTTTAGTACTAAAACGAATGCACATGTCTAATGGTTACTGTTTCCGCTTGTTTTATGGTCAGGGTTAGTGTTAGAATTAGGGATACTGTTAAGGTTCATGTTTCTGCTTGTTTTATGGTTAGGTTACAGTTTCTGTTTGTAACCCGAACTCTAATAAATAACAGTCAGTGTAATGGTTACAGATTCTGCATGTTTTTTGATTACGGTTATTGGTCAGTACTTCTTTCATTTTGGTACGAAGACCAACCATATTTCAGTTTTATGAATATTAGCATAATACAATACACATACTGATATAGATAAATAACAATAATAATAACACAAGAGGGCAATGGTCTAATATTGATTATGAGTCCTGCACCCTAGAAATATGCCTCCATGCCCATGCACCCAAGTCCAAAATGACTTATGTCACACCCAGTTTACCCTGTCTCACGAATGTGCTTATCTGTTTATATTTGAATAGTTTGTAAATCTTCTGACTGTAATCCGCTATCATTCCAAATTATCATTGTCTTGTCTGGCTTAGAAATGTTGTGCAATGTTTAATTTTACTGTCTGTACGTAATCTAATTAAGGTCCACATTCCAACAAACAAATGTTTGTCCAATTATCGTTTCAGTCTGATTAGGTCCCCCCGCGGTTTCTAGGGGAAGTTTTGTGTATGTAAATGACACATGTGTGATCGTATAAATATATGTGTGTTTCTTTCCCTGATTAAAAAACAGTTCTATTCTGAACCTACATGTAGTCACGACTCATGGTTTGGGTAGCAGCTATATTCTGTTCGCTGTTCCAACGCAAAGACCTCAGATCTACAACCACAGCTTATTTCTGGGGTACGCTAGCAAAGTTCTCTATGTGTACCCATCTTTAAGCTGCGGCTAAGGACCGGGAGAAAGGCACGAGAGTCATGAGGAGAACACTGGGGTCCAGCAAGGAAGCGGCATTGGCAGATGTGACCCTGTTGGGGTACTGAGATCTGTTACACTGGAATCTTAATTCTTTCAACAGATAACAGATACACAAGGACCAGACAATAGACAGAAAAATAGCATTCTGGCATAATCATAATTATACCAACATTCTGCACACAAGAGAGGGTGATGGGCCAATATTGATTATGAGTCCTGCACCCTACAAATATGCCTTCATGCCCATGCACCCAAGTCCAAAGTGATACACATCACAATAGCATCCAACGACGCCAGGTGACGTCACAAGGCAGTGCTGCACAATGTCTGCCGCTCTTCCCCCAGACTCCCCAGCGGTTCCAGCATCCGATGTACCCTGGCATTTGCAAAGATAGGTGGTAACTCTGCAAGTACTGCTGCTTCACTCTGTGGGGCCTCAGATGTCATTAAGAATGCCATTGCCACTTGGTCCCTCTCCCAGGGGCACCTAGAACTACATGTCTGGCAAGCCAATTACCGGGCGTACACAGATTGTGCAACTGTTTGGCCTGTAAATTCATTGCAAGACCATCGAAAACGATTCATAATAGCTTAAACATCGAACCGTTCCATGTCAAAGTTTTCATATGCAGATCTGCTGCAGTGGTGCATCTCCTCATTTGTTCCTTGGTCCACTGTACATGGGTAAAACTATTTGACAACTTAGAGTACGTATCTTGTAACATGTTCTTTCTACCAGCTACTTTAAGGATATTTCTATTTCTAGACATCTGAGAATACAACATAAAAACAAATCAGATTTGACAGGTTTATGGTTATAGAATGGTTACTTATCAGAGAGAGGAGGAGGTGATTTGGACAGCAGAGGAGTAGCAAACTCATTAGGCGCCTGGGGGCAAGTCCTCCACTAGCGCCCCCCCCCATATTTATTTTTGTGTATAAATCTGCATTCTGTTTCTCGCAAAATGGCAAAAGACTTGTGATGACTGGGACTATTTTCATGGGCTATGGCATGCCCCTTTTCCCAGTTCATTTTCTCCCTCCTTGATGGCCCCTCTCCCTCTTCACCCCCCCCATTCTGCATGCTCCTTCTACAGGTTCATATCATCCTACTTCATTCTCCATGCCAGCTCTCTCTGAACATTCCCAGTCGCGAGGGGGCTTACTCTGGGTCCAGAAAAGATCCACTCTTTCTCCCTTGTGGCTGCCATACAACCCTGGGAGGAAGCGATATATTACACAATCACTTCCTCCCAGTGCTTCCGCAGAGGAGCACTGGGAGGGAAAAAGCCGCACCACAACCCTTATCGCCTTCACTGTTGAGCCATTTCACTACTGTGGGCTGAGCTCATTTTGACCGTTTTATGCTCATCATGTTTAAAAGCGATTTTGAAGTCATGTTTTATTGTAGGACCCAGACAAATTATATACCATTTTTTTCAGCAGACTGCAGATTCAAAATATATCATTATTATATATGTCTACATCATGTCCTGTCAGAATCCTATTACAAAATATGTAAACAAATGTAAGTTTCCATTCAGATTTCAATCATTAACAGCTTCTAAAATATTTTTTGTTTACATTTTATTATCCAAACCTTTGTGGTTATATACGCTAAGGGGCTCTTGTTAAAAAGAAATTAAAAATGGGAACCTGTTACTGCATTTTTATGAGAAGATACGCAGTTTTAACTAAAACTGAAACTGTTTTATGAACAATATGACTTTGCATAAAACACAGACCATGCTCGTGGCGTGGGAAATGAGAACAATGTCATTGCTTTGAAACAAAAAAATATATATCTCCTTTTTTTTACATTTTTTATTTATGTATGTTTGTGGGTTGTTTTTTATTCTGTACATGACATTTTACATGGTCTTGTCTGGTATCATTAGAAAGACCATACTCTGACCTGTCCAATGACGCCGAACATGAAGTGAAGTGGTAGAGGCCAAAACAGTAATTGAATTTAAGCAGGCATGGGATAGGCATAAGGCTATCCTAAACAAAAGATAAATCCAGGAAAAGTATCCATGTAATTGGGCAGACTAGATGGGCCGAAAGGTTCTTATCTGTCGACATTTTTCTATGTTTCTATGACTTTGTGGACTGCTCTAATCGCAGCAGTGAAGCAGTTTGTGTCTTAGATGGCGCACTGTTTAATAACGCTTTGCTCCATCGCCTCCACATTTCGTCCTGGCATGGGAAATGAGAAGGTGAGTTAGGGAAACCGTATTATTTCATTTATAAGTAAAAGCACATAATGCCATCACCTTAGAAATGTAAGGGGGTAAAAAGTAAATTTTGCATTTATTATGAAATTGTTGTCTATTTTTACACATCACATGGTCATATTTGGTATCTTTGGAATGGCCAGACTCTGACCTTTCCAATGATACCTCACATGACTTCGTGTGGTGTAAAAATCAGAGACGAAGAAGAACCCCCTGCGCACATACAAGCAGTGTGCCAGGTTAGGATTTGATGGGAAAAATGGGTAATAATGCATTATGCCATCACTTCTACAGTTGCTGGAATCATTGAAAATCAGAAGGTGGGTTAGTGCAGCATCATTGTTCGTGTTATAATTGAAAAGTGCACAATAGTGCTGCAGTATAAAGAAAGAAAAAAAAAAGAATTTTATTTTATTCTTCTTATCTTTAAACAAAACCTGGTCATGTTTGATATCATTGGAAAGGCCATGCTCTGGCTATAAAGAATTGTTTTAGTTCAGTATGAAAAGCTGTTAAAACATTTGAAGTGTCTTAAACATAATTTGCAAACTTTAATCACACAGAAGACTTGCAAGATAATTCCAAAGAAAAAAATTATTAGTTGACTAAACCTGGTGCCAAATAACCATTGATTTCTGGTGCAGGGACAGTGGTGTATTTAGGTTTTGTGCTGCCCTAGGCCTGACTAAACTCGTGCACCCCCTAATTTAAATTTGAGGCACCCCTTCCTGTCAAGGGCACACCTCTTCCTGGTTAATCCCCACCCTTCCTCTTTAAGCTCCACCTTTTCCTCTTAGAGCTCCGCCTTTTCCTCGCTTTATATTAAAAGTGGATACCAAGCGCCTACTTGTATATTTTGAATACCATTTCAAATGTATCTATTGAGTTAAATAAAATTATGAAATGTTTAAATTCAAGCATTTTTACAAAGAACAGCCATGCATGTCAAGTATACTGGATCACAGCCGCTCTAATTGGTTGTACAATAAAATCCACAGAAACGTGCACTGAATATGAGCGTATCACAGAGCTGCACAGCAATAAAACACACAGAAATGTGCACTGTGTATGAGCATATCACAGAACTGCACAGCAATAAAACTCCCAGCATTGCAATGTTTGGTGTGTGTCAGAGTATCAGAATCCACAGCAATAAAAATTCCAGCAATGCAATGCGCAGTGTGTATGAGTGCATCAGAATCCACTGCAATAAAACTCCCAGTAATGCAATGTGCGGGTCAGCGTATCAGAATCCACAGCAATAAAACTCCCAGCAATGCAATGTGCGGTGTGTATGAGTGCATCAGAATCCACTGCAATAAAACTCCCAGCAAACCGAGTGTATATGAGCACACAGCAATTATTTATTCTACATTTACCGGCCTCCGTCTGCGGTAGGGCTGTGTGCAGAGTCAGCAGGGACTGTGTACAGACTCAGCAGGAGGTCTCTCCAGGCCACGTTAGGATCGCGGCTGTGCCTGTGTGTGGAGCCATCTTGTCAGCAGTGGGGTGCCACTGCCAGAGGGTGCACCGTGGCTTTGATTCCCTTCCCGGTGGGTGTTCAGTCCAGAATAGAGTGACAGTCCATGTTAACGAAAGGGTGGGCAGCTGCGTGCGTGCGTGTCACGTGGTTCAGCCAGTCAGGTGGTACTGAGACTCAGTACCACCTGACTGGCTGGACCGAGTGTGACCTGCACGCACGCAGCCTCACCAGGAGCCAGGCAGCTCATGGACAAGATTCTATCACTGCAGTGCTGGTTAAAGAAAGGTCCACTTTAAACAGCAGTAAGCAGATAGGGCTTCATATTCTGCTAACCCCCCCCCCTTTACCTGCCTTTTACTGTCATCTTCTGTCTCTGGACACAAATCACATCCCCCTCCCCTCTCCTAGAGCTGCTGCGGGTCAGGGGAGGAGCTATGGAGGGAAGAGAGGGGGATTTTTATTCTATTCGATTTTATTCCATATGCAAACACCATGCTCCGCTGCTCGTTGTTTGAGAACACAACTCAAAGCAGACACACAGTGACAGTGGCACCTCCTAGTACCCTCTAATGACACCCCAATAATCACTGGTACCTGGGGCGGCCCGCCCTCCGCCACTCCTCTAAGTACACCACTGCTCTGGTGATATGCTCACACACAAGTTTGGCGAACTGCCAGCAAGTACGGTGCTGTTTGAAGGCAGTGCAAATCCCCATAGAGAAGTAATGGTTAATCTATTCAGAGAACACCAAACAGCAGAGAAATAGAAACATAGAAAAATGTCGGCAGATAAGAACCTTTCGGCCCATCTAGTCTGCCCAATTACATGGATACTTTACCTGGATTTATCTTTTGTTTAGGATTATGCCTATCCCATGCTTGCTTAAATTCAATTACTGTTTTGGCCTCTACCACTTCTACTGGAAGACTGTTCCAGGTATCCACCACCCTCTCAGTAAAATAATGCTTCCTGATGTTACTTTTAAACCTTTGCCCCTCTAATCTAAGACTATGTCCTCTTGTTTTGCTATTTTGTTTCCTTTTAAATATACTCCCTTCCTCTACCTTGTGGATTCCCTTTACGTATTTAAATGTTTCTATCATATCTCCTCTGTCTCGTCTTTTTTCCATGCTGTACATGTTAAGAACATTAAGCCTTTCCTGGTAACTTTTCTCCTTCAAGCCGAACACCATTTTAGTAGCCCTTCTCTGTACTCTCTCTAAGATGTCTATATCCTTCTGGAGATACGGTCTCCAGTACTGCACACAGTACTCCAAGTGAGGTCTCACCAGTGCTCTGTACAGTGGCATGAGCACTTCCCTTTTCCTACTGCTAATACCTCTCGCTACACAACCAAGCATTCTGCTAGCATTTCCTGCTGCTCTATTACATTGACTACTTACCCTTAGATCCTCTGAAATAATAACCCCTAAATCCCTTTCCTCAGATGTTGAGGTTAGGACTGTATCAAATATTCTATATTCAGCGCTTGGGTTTTTACGTCCCAGGTGCATTATCTTGCACTTATCCACATTAAAACTCAATTGCCACAACTCCGACCATTTTTTTAGTTTACCTAAATCATTTGTCATTTGGCTGATCCCTCCAGGAACGTCAACCCTGTTGCAAATCTTTGTGTCATCAGCAAAAAGACATACTTTTCCATTAATACCTTCTGCAATATCACTAATAAAAATATTAAAGAGAATGGGTCCAAATACTGACCCCTGAGGTACCCCACTGGTAACAAGACCTTGCGCCGAATAAACTCCATTTACCACAACCCTCTGTTGCCTGTCACTCAGCCACTGCCTAATCCATTCAACAATATTGGAATCCAAGCTCAAAGATTGCAATTTATTGATAAGCTTTCTATGCGGAACAGTATCAAAAGCCTTACTGAAATCTAAATAAGCAATGTCTACTGCACCACCTGTGTCTATTATTTTTGTTACCCAATCAAAAAAATCAATAAGATTAGTTTGGCATGATCTCCCTGAGGTAAACCCATGTTGTTTCTGATCCTGTAATCTATGTGTTTTTAGATGTTCAACAATCCTTTCCTTTAACATGGTTTCCATTAATTTCCCCACTACTGACGTAAGACTAACTGGCCTATAGTTCCCCGATTCCTCCCTACTACCCTTCTTGTAAATGGGCACAACATTTGCTAATTTCCAGTCTTCTGGGACGACTCCCGTTAACAAGGATTGGTTAAATAAATCTGTTAACGGTTTTGCTATTACATCACTGAGCTCTTTTAATAATTTAGGGTGGATCCCATCAGGCCCCATTGACTTATTTGTCTTTACTTTAGACAGCTGCTGTAGAACCTCCTCCTCTGTAAACTCATATGTAAATGTCTCGTTAGTGTTTCCTCCTAACTGAGGTCCCTTTCCTTCCTTTTTTTCTGCAAAGACTGAACAAAAATATTCATTTAGGCAGTCAGCGAGACTTTTATCCTCTTCTACATACCTTCCTTCCTTTGTTTTTAATCTAACTAATCCTTGTTTTACTTTTCTCGTTTATGTATCTAAAAAATGTTTTGTCCCCCTTTTTTACTGACTGAGCTATTTTCTCTTCTGCGTGTCAGTGAAATGTCAGTGAAATGCCCTGATGTTCGGTGGTTTCAATCAGCAGGTTTATTCAGCGAATCCCATAGGTTTCAATGTTAAAAATATTCCCGTTTTTATGCAATATCTAATAAACCACTTATTATTTTAATCTGCAGTAAAAAGTCTTTATTTATTGATTTTTTGTTTAGTACCATCTAGTAATTTCAGAATTTTTTTGGCAAAATTCCCCCCCCTTTTTTTTAATAGCGGTTCTTCTTTTTCTGTAAAAGAACTTTTTATTATCAATCATAGGATCTTATATGTAAATTCCAGACATTTTCGTTCAGTAGTTCTTTTGAAAACAGCAGGCCATGGGTTTGTGGTGGCAGCATACAGCAGCCGACTCCATGCACTTTGGGGACCCTGCGGTGAATGGTGAATTCACTGCAGGGTGGGGAAATTTTATTCCCCGAAGTGCAGGGAACTACAGAACACCAAAATGTTGGCGTCATTTCGGTGCTCTGTGAGTAACCCAATTAGTGGTGAGGTTTTTTGCTGCCCCCTGGAAAGTGAAAGCCTAGGCCTTGCCTACCCAGGACATACTTGAAAATTAGTGACATCTCAATGTTTCCTTCCTGGTAAAATAGTTTGCAAAAGTAAAAAAAAAAATATATATTTTTTTTTTAGGGGTGGGGCCACCCGGCGGGCCGCCGCCCCATGGAAAGTGCCGCCCTAGGCCTTGTTGGCCTAGGCCAAAATACACCAGTGTGCAGGGAAACTATCAGGGCTATTCAAAGAGAATCAAAAAGTCACTCACTGCACGTCGTTCAGTGACTTTTCGTTCTCTTCAATTCGGTGCGATTTGGCGATCCCATTTCGGCGACCCTGTGGTGTATTCAGCAAGCACCACAGGGCCGTCGTAGTGCAGGGAAAAGCCGCCGAACACTCGCCGCAACACCCAGGGAATGCTCACCGAAACCCGCAAAAACATCTGGATTAACCCCGCCGAACACGCCGAAGAAACCCCAGCAGCCGCCGATCACAGCGCAGAGCAGCCGCCGGAAAAAGCCGACACCGCAGATGAATGGAGTGAAAAAAAACAAAAAAAGTACGTTTGAATGTTTGAAAAGTGAAACGCTGTTTGCAAATGAACTACAGAATGAAAATGTCTGAAATTTACATATAAGATCCAATGAATGTAATAAAAAGGTCTGTAGCAGAAAAAACACGATTTAAAAAAAAATAAAAAATTTGCGAAATAACTCCTGAAAAATGCCTAAAAGATCCTAAAATATCTATACATAGAGACTTTTTACTGCAGAATATTATAATCAACAGTTTATTAGATATTGAATTACGAGAATATTTTTAATATTGTAGCCTATGGGATTCTCCTGAATAAACCTGTCGAATTAAACCACCGAACAGCAGGGCAATCCGGCAACTTTTCACTGCTGGTTTGTGTTCTCTGAATAGACAAAGCATTGCTTCTCTATGGGGATTCACTGCCCTCGAACAGGCAACGAACAGGCACCGTATGTGCAGGCAATTCACCAACATTTGGCGAACTGCCTGCTCTCTGGATAGCCGAATGGCCAGGAAAGGTACCCGTATGCTGAATTTCACTGTTCGGTTACCTTTCGGCCACAATTCGGATCTCTTTGAATAACCCTGTATATCTGTGGCACCCTAACAGTAGTCTAGGGCTAAAGCTACCAGCAATAGCAATAAAATGTTGCCATTTTAAAGGAATGTTGCGTGGTATGATCGCTTTTAAATAAAAACAAATCAATAGCTGTTTGCATCAAGTGCCTCAAGCAAAAGGAATGAGTTGCCATTAGCAGTGAGTTGAATAATTTATTGCGCCCGACAGCATATACAAGTCCAGAGTAATTAATCATTTATTTACTTTTGTTCTTAGTTTGAACTGGGGGTGTCAAAGTTGGTGTTTACAGGCTGTATTCCTGTGTATTTCTGTTATCCTTGTCTTCTGAACAAGGCTGGTACAAGACATTGGGCTGCCTCAGACCATGAAGAAAATGCTGCCCTCAGTCCACCCCGACAGATCATTTGTAATAAATCTACACATAAGCTCATGCCATATCTGTATGAGTATATTGGGGACTGTATATGTTGTGTGGAACTATGAGTGTATCAGGGAACTCATGCGTGTGTGACTCAGTTTCTGTGGAGGTCTTTAAGTGTATGAATGGGACTCTGTGTATTTATGAAGTCTGTAACAGGGTTATTCAAAGAGATCCGAATGGCTGCCGAATGGGAACCGAACGCTGAAAAATCAGCATTCGGTTACCTTTCTTGGCCATTCGGCTATTCAGAGAGCAGGCAATTCGACAAATCCTGGCGAATTGCCTGCACATACGGTGCCTGTTCGAGGGCAGTGAAATCCCCATAAAAAAGCACTGCTACAGCTATTCAGAGAGCACAAACCAGCAGTGAAAGGTTCCCGAAATGCCCTGCCATTCGGTGAATTTGGCAGGTTTATTCAGGCGAATCCCATAGGCTTCAATGTTAAAAATATTCCCGTTTTAAATATCTAATAAACCGTTGATTATAATATTCTGCAGTAAAAAGTCTCTTTATTTATAGATTTTCTAGCATATTTTAAGCATTTTTCGGGATTTTTTTTTTTTTAAAAATCCGATTTTTTTTATCTTTACTTATTTTTTCTGTAACAGCCCTCTTTATTATCATTCCCTGGATCTCATATGTAAATTTCAGACATTTTCGCTCAGTAGTTTCTTTGCAAACAGCGTTTCACTCTGCGGTGTCGACTTTTTCCGGCGGCTGCGCTGCGTGTGATCGGCTCCTGCTTGGGTTTTTCCGTTGTGTTCGGCGGGTATTTGCCGGGTTTTTGCGGTGAGTTTTCGGCGGGTTTGCGGCGGCTTTTCCCTGCACTTCGACGGCCCTGTAGTGCTTGCTGAATACACCGCAGGGTCGCTGAAATGGGGTTGCCGAATCGCCCTGAATTGAAGAGAACGAAAAGTCACCGAACGTGCGGTGGCTTTTCGATTCTCTTTGAATAACCCTGTTAGTGTATGGGTGCGGTATGCATGTGAGTATAACGGTGTTGTGATGTGTAAATGGATGTGCAAAGCATGTCAAGGTACACTGGACCAGTGACCGTGCCTTCAAAAAGAATGGTCCAATTAAACTCTGAGCCCAATATGACCATGTAATCTGTAAAAGTAAAATAAATAATAATTTTCACACACATCAAGGCCCTTTGCACATCTATTTTACCGGCCATTTGTGCGCTTTATGCAAATGAGCAATTTTACTTCCAGCAAGATGGCGCACCACCTCACTACCACTGAGATGTAAGAGTGATGACATTCTGCCCGGACGACGGATAGGACGCAGAGGTGGTTTTGAAATCCCTCTATGTTCCCCGGACTTAAAAGTCCTCAATTCCTATCTGTGGGGAACACTAAAGAATGTGGTATACTGCAGAAAACCACCTACGCTGGCTGCACTATGGCAAGTAACTGAAATATCACGAAGAGCAATCCCTGTGGGCACGCTAGTCAATGTTCTTCATGCAGTAGTGCGCCAAAATCAAAAGTGTCTGGATGTTAATGGTGACCACTTTGAGCACCTAATGTGATTGCATAATTCAAACATGACTTACACGATTTATATAAACATCAAAGGGCAGCTGTAATAACATTTTTATGCATATATTTATAATGTTGAAGTGTGAATACATTTTTTTGGGCCCCTCTGTATATTACATTTGCAATACATTTGATAAAGTGGCATGTACTAGCTCTCTAGTCTAGTGCATATATTAGTTTTCCAGAGATGCAAATTCTCCAGTGTACAAGCTGTTCTAGTCTCAATACCATTATGTCTACACTTGCTGCTCCCTCACTCTCCGTATATTCACTAGCTACCTCCCATGCTGAATGATTGCTTCAAATAGGATTGACACCATTAGGAATTTTAGCATTTCAACATAGGGTTCTGTAATGCTTGTCAGCGTTAATAATTGATCAGGAGGTAAGTATACCTTCTCTATTAGTGTTCCAATATCATTAAGGATGTAGAATAAGGTTGCTAATTAGGTTATCTGCTAAATATAGACTAAGAAATAAACATATAATCCATTATTTATTTTATATCCCATGGGTATTACTGCAAAAACCATATCTCTTGGTAATGTCCACCTTTTGAACAAGCAAAGCGGAGAACAATGACTGAATACTGCTGAGTTTCTTTACCAATCCTCTGCCTGTGGATAGAATGATTGTATCACAACTGCATTTGTTGCCATGGAAAATAAAGGATGCTGAGATCTTCAGAGCATATCCTTGAGATGCAAAGACAGATGTTAACTCTTTCAGTTCTATTTAAACCAAGAACAGAGGAAATATTTTAGAGCAACAAATGATCTAAAATTGCTTATTGAACACCTCTCGAAACTTGAAACCATATTATTGTTAAAAAGTAGGGATGTATAATGAGTTACGTGTGAGGGAAGTAACGCAGTAATCTGATACAACTATGGAAATTTGTTGAAACATCTTTTTCTTTTGTGTTTCAGGTTACTACTGCAGCGAATTAGAACAGAAAAAATAATATGAATTGTACCATCCCCTTCACACGTTTTTATTGTACATTTTTTTTCCCATTAGATTTCATCTTATACTTGCCTATTTTATTTACTGCCTGTCTACCTTACCTTTGTATCTTTCTCCCTGTTACTTGCTATTTTTTGAGAGATTTGCCTCTTTAAATCTTTCTGTCATTGACCCTTTTAATTCTCTTGAACCTTCTGCCCTGGTTTCCCAGGTGTCTTCACACTTGGGGTATAAGAAAAATAAACATATACGATGAGTTTATGTGCAATCTTTATGAATTTACCATTGGAGACAGACTGTGGCACCTGTCTGTCCAAGGTATATCCTTTTGATGTCTTCAGTTTGTGTGCTTTTCTCCATGGTATCTATATTAATTTGGTTTCATATATTCCCCTGTGTTCATCCATGCTATATCTAAGTTATGGTGTCATCACTAAGATGTTATGCTAAGGTATAATTTGAGTATTGTGGATTATCTGGTATTGGCAAATATGAATTTGCAGAAAGATGTGTAGGAATTTATCATTTTCTCTGTAGGCCCTGAATATGCTTTTCTTTAGTATGTCTGATTTTTTAAAATTGTGACCACATTTACAATGTGTTATTTAACTGTACAGTGCATATTTTATGTCCTTTTACGTTGTATTCCTTTATTTTAGAGTTTGCATTGCATCAAGATGAAACAATAGGTATTGTCTGTGCACCTTACATACTTTCTTAAATAAAGGATAAAAAAATCTATAGTTACTAATGAAAGGGGAGTACTGTATATTGAAACTTACCTATTGCAATTAAAAAAGGGTAGTGGAGTTTTTTTTATATGGCACACAGACCTCCAATGCTACTTTCTTCCTGTAAAAGCATCAACTGTATTGTGCTATGTCAAAGGGCTAATTCATGCTCTCCACACTGTATCCTCTAATCATGCACACATTCATGGAGACTGACGGTGTCAACATTAATAAATTAAAGTAACACTCAACCATGACAGTTTCTGCAAAATGATTTTTTAAATATTTGTTTTACTTGCTTTAAAATACTAACCTTTTGTCCAGCAGCGCTGGGTTTCCCTCCATCTTCTGCTCTAAGGCTTCCAAATGCAGAAGCATTGCAATAAATCTGTGATATGGAGTGCTCTTTCCTGGTATTTTGTATTAAATGTCTTCGATGCACCCACTTTTGGTGCTAGTTTAGGTTGAGTGCAACCTTTCCGCTGTTTAGATATATATACACACACCTCAAAATTTCAAGTCCCAAGCTACTAACCAGGCCATAAGAGTTACTCGCCACCAGTTGCTCCACCTAACCCCTACCCAGCCCTTACCGCTGTCCCTAAACACACCCCCATAAATTATCTTATGACATTACACTGTAAAAGTTTTTATTTAGAATAAAGTTATAAAAATAACATAATACCCAGACTTCAGACCCCAGATACATGTATACCCAGTCATCAGAGCCCAGTGTGAGCATAGCGAGGAGGCAGGGAAGCTCCTCTCCAACCCCCTGCCAGTGACAGAGACGAGCTGGGACAGGTTAGGCAACGGATTCCTGCCACCGTGCAGCCTGGGGAAGGGGGGCTGCACGGTGGCACCGCTGGAATACGCAGCACAAAATCTCGCTGCCTGTGTGTGCATTTCCACTCTCACTTAATTTCCACTCACGAAATGCTAGTAGGCGAGTGGAAATTTTGAGCCCTGAAATATATATATTTTCAGGGCTCAAAATTCCATAATTTCCATAATAATATATATATAATATATATATAATATATATATATATATATACACACACAATCCAAAGACAAAATTCACCACTCCGAGATTTGTTACTGTAACTACAATAACAAATCTGAGTGGTGTATTTATCTTGGATTGTTATATATATATATCAATCATTCAAGTGCACACGGAGACTAATTAGAATAATATTAGTATTAATTTATTGCAAAAATTAACATTTCAGTCCCAGCAGGTTACTTTCCCCAGGATATTGCATACACATAAAACAAACATATATACTGTATATACCCTCAGCAATTAGGACACCACTGGTGCACGTTGTTTATGCCGCAAACTGGCCAATGAGACAGTCTGAACCACCCCTTGACTGAAGTGGCAATAAAGTGAAAAACACAAACAAGACAGAAAATGCATAGAAATACTAAGAAACTGCAAAAGTCTAAGGTATACAGTTGTATTGCCCTTTGACCCACTAGCATATAAGGTCCTACATGAACTCATAGCGAAGGCATACATTAGTCATAAAATAAACAAAGTAAAAATCCTTCCCAATAAGAGTATATCAGTACAATACAAACACCTACCGAAGATAAGAAGAGTCGATAAATGGAGAGACTTAATTTGTATGAAAGACCAAAGAATTCCATATAGCCTAAATCTATCGAACAGACAAAAATGGAATTTAGGAGTTTTTTTTCATTTAAGCCAAGTGGAGCAAGCGTGTCAAGGGTAAAAATCCAAAAAGATAAATTTTTAAGCAATTCATTGGCCCAATCACCTCCTCTGCTCATAGGAGGTATATGATTAATACACATGACAGAGATGGAAGTAAATGGCCAGCCGTCTTAAAGTGGCATGCCACAGGCTGCGCATTTTGTTTTACCAGACAAGGCAGCCGTGATGGCTGACCAGTGATTTGCCACACGTTCTCTATGGCCATTAATCAATTTCCCAATATAAATCATTCCACACAGGCAAGAGATTTTATGTATTATGTATTTCAGGTAATGCAATATTTGATACAATATTTTACCCCACTACATGGGTAATGGAAAACTTTCCCCGAAATCATATAGTTGCATGTAGTGCAATTCATACAGTGGACACTGCTAGGGTTAGAATTGGGGTCCCTGGACAAAAGTTTTATAGGTCTGTGTGGACAAACCAGTCCCCTAGATTTCTATTTCTTTTATAGCAAAATAATGGGGCATTTCACGTGGCAGCCACCAACTTCGGCTCATTCTGAAGCCTGCCCCAATGGCGTTAGATAGTATGGCAAACGAGTTAGATTGTGAAAAGTTTGGCCAAAGACAATCGAGAGTGTGGCCCCTGCCAGATCCCCGGTGTCAGAGACTGCTCTTTAGCCTTATCCAGTGCTATGTCCAATATCTTACAGGGTTATTCAAAGAGATCCAAATTGTGGCCGAAAGGTAACCGAACAGTGAAATTCAGCGTACGGTTACCTTTCCTGGCCATTCGGCTATTCAGAGAGCAGGCAGTTCGCCAAATCCTGGCGAATTGCCTGCACATACGATGCCTGTTCGAGGGCAGTGAAATCCCCAAAGAAGCAATGCTTCGTCTATTCAGAGAACAAAAACCAGCAGTGAAACGTTGCCGAATTGCCCTGCTGTTCGGTGGCTTCATTCGACAGGTTTATTCAGGCGAATCCCATAGGCTTCAATGTTAAAAATATTCCCGTTTTAATCCAACATCTAATAAACCTTTGATTATAATATTCTGCAGTAAAAAGTCTCTTTATGTATCGATTTTTTAGTATCTTTTAGGCATTTTTTGGAATTTGTTTGGGAAAATATTTTTTTAGTTTTTTTGTTTAAATCGTTTCTTTTTTCTGTAACAGCCCTATTTATTATCATTCATTGGATCTTATATGTAAATTTCAGACATTTTCGTTCTGTAGTTTCTTTGCAAACAGCGTCTCACTTTTCAAACATTCAAGCGTACTTTTTTTTTTTCCACTCCATTCGTCTGCGATGTCTACTTTATCCAGCGGCTGCTCGGGTTTCTCCGGTGTTCAGATTTTTTGCGGGTTTTGGTGTGCCTTCGCCGGGTTTTCCCTGCACTACGACGGCCCTGTGGTGCTTGCTGAATACACCGCAGGGTCGCCAAAATTGGATCGCCAAATCGCACCAAATTGAAGAGAACAAAAAGTCACCGAACATGTGGTGACTTTTCGATTCTCTTTGAATAACCCTGTTAGACTTGTAACCGTGCTGAACAAAGTGGGAATACATCAGTGACAGTTGGTGTTCACATGTGGAAGCACATGAGTTATTGCTTATCACGTGAAGAAACTGCGAGATAGGAAATTGAAAGAATCATTGCCTCGGATGAAAACTAGAGACGTGGAGAACAGTATTTCTGTGGGTGGGTTTACAGAATAAAGAATATTCCAATATATTATTTCTGTTGGAAATACATAAATCCAAAAAGTTTAAACTGTTATCACACTCAAATGACAATCTGACCATGGTGGGCAAGGGATTAAGGTAGCGCATAATGCTCTTAAATTCTTCCAAGGTCCCCTGCCACATTATGAACATCGGCAATATAGCGCATATATAAAATTGTAGAAACCTAGCAAAGGCAGGCAAAATATATTCTGTTTCATACACAAACATGTAGGCATTAATGTACATGGCCATCACTGCCCCCATGGACCTGCCTGTGCATTGGAAATAAAAATCGGTTCTCAAACCGAAAATAATTCAGTCAGAATTTTGTGACGTACCAACAGAATAAATTCAATAGGATATGACAGATCATCTATATGGTCAAAAAAGGACCAAACGCATCGCCTGAATCCTGGCTTCTAGTGGAATAATGGTGTAGAGACTACTTATGTCAATCGTGACCAAAAGAGAATTAGGGAGAGGTGCGCCAAATTATTGCAATCGGGTAATCACATCTGGAATGTCTCTAACACAGGTATGTAGAGATGCAATAGGCTCCTTAAATATACGGTCTATCCAAAAATCTGTTAGACTTGGCGTGTGGAGGCTGAGCAGGAACGAGTCTAGTATACATTGACACAACAGAGGCCAGACAAAATTTGCAAAGCAACTGGATATTTATTGAAATACCCAAGGGTAGGGGCAACACAGATACAAACCTGAAAATAGGTGTATTAACAATACAGGAGAAGGGCTAGACAAGAAAGGGGTTGATCCAGAATAATAAGGAAGAGACTATAGAGAGCGTAGGTAGAAACTAAGCAGACATGTGAGACTGAAAGGAGACTAATATGAAAAAGAAGAGGGACTAGACCGGAAAGGAGTTTAAGAGAATATGAACTAGACTGCAAGGACTACAATTAACAGGGGCGAGGCAGAATTAGCTAAATACTAGCAAGAGGGAGGACTAGTAAAAGGAAAAATAAGAACAGGGGTGAGACAGGAAAATAGCCAAATAAACTAATCAGAATAAGAGCAAAGAATCTATACTATAATAGAGTAAGGCTTGGCGTGTCCGTCGCCAAGCCTTACTCTGCGCATGCGCGCGCAACCAGCAGCGGTTGGTTGCGCGCGCATGCAACCGCCGCGGGCACGAGCTGGTTGTGCGCTCGCCGCGGCGGTTACAAGATGCACACAGCAGCCGGGTAGAGGCTGCGCTCGCAGCCTCCACCCGGCTGCCGCTCGCATCCAACCCCCGAGCGGCGAAGGGAAACTTCCCTCGCTTCCGCTTTCTGAAGGACCCAAGCCCCGGTCACGTGGGAGTCCCACGTGACCGCGGCTTGGGTCCTTCAACGACCGGAAGCAGGGAAACTTTTCATTCGCCGCTCGGGAAGGTAAGTATAAGGAGCTCATGGGGCGGCTGTCCGAATGCCGATAGAGCATTCGAACAGCCGCCCCATGTCTGGTCTGGGGTCTGAGCTGGGGCATATCCATGAAAGCTTGGGGGGCAATATCCAGGAGCTGGGGCAAAATCCAAAAGCTGGGGGGCAATATCCACGAGCTGGGGGGCAATATCCACGAGCTGGGGGGCAATATCCACGAGCTGGGGGGCAATATCCACGAGCTGGGGCACGAGCTGGGGGGCAATATCCACGAGCTGGGGGCGGTATCCACGAGCTGGGGGGCGGTATCCACGAGCTGGGGGGCGGTATCCACGAGCTGGGGGCGGTATCCACGAGCTGGGGCGCGGTATCCACGAGCTGGGGCGCGGTATCCACGAGCTGGGGCGCGGTATCCACGAGCTGGGGCGCGGTATCCACGTGCTGGCGCGGTATCCACGTGCTGGCGCGGTATCCACGTGCTGGCGCGGTATCCACGTGCTGGCGCGGTATCCACGTGCTGGCGCGGTATCCACGTGCTGGCGCGGTATCCACGTGCTGGCGCGGTATCCACGTGCTGGCGCGGTATCCACGTGCTGGCGCGGTATCCACGTGCTGGCGCGGTATCCACGTGCTGGCGCGGTATCCACAAGCTGGGGCAGTATCCACGAACTGGGGCATATATCCACAATAGACTGCCCTCTGGGCAGACTTTCCACCTTGTATATATATAAATATATAACAAATACAGAGAAAATAGAACTAAGACAAAACAGAGGGGGTAAAATACAGGAACAATAGGTTTATCAGAAACTTGCACGTATCATAGGTCAAACAGAGCAGAAAGTTTGTGGCAAGCAGCTGGCAAAGATTAATCCATATCCATAGCAGAGAGTTGGTACACTTGTAATCCAAGAAAAGGAATATCCAGAGAAGGTAAATGTATTCAAATCCAGGGGTCGGTACACATTTAAGCCAAACAGAATAGAAGTGTCCAGAACTCAAAAATGGAAAAATATGGTCTTCAGATAAACTTTGAATAAAGCAGAAACAGGACAGGTCCACACTCCTTGGAGGCTTCAATGAGAGTGCCAATCAGACATACACAATGCAGAAGCCCAGGTTCATGGGAGAAACTCCTATTTGTGGAGGCCTCTCAGGTGGAATGAGCCACACCTGGTGCTCAGGAGGAATGCAGGAAGTCCAAACTGGAGCCTAGGAACCTGGATACAGCGATAAGGAAAAACAGAAAAGGTTGTGCTGGAGCTAGGCCAGAGAATGCAGCGAGTTGCTGGCCCTCCAGCGGGCAGATGGAGAGAGGGTCTCACAAAAACCAGGGGTTTAAATAGACCCCCAATGGCTCAAACAATCGGCGGGGGGGGGGGTGTTTAAGCATTTTTATGGACTTTAGGAAGAGTATAAAACACAACTGGAGAAATAATGTTAGAAATTGCTGCATATTTAACCCCTTTACTGCTGAGGCATTTCACCGCTGTGTGCGGAGCTAATTTTTACCGCTTTTGCTCATCATGTTTAAACACGATTTGAAGCCACATTTTATTATATGACCCAGACATATTACTGTATATATCGTTCTTTTTGGCAGACTCGGCAGATTCATAATATATCATTTTTATATGTATACGTCATGTGCTGCCTGTATAATATAGAAACATAGAAACATCGAAAAATGTCGGCAGACAAGAACCTTTCGGCCCATCTAGTCTGCCCAATTACATGGATACTTTACCTGGATTTATCTTTTGTTTAGGATAGCCTTATGCCTATCCCATGCTTGCTTAAATTCAATTACTGTTTTGGCCTCTACCACTTCTACTGGAAGACTGTTCCATGTATCCACCACCCTCTCAGTAAAAGAATGCTTCCTGATGTTACTTTTAAACCTTTGCCCCTCTAATCTAAGACTATGTCCTCTTGTTTTGCTATTTTGTTTCCTTTTAAATATACTCCCTTCCTCTACCTTGTGGATTCCCTTTACGTATTTAAATGTTTCTATCATATCTCCTCTGTCTCGTCTTTTTTCCAAGCTGTACATGTTAAGATCATTAAGCCTTTCCTGGTAACTTTTCTCCTTCAAGCCGAACACCATTTTAGTAGCCCTTCTCTGAACTCTAAGATGTCTATATCCTTCTGGAGATACGGTCTCCAGTACTGCACACAGTACTCCAAGTGAGGTCTCACCAGTGCTCTGTACAGTGGCATGAGCACTTCCCTTTTCCTACTGCTAATACCTCTCCCTACACAACCAAGCATTCTGCTAGCATTTCCTGCTGCTCTATTACATTGACTACTTACCTTTTAGATCCTCTGAAATAATAACCCCTAAATCCCTTTCCTCAGATGTTGAGGTTAGGACTGTATCAAATATTCTATATTCAGCCCTTGGGTTTTTACGTCCCAGGTGCATTATCTTGCACTTATCCACGTTAAAACTCAATTGCCGGGGGGCGTGGCTAGCTGTGTTAGCGAGTGGTCGCATGTTGCTGAGCTCCTGCTTAATTGCTGACTTTTCGCTATTTTTTCCACTCGTTTTGCTTCCGAATTGCTCCCCCCTACTACCGGACTGCCTAGTAAGCCCGGGTGGACATTTCTGTGCACCCGGTGAGGATATTTTTGACCCGGAGAGTTGGGGCCTATACTTCGGGCCTATACTACCTGACCTGACCAGAGGTGATTGCGGGATTTGGTGGTGTTTTCCGGTGTCTTCCGGCTGCTCATATGGGTAAGAAAATACCCCAACGCCCTCACCAGACTGGTGGCCCTGGCCAAAGGGACATACGGGAATCGATGGCTGGAGGACCCGTCTCCCGGAGGGCACCGGCCTCACTTTCCTTCCCGTCCGGCTACGACTCCATGGGGGACGAGGACCTCTCCTGGCCCACGGGAGATGGATTGGGCATGTCCTGGGCGACCCCGCCATCTCGGTCACTGGGATCGCTCCCTCCTACTGCGGCCGCCAAAAAAAGAGCGCAAAAAAAACGGAAGGCCGCGTTGGCGGCGTCACCGAAGGTCTTGGCGGCCCAGCATGATTCCTCAGAAGGAGACTCGGCAGAAGAGCAGCTACCTTCCGCCGCATGTAGCGAGGCCTCGGTGGGTGACGGCTCCGCCACAGGACCCCGGGAACCGGGAGCATTGGTGGGACCTCCTGGATCTGGCAGTGTTACACAGATTGCGGAGGAGGATGACGATCTCCCCTCTACGAAGGGGGACCTCCGTCGGATCATGGAGGAAATAAGAGGCATGTGGAGGCCGGAGGTGGCGGCAGTACGAGCGGAGGTGGAGGTGCTCCGAGCGCAAGTAACGGAGGTGAGAGGGAAGACTGATGGGGTGGCTCAGGAGCAGTCTCACCTTTCTGACCAACTAACCGTCCTCCGCTCCCAAGTGGAAACCCTAACTCGCTCGGTGGAAACTTTGGAGTCTCGTCACCGACGCCGAAACGTCCGGGTCAGAGGCATCCCAGCCTCAGTACTGGCTAATGACTTGCTGCCTTACGTGGAACGACTGGTGCTTCAGGTCTCAGGACTGCCCTCTACGACACCCGAGCTAGTTGGTGCAGCGTTTCGGGTCCGGAAGGCGGCGGCGGCACCCAGAGGGGTCCCTGGGGACGTGGTGGTTGTTTTCCGAGATGTTGCCATGAAGGCAAAGCTTATGACTTCCCCCGGCGCCCGAGATCCCGTGCTATTTGAAGGAACAACTTTAGCAATATACCACGACCTACCGTTTTTGACCTTGATGGCCCGCCGGAGGTTCCGTGACGTGACGACTGTTCTTCGCAGTAAGGGGATTCGGTATCGCTGGGGCCTGGCTGGCTCTTTAGTGGTGACCCACAATAATCTACCGTATACGGTTACTGATCCAGAATCAGCCTGGGCAGACCTCGCGGCTGCGGGCGTCTCACTAGGCCCATCAGAAGCCCGGCCGGGTTGAGACATGTCACTACCTTCTTTTTAAGATCTGGACAATCCTTGTCTTCAGTGCCTTTCAATGTCTGGACAGTTCCTCCACGTTTTGCCATTTCCCCGTATTTTATATTTGATATGGACTCTTGGCTTGTTTTTGCTGTTGTTTCCCCATGCATCTGGAGTTACGGATTAGCCTTACTATATACCCTTCATGCTTGCGTTTTGGGGCCACGGATGTGAGGAGTTCCCCTCCTAACTTCCCTATCTTACTCACTCCCTCCCTGTCCCCCTCCCACACACCCTTTAACCCTCCCCCTTCATTTTTGATTTTTATCTCGCTTCAGGTATTTTTGTTTTTCTGAGTGGTCCAGATTCCTCTCTTTTGCCATTTATTGTACCTAGTTACCACACGTGATATTGCTTTGTATTTGGTTACTTGTTTTGCAGGCCCATTGGGGTCGTATCCTCGTTTGAGTACGTGAGACTGTTTTATAATTCTATAAATAAAGAATTACAAAAAAAAAAAAAAAAAACTCAATTGCCACAGCTCCGACCATTTTTCTTAGTTTACCTAAATCATTTGTCATTTGGCTGATCCCTCCAGGAACGTCAACCCTGTTGCAAATCTTTGTGTCATCAGCAAAAAGACATACTTTTCCATTAATACCTTCTGCAATATCACTAATAAAAATATTAAATAGAATGAGTCCAAGTACTGACCCCTGAGGTACCCCACTGGTAACAAGACCTTGCGCCGAATAAACTCCATTTACCACAACCCTCTGTTGTCTGTCACTCAGCCACTGCCTAATCCAGTCAACAATATTGGAATCCAAACTCAAAGATTGCAATTTATTGATAAGCCTTCTATGCGGAACAGTATCAAAAGCCTTACTGAAATCTAAATAAGCAATGTCTACTGCACCACCTGTGTCTATTATTTTTGTTACCCAATCAAAAAAATCAATAAGATTAGTTTGGCATGATCTCCCTGAGGTAAACCCATGTTTAATATAACAAAAAATTCAATTAAATTAGAATTTTTAATCATCTACAGCATGTAAAGTGTTTTTTTTTTCCACATTTTATCACATGAGCGTTTGCGGTTATATTTTCTATTTTCTATAGAGTGCGTTTGTACAAAAATTAGAAATGGGGACTGGTTACATTTTTTTGGAGGAATTACGTGATTTTTAGTATGGCCTCTAGCAAAGGCCATGCTGAGGCCTTTCGAATGACACCCTCCATGACCCCCTAGCTGCGTTTCTGGAGATATCGGGGTTCAAAGGAACCCCGAATCTCCACCAGGGGATTTCCGGGCAGCTAGGGGTTCCCCGGCTATCTGACGTCATCGCACTATGCGCAATACATCAGGAGGCGAGGGGGATCCTGGAGGTGGAGCCGCCATCCAAGATGGCAGCCCCCACCGGAGCTAGATTGTGATCTGGCGCTAAACGGCGCTGGATCGCGATCTGGTACGTAAGGGGTTAAAAAAAGGCACTGCTTTAAAGGGCAGACACTGCCCTTCAAAGCGATGCCTTTTTTTTTTTAAACTTTAAACCCTTCCAAAAGGATCCCCCCTCTCTTTCAGGCGCTCTCCCGACATTGCCGAGGGGTCGCCTGGAAATGACATCATTGCGCCATGCGTCGGGGGTCAGCCTATATTCAGCGTCTGGCTTCCCTGAAGCCAGAACGCTGTGGGACCCTGGACAGAGAGGTGAGTATCTCCGCCGGGGCTCCCACTTGCGAGTGACATGTGGGAAACGTCCTCCGCATATAGCGGGAGTCAATGAGGACGGTCCCCATACGTCATCCACAGCGAAGGGGTTAAAGAAATCACAGGTACATTTGCTAAACTCAGTCCCTGGATCATATGGCAACTGACGGTATATATTTGTATCGCTGAGTTACAAAAGGATCTCATCTCAATAGTCTGTATAGTTCATAATAACAATCCCACCACCCTTGTCGGCAGGACGGATGGTGATGGATTCATCATTAGCCAGACTTGCAATAATGAGCTGATCCGATCTTGAAATATTAAGATACTATTTTGGACAACATAGTTCTTTCAGTGTCTTATTTGCCACATTGCAAGAATGTTCGGATTGTAGAAATAGTATGGAGAGGGTCTAATGTAGACTTCAACCTTAGGGGTTCCCTTTGGGGCAAAGAAGAGGCAGAAAAAAAAAAAAACAGACGTAGTTGATGGCCAGACTTGTACTGTTCCAGCTCCCATTTAAATCACTCAGGACCATTGGTGGGTACAAAGTTTAAGATTGGAGAGTAGAGCAGATTCTGCACTACCCAGCATTCTACATGATAAGTTTATACATAGGGATCATTTCCTACCCCTTGGAGGTTGGCTTCTGGTGCCTTTGCATGGAAACACTCTTACCGCTTCTGACCTGCCTTTGGCGTTTCTCGTGTTGGGCTGCTGACTGTTGGTACTGACCAGCTCCAGATGCAGTCCCAAGCCTCGATCTAAAAAAATAAACTGCTTTGTCTGTAGATTCAAAGCTGGTCAGGCTGTTCTCATTTTCAGAGGCAGATTCACCTGAAGTGACGCCGACCATGCAATTAATAGGCTTCCTAATTCACATCCGAGGTGGAGAACACTGGGAAACAATTTGAAACATATTTTCTGTTGAGTTCGAGATTTCAGCTGTTTCAGACTAAATCAGGCGCTGATTTCAAAACTGTGGTTAGTTTTCTTCCATCACGTCAGATTTTTTTCTACAGCTTATCTGAATGCGATTACTCCCACCCGGATGTATGGGAGCACGAGTGCTCCTCTATTGGCCGAGAGTGAACCTCCCTTGAGTGGAGAGGGGTGGGGGACGACCTTGGCGACCGGATGTTACTTGTCTCTACATTTCAGTTACACGTGAGACAATGTAGTGAGAGGGTGTCTTTAACTCTAGACCAGTCAAAGGGTGAACATCAGCGCATTTGTCAGGCAAGCCTATGTTGCATATTTCAAAGTAAAATTTGGTGATCAAGATAAGTCTTGGGCCCCTCACAAGGTGTGCAAGCAGTGTAAGTGGAGAGTTTACAGATGTGAACGAAGGGAACACGTGATAATTTGGTATACCTATGATTTGGCGATAGCTCACAGATCATTCCAGTGACTGTTACTTTTGTACAGTGTACATTTCTGGATAGAACAAGAAAAATAAATGTAAAATAGCATATCCTAGTCTATCATCAGCTATACGTCCAGTGCCTCATTCAGTTTAAATCCCAGTGCCAGTTTTCGTTAGACTACCCACTTTTGAAGAACAGGAATATGGTGAAGAACCAAGTGACAGCAATGATGAAGATTTTGAAATTGAAGCTGACTCCATTCATAAGGGATCTGATCAGCAGGAGTTGAATGATTTGGTACGAGATTCGGGGCTATCCAAAAGGGCTTCAGAACTCCTAGCATCAAGACTGCGTGAGAAAACTTGCTTGAAAAAGGAGGAAAGGTATCCTACTTTCGAAATAGAGAAAGTGCATTTCTGCAATATGTTCGAAGTGACAGTGGCTTTCTGTATTTCCGTAACATACATGGTTTAATAGAGGAATTGGGACATCTAATCAGTAACTCAACTGAAAGGCGACTGTTCATCGATAGCTCAAAGCGGATCTTAAATGGTGCCCTCCTCCACAAGGGAATTTATTTGGTGCAGTCCCAATTGGCCAGTTTGTTTATGTCTCCATATTCTTCACAAACACAGAGTCATTGAGTTGGTACAATATCACACACACAATTGGTTCATCTGTGTTGACCTTAAAATGGCATGCTCCCTTCTTCGTCTGCAATGTGGATACACCTAATATCCCTGTTTTCTATGTAAGTGGGACAGCAGAGCTCGTGAGAAGCATTGGGTGGAGAGGAATTGGCCTCCAACATCTGACCTCCAACCTGGTGATCCAAACATTCTACATGAGCCACTTGTTGACAGAAAGAACATTATATTCCCACCACTGCACATAAAACTGGGTCTCATGAAGCAATCCGTTAAAGCTTTGCCAACTGGTGGAGACTGTTTCAAGTACCCCATTTTGGTATTTCCTAGACCAGTGTTTCCCAAACCTGTCCTCGAAACCCTCAACCAGGCTAGATTTTGCAGATCACCTTGGGGAAATACAGGCTGAATCCTATAATCACTGTGCAGCAAATCATATCACCTGTGCTGTGCTTCAGATATCCTGCAAACCTGGCGAGGCGGAGGGTCCTGAGGACAGGTTTGGGAAACACTGTCCTAGACTGTCAGTTGAAAAAAATAAAGACTGGTGTATTTGATGAGCTGCCTAATTTGTGGACCATCAAAGACTAACATTTCATCGGAACAATGTCAGAACTCCAAAAGAATGCTTGGTTATCAAAGACCTTGTCAAGGACTTTCTTGGAAATAAACGAGCGCAGAATTACACCGATATTGTCCAGAAACTCTTGGAGACCTACAAAACGCTTGGTTGCAACATGAGCATCAAGCTGCATTTTCCATCTTGCTGACTTCCCGGAGAATCTAGGTGCAGTCAGTGATAAACAAGGTGAACGATTCCACCAAGATTTGAAGGTCAGAGAAATGGTATCGGTAGAAGGGATGAACATATGATGGCTGACTATTGTTGGAGCATCAGACGAGATTGAACACTCCAGGAAAAGCTATAAGCGTTTGTACCTTAAGTGCTACCTAACTTGACTACTTGCACCCAAATTGGACTTTTAGGTCAACTTTGAATTTGAAACTCAGGTAATTTTTCCATTATTTTCCATTGTGTACACATTTTGTATGGTTTTTGAGACAAAGGGAGGGTATCCTGTACCTTAAAAATTTGACGTGAGAGAGAAAAACTGGGGTCATTTTTGTATTCAGATGCCACCAGTTAGTCAAATCCAAGTATACACAGCAATCGTGATGTATAAGAAGGGATATTAAATAACCTTTTTTGCAACTCCCTGTAGGCGTTTCTTCTTCTGTAATGGGTTGTGTTTCCTTTTCTCCATTGAGAGTTGTTTTTTAGGGTGTGGGATATGTGATATTGATCCCCAGAAGTCAAGGGGTTCATGTCTGGATTGATCCCTCTATGGAAAAATATTTGTGCAGAAACCGCCTACCGGGGGACTTTTATCGCGTCTGGAGCTGCACATGTTATAGAAGAGTCTACTGAAGGTCCGGAGCATCAGGGGTCCGATACATCATTTCCGGCTGGGACTTCCGGACATGCGCAATGTCTGACACGCACCGGAAGAAGGAATTTACAGTCCGGTTGCGAATTTGTGCTGATTGGGACATTATTTAAGAAACGATGGAGGGATCAGTTGGGTACTCTCTACCTGATGAAGCCCTTTTCTCTGTGGGACGAAATGCGTTGGGGATGGAGAACTTTATTGCTTTATTGATTGTAGTTACCATTAAAATCCTTTTAACGGAAGAACCTCTGGTGGCTTATCCTGTAGCGGCGGGCTAACCCAGATTGAGAGGAGCTATCGGTTGTAGTGGTAACACATATTGATGTGCTTTTATTTTACTATGATCCTGTGAGATTGTGTAACGGGCGCTGTAGCGCTCACACAAGAGTAGCGGAGTAGTGATCTTAATGGACAGACGGTTACAAAACACAGACTTATACTCCAAAGCCAAGGAGTATAAAAGCACCACTGATTTGCAACTAAGCTCAGATGGTTTCAAGACCAAAAGAGAACTTAGTGCGCATACAGGGACTTTCATTAATACAGATTACGTCAACACCAGAGTATATTTCTCAAGCTGTTTCCCAGCAGATTTCTTTGACAGTCCATGAATTGAGTAGACTGCAGGGCAGTCACGGAATTGACAGATAACACATTCTTGGATAAACCCAACTGGGTTTGCGGTACCTTGATATAACCAGAGTCCGATGACACATGTGATCGTATCGAGCGGATAATAATCGGGTTACACTTGGCGTATGTATTACAATAATACGTAGTAGAGAACAAGCTGTCCCTATCTTTCCCTAACCTCACGTAAAGCCAGCTTAACACAAATTCGGAAACCTTAGGTCTCGAACACAACCCCGACAAGGCTGCAGATATTACCCCAGAACGAGAGAGGTATGTGCCCAGGCGGCGGGCCCAAACCCCAGCAGCATACATAGGGTTAAACAAACAACGCACAGCAATATGAACCGATATGGGATAAATGAAAGAATGGTCAAAGACAAGCCGGGTCAAAACCAGGAGCAGGATTCGTAGACAAAACGGGTCGGCAACTGGAAACACAATGATCGCAATAGTCAGAGCCGTAGCTAGCTCCTTTTGCACCCGAGGCAAAAACAGAAACTTGTGCCCCCCCACATCATTTTAAAAATCAGTCTTCGACCAGTGGCGCAGTGCTAAGCTTCTGGATGCTCCCCGCGACCAGAAGCAGTGGATCGGACCACTCTTTGCGCTGTGGGATGAGAGGCAAGTATCTGATGTTTTGGGGGGGGGGGGTACCAGCTGGTGCTGACTGATTCTGCAGAAGAAGTATCAGTTAGCACCAGCGTCTAGCTGTGGGTAACTTTTAAGTACCCACAATGGGGTGTAATTAGCATTAGGACTTTGTAATCCTAACGCTAATTATTCTTTCCGCTCCCCATGTTGAGCATAGCGAGTGCAAAGTACAGTAACCTCACGCTGAAAAGCACAATCTCCTGGATTTTTTAACCAGTTATCGGTCGAATTGTAATTTGAGGGTCCTGCGCTAGAGAAAAAAATTGATCTTTATGAGAAAGAGACCCCTCCAGGTCCCATTATAGACTTGTGTAATGGATCCTAGAGGGGGTCTCACTAACAGAGGCGCTCAATGTTTTACAGTGTCTTTTAGGAGCATCTCTGTTAGTGAGACCCTTCTTTAAGGACCATAACGCATTCAAAATAAAACATGTAACTCCATATATATTATCTGATGACACTTGTAGCACACTGCCTTCAACTCCTATCACTCTCAGGCACCCCTAGAGTATATAGAGGACTGCCTGAGAGTGATTGGAGTTGTAGACAATGTGCTGGAAGTGTCAGACAATAGTATATGTAATGTGCAGTGTGTATTACAGAGCTCCACGGCAATAAAATTCAGGCTCATACACACTGCACATTGCTGTGAGTTTTATTGCTGTGGAGTTCTGTGATACTCTCATACACACTGCACGTTACCGCATATCACAGCTCAACAGCAATAAAACTCACAGTAATGTGCGGTGTGTATGAGCGTATCACAGAGTTCCACAACAATAAAACTCACAGCAATGTGCGGTGTGTATGAGCATATCACAGAATCCACAGCAATAAAACTCACAGCAATGTGCGGTTTGTATGAGCGTATCACAGAATCCACAGCAATAAAACTCACAGCAATGTGCGGTTTGTATGAGCGTATCACAGAATCCACAGCAATAAAACTCACAGCAATGTGCGGTTTGTATGAGCGTATCACAGAATCCACAGCAATAAAACTCACAGCAATGTGCGGTTTGTATGAGCGTATCACAGAATCCACAGCAATAAAACTCACAGCAATGTGCGGTGTGTATGAGCGTATCACAGAATCCACAGCAATAAAACTCACAGTAATGTGCGGTGTGTATGAGCGTATCACAGAGCTCCACAACAATGAAATTGAAAAATTATAGATAAATTACATATATAAATTTAAATGTATTTTAATATTAACCTCCCTGGCGGTATTCCCGAATGTGGCTCGGGGTTAAATTTCAGCCCCGAAACCGGTAACCCCGAGCCACATTCGGGCTGGTACATACCTTGTCCCTGCGTTCCCTCGATGTCCTCCCGCAGTCTCCTCCGGACGATCGCGGCGTCCTGCTTCCGGGTTTCCTTCCCTGCGAGCGCCGTGTCGCAGAGTGGCGGGATCAGCGTGAGATTTAAAAAAAAAAAATCATTTAAAACAATGTACCACTTTGACCTACAAAAAAAATAAAAATCATAAAATCAGACCGCCAGGGAGGTTAAAGTAAATTATGCATTAGAATAGATTAAAATAAATTTAGAGATTAGAATACATAAAACTAGTAAAAATACTTTTAAATATTAAAATGCATAAAATTAATATATCAAATAATATTTTAAAAAACTATTATATTGATAATTAAATAACCCTTACTGATGGAAGTAAGGTGATATGGAAGGTGAGAGGTGGAGGGCAGGTTAGGCTTGTGGTGACCCTTGATCACCAGAAAATATTATGGGAGACATGAGTGAAGGGGGGCAAACAGGAAGGAAGCCCCCAGCTTAATGTGGCGATGACTGAGGAATGCAGCCAGGAGGAAGCAAACGAGAGGGAAAACCAGTGAGTTGACAGAGAGGAGGGAGAGAGAGGGTTAAGGTGAAGTATGTGAGGGATGTTAGGGAAGAGACAGGAGAAAGACAGAAATCCCACAGCATCCAGAGCAGCCCCCCTCCAGTAGAATCCAGAGCAGCCCCCCCTCCAGTAGCATCCAGAGCAGCCCCCCTCCAGTAGCATACATAGCAGCCCCTCCTCCAGTAGCATACATAGCAGCCCCCTCCAGTAGCATACATAGCAGCCCCCTCCTCCAGTAGCATACATAGCAGCCCCCCCTCCCGTAGCATACATAGCAGCCCCCCCTCCTCCAGTAGCATACAGAGCAGCTCTCCCCCCCCCTCCTCCCTAGCAGCATCCAGAGCTCTGCAGTGTGAGAGGGGAAGTTTATACTTTTAAAAAGAAAAATCACATTTCCAGACCTGCACCTCCATGCTGGGGGTCTCAGCCACTTTCCTCAGCCTCCTCCCCATCAGCAGGCACGTGCTGCACTGGCACAGGATGATGACAGGAGAGATAGGGAGGAGCCAGACGCCAAAGTCCCGTCTCAGACGCACAACACGTTGTGGAGAGGAGGGGAGGGGGGGGGCGCAGGGAGCAGACACAGTGCTGATGAAAGTGTGGCAGGGCAGTCAGGGGAAATCCTCTGGGACTAGCGGTTTGGATTTTTTTGCACCCCTGACGGCACTAGCTGTGCTCCTTCACAGCTGTGCCCGAGGCACGTGCCTCACTCGCCTCGCCCTTCCTACGGCCCTGGCAATAGCAGGCAATGCGGGAACTAAACTCCACATCAGGGCGACGAGGCAACTCCTTGCGCCCTGCTTTAAACCCGGCAGCTCCTCGTGACCACGCCACCTCCCGCCCCCTCAGACGCCGATCGGCCATCACAATGTGCTGGCACTTGACCAGCCAGTGGCACAGAACCATGCCCAGACTCCCAGGGAGCGCAGCAGGGGCTGAGGACGCAGCAGAACCCCCATGGATGTTGGCTTCCATGATTTCTTTAAGCTTCTCCCATGTCCCTTTCAGAGAATGCAGATTTTCGTCCAAGGCTGGCAAAGCAGTAACTTGGAATGCAGAGGGGAGCATGGGAGGATCAGAACCATAAACTGTATGGAAGGGTGAGTGACAACTCACTGAGTTGTTTAAAGCAACTTCAGCCCAGGGTAACAAATCTGCCCACTCACTTTGCTTTTCAGACATGAAGCAACGCAAGTACTGCTCAACACTTTGGTTGGCTCTCTCTGCGGTCCCATTCGTCTGTGGGTGAGATAAGCCGAGGAGAAGCTCAACTCAATTCCGACGTTCTCACAAAACCCTCGCCAGAATCAAGATACAAACTGGGTTCCTCTGTCAGATACTATTCCCAGAGGAACCCAATGTAGTCTGACAATATGTTGCACAAAGACTGGTACCAGTTCAATGGCTGAAGGAAGCTTGGTACGAAGTGTACCATCTTCGAGAACCTGTCTACCACGGTAAGGATCACTGTTTGACCCTAGGACATCGGTAGATCAGTAATGAAATCCATTGACAGATGGAACCATGGTCTCTCAGGCACCGGCAAAGGCTGCAACAGACCAATAGGTAGGGACCTGGGATTTTTGCTTCTACAGCACACCTCGCAGGTGGCTATGTAGTCCTTTATATCCCTTTGCATACCTGCCCACCAGAAGTTTTTCAATCGTGGCTAGAGACTTATTCCCATATGCCCATAAGACTTGGAATCATGATAAATCATCATCTGTGTTCTCTCCTCCTCAGGTACAAAGATCTTACTAGGAGGTTTCTCAAGAGGAGCAACACCTTGAACAGCCTGAATGTATCTTCTCCATTGTTGGAAAGCAATCACGACAGTGGTACCCAATATCCTCTCATGAGGAATGATGGGACTGTGGTCGAACGTATGTTGTTCATATGACTCGAACTGCCTGGACAAAGCATCAGCTTTCGTGTTTTTTGAGCCAGGATGACAGGTCAACAAGAAATTAAAACTGGACAGGAACAATGACCACCTGGCCTGCCTGGAATTCAAACGTTTAGCGCCTCCCGTGTAAACAAGATTTTTGTGATCTGTTATGATTATCACAACATCTTTAGTACCTTCTAGCAAATAGCGCCATTCTTTGAGTGCTGCTATAACAGCCAGTAATTCTCTATTTCCAATGTCCTAGTTTCTCTCTGCAGGTGTCATGTTCCTGGAGGAAACCCACAAGGGTGTAACGGTCCCTCAGGACGCTCTCTCTGAGACAGAACTGCACCAATTCCTATCTTGGACACATCTACTTCAAGCTGGAATGGCAAGCCTGGTTCTGGATGCCGTAGGATAGGTGCCGTGACGAATGCCTCGAGTGACTGAAATGCCTGCATGGCTTGATCACTACAGACCTAATTCTGAGCACCTTTCTTGGTCATGGCCGTGATTGGAGACACCACAGTAAAGAAACCTTTAATGAATCTCCTATAATAATTTGTAAAACCAAGGAATCTCTGTATGGCCTTCAGGCCCTGGGGTAGTGGCCATTCTTTGATGGCAGACAACTTTTTTGGGTCCATCTCAAACCCCTCAGGTGTGACGATGTAACCGAGGAAATGGACTGAAGTTATGTCGAACAGACACTTTTCTAACTTGCAGTACAGTTCATTCTCCAGCAACCTTTGCAACACTGTCCGCACCTGGACATGGTGTGTCTCAACATCAGGAGAATAAATCAAGATATCGTCTAAATAGACTATCACAAAGACTTGCAAAACGTCCCTCAGGACATCACTGATAAAGTCTTGGAAGACTGCTGGCGCATTACATAAGCCAAAAGGCATGACCATATATTCATAATGACCACTCCTGGTATTAAATGCAGTCTTCCGTTCATGGTCTTCCTTGATTCTCACCAAGTTATAAGCACCTCGAAGATCCAACTTGGTGAATATTTTGGCAACTTTCAAATGGTCAAATAACTTGGATATTAAAAGGATGGGGTAAGCATTACGTATAGTGATTCTGTTTAATCCTCTATAGTCGATGCATGGTCTTAGATCCCTTTCCTTTTTAGACACAAAAAAGAATCCTGCTCCCGCAGGAGAGGAAGAACGACGAATAAACACTCTAGCTAGGTTCTCCCGTATATATTCTTTTATAACGTCATTCTCTTTTTGAGAGAGTGGGTAAACAATAGGGCTGTCAAAAATAATCGGCGGCACGCACGATGCATCGCGATGCTGCCATCCGCAATGCTGCATCGATTAATTTTAGCTGTTTAATCGATTCGGGCAGGGCATACCGCCGCATTGGTTCCCTCGGCTTTGTTTTTTGTTTTTTCCCCTTGTGAGCGAGCAGCCGCAGAGTCAGCGCAGCAGCGTGCCTCCCACTTTCAAAACATGAGCTGGGAAGGACACGCTGCAATGGCTCCGCCCCCTTAAGCCATGTGATGCGTAGCTCTGTTCTGCACGAGGAGGACGCATCACATTACACTCAAGTTCCCAGAGCATACGGAGAGGACGGAGCCAGCCTGCCTGCCCTCAACCAGAGCGGACAGCGGAGGGGGTCAGCCAGAGGACAGGACACAGATTAATACAGAGGCCCAGGTCATCCTAGAACAGGAGAATCATTTTGATGGTGGTGGTGAGTGGGACTCTACTAGTCGACATGCCTGCAATCACAGTTTAAGCAAAATCAGAGTTGGTTGGACCGCTGCTGGGGGGGGGGGGAATAGAATAAATTGAAGGGGGATTGGCAGTGTTGGCACTGGCAGCTGTAAGGGAGATAAAATTAAGGGTATACTCAGTGCTCTGTATAGTCTGTATTAACCTTGTCCAGTTTCTCCCTCGTAAAACAGGTGAGATCTTTATGATATATTTCCAGGTCTGCAGAAAGTTTGGCGATCAATCCATCTCATGATTGCATCTGTAGCGTCTCACCAGGTGTATATATATATATATAATTATACACAAAACAATCAGCAGCAGGTTCTGCACGCACGGTTTTATTTATTTGAAAAGGATTTTACCAGGAAGGATACATTGAGATTTCTCTCGTTTTCAAGTATGTCCTGGGTTCGAGAACATTGTATTTCTGTAACTGCAACCACACAAAGTAATAAAATGCAAACTATTAAAAACAAAACACAAATATACAGATTAACATATCATGGGAAGGGCTAGAAGCTTGGGTTAATTAGGGTGATTTGTAAAGTGGAAGCAGCTGGAAAGTAAGCTACAAATTTCAGACCAGCACTGGGTGGGTGGATGGATGGATGGGGAGGGAGGGTGGGACAGCAGAGTCCAGGAGCAAGCGCGGTGGCAGAGGGTGATGTGAGTGTGTGGCCGGGTTGTCTTTCTCAACAGCCAGTGCTCAGGAATGGCCTCTAATCAAATAGCGTAATGTAGATATGCCAGCACTCTGGGATTCAGTTTTTAAGTGTATTCCTCCATAGATAAACTTTATTCATCCAAAGACGCTTAACACTGAGAATCCCGGAGTGCTGGCATATGTACATTACGATATATATACATATTTTCATATGCCACATTAAACCAATTCCAATTTTGAAAACAGCTTAGAAGCACAATATGGTGGATACAATTAAAACGTAACTTTTGATAAATTGCCACTAAGAGAACCTGCTGCCTTAATTCAGGCAGGCAGATAAAGGACATTGACAAAAAACTCAAAAGGTTCCCATATAAGTACCAAGTACCGGCTGGGTGGAGTAGAGGTAATGTCACCGCTCTGCATGGAGAGAGCCTGTGGAATCATGGGTTCGATCCCAGCGAGCAACCTCTCCAGAAAGTGTCCTTGGCAAGACACCTAACGGTACATACTCGCCACCCAGGACATACTTGAAAACGAGAGAAATCTCAATGTATCCTTCCTGGTAAAATCCTTTCACAAAAAAATAAAAATATGGTTGGGAGACAAAATGTTGAATATCTAGATTCTGAAACCAGCGTAAAAATTCGACACAGTAGGAATGTGAACCTTCGTGGGTTCACGATAAATAGGAAAGGAGGAAAAATTATTGCACTAGTGTAATCAGCGGCAGCATAGTGAGCATATCTTTCATACAAAGTAACTTGTCTACCTGAACTGGACATATATAAGGAAACAGAGTGACTAGAAGTGCTTCAGATTAGTCCGCTCTGAAAAGTAACACTGTTGCCATTGGAGACCAAAATCAAAAAAGGAGATTTAAAAATCACTCATCACTATGCGTTTCGCCTACAGAGTGGCGTCCTCAGGAGTGTTCTGGGAGTGCTAATAAGTATAGTGTATGTGAAAATACAGCAGCTGCTGTCAAAAATAGGATAGGAAGCATGATGGTCTCTTTTGCTGGTGACATGCACAAACGAGATGGCACTCTGAACCAAAACTACAACCACAGCATTGTGCAGCGCCATGAAATACCCTCTGGTATATGCCTAGTTGTTCAGGGGTTCATCCTATAGCAAGATAATGACCCAAAACATACCTCCAGACTGTCAGAACTACCTTAGAAGAAAACAACAAGACGGTAGGTTTCAAATCATGGAAAGGCCAGCGCAGTCTCCAGACTTAAACCCCATCGGCCTGGTTTGGGATGAACAGGACAAAAGGGTGAAAGCGAAGCAACCTAAAATTGCAACACATGTGTGGCAACTTCTGAAACAATGTTGGAAAGAAGTTTCTGAGTGTAAATTTGGCACCTGCTGAGCACCGGTGAGCAGGAGAAGAACCTGATGTGCAGTAAAGCAGGTACACAGAACAGAGGGTGGAGGTGAATTTGCATGATATCAATGTATAACTGAATACAAAGGACAGGACACAGAGAGGTAGTAACCAGTCTTTGATAGGGGGGAAGGCACAAATATCAGTAACAGAAACCTTGGATACACAGAATCTTGTGAGTTACGAGGGTCTTGGAAAGCACGAGGGTCTTTATACCCCCAAAGAGCTGTGGAAACTTGGAACCAGGAGCGGTAGAGGAGCAGGCTGAGGGAACTGGTAAGTAAACAGGTTGATAGACATCAGGAGAAAACACGCATAGGTCTTAGCTCAACGAGGATAAGGGCTTCACTGAAAGAGCATTGGCTGATAGTAGGCATAGTTTTTATTGAGGGCAGCCAGTGCTCAATAGGTCAGACTCATGAGTGGCAGGGAAAACCAAGGCTGGAGGATTGAGGACTGGAACAGGAGTACTAGGCTACTCCAAAAACCTGGATTGTGATATTTAGTAGACATGTGCACAGCACAAAATTTCGTTTTGAACTAATGGATTAGTCCTAAAATGCAATTTATTTAGTTGCTAAAGAAATTCGTTTTCAGTTTTTTAGTATGAAAACTAATTTCATTCATCCGAAAACCGAAAAATACAATTACTATTGTAGTGGCACTTCAGAGGGCTGAGGTCGCTGCTTGTTACAGTATCTCTCACTCTCAGCACAATGTGTCAGGCAAAGCTGTTACAGTAACTGACTGCTGCGCATCACACCGCTCAGAGTTTCAGTAAAACTAGTAAATAATATTTTTATTTATAAGAGGTTATAACAATATTATTTCCTTGTTTTACTGAAACTCTGAGCACTGTGATGAGCAGCAGTCAGTTACTGTAACAACTGAGCCTGATACATTGTACTGAGAGATAATGTAACAAGCAGCTGATCTCAGCGCTCACAGACACTGGATTTAAAGGGCTAAAAAAAAAATGCTCCTCTCTGTATATTGTATAGAACATCCTCCTGCATTAATTAATTGCTTAGAACATCCTCCAGCATTAATCATTGCTGGTCTCCTTCACTCATCAATGTAATATTACAAAAAGGACTGAAACTAAAATGTAGTGCATTTTATTTTAGTTTCTTTCGTTTTTTGTACTGAGCATTTTCGTATCTCGAGTCATACGAAAACTAAATTATCCCAAAATTCGGACTAAATCGTTTTAGTACTAAAACGAATGCACATGTCTAATATTTAGTTCAGAGAAGGATAATGCCAATAGGGGCGGGCATAGGTCACTTGAGTCAGGATCCTTACACCAAACAATGTTTAATTTCTGTTGTAGATAGAATGACACAAGTGAGTTTGCCATTGTATCTGCAAACGATGGCTACTTTGAGGAGTCAAAATGTTAGATCTAATTTTGTTAAAAAATAAGTAATGGAATCTTTTGCTTTATGTCCAATTCTTTATTTACATAGTTCCACAGGTTGAAAAAAGACTTGCGCCAATCGAGCTCAGCCTTTCATACATCACTTAATCCAAAAGAAATAAAAAAAAACACCTTCTGAAATGCTCACCAAATATGCAACATACTTGGTAACAATTCCTTCTTGACCCCAGAATGGTGGTCAGATTACTCCTTGGATCAATCAGCTTTTACTCACATATTAAATATTATATCCGTTAATATTTTGTTTTTGCAGGAAGTCCTTCCCATATCCTTCTCCTGCTTTGATTTCACTGACTCCGTCCCATTTAGGGTATCAGTTGTTTGTGGATTCTACACTCCAAAGTGCATATACTTTATCTACAATAAATTGTCACTCATTTATCTACATTAAATTTGTATTACTTTTCCTAGTTTTGTGTAATCTGCAAACAATGACATGACATTTGATGTCTATTTCAAGATCATTATAAAAAGATTGAACAGAAGTGGTCCTATAAGAGACCACTGAGAAACACCAATGGTGTCCATCTTGAAAATTTACCATTTATGGCCACTCTCTGTACCCTATCTTTTAGCCAGTGTTCTATCCAAGAACACCATCTAGACCAATTTTTCTAAATTTGTAATCTCTTGTGTGGAACTGTGTCAAAGGCTTTGGCAAAATCCAAGTAAATCACAACCACTGCGACCTCTTGATCTATACTTCTTATGTCTGTATAGAATGCAGTTAGGTTAGTCTGACATGATCTGTGTTTCATAAATCCATGCTGATTTCTGCGAAAGACATTACACCTCAATGAATTCCAGAATATTATCCCTTAGTAACACCTCAAATGCTTTCCCAGTCACACGTTAAGCTCACAGATCTATAATTCCCAGGCAGACATTTTAAACATTTTTTAAATATAGGAACCACATCAGTTTTTCTCCAATCCTCTGGTACAATTCCTGAAAGAAAAGAAAGTTTGAAAACAGAGGTTTGCTTATTTTCACACAACCAATCACATTTTATTAGTAAGTTTTTTTATCAATGATTTGCAGATCTCGATAGAAATTCCTCTTTGATATTGAAAAATAAGCATTCAAAATTTCTGCCTTTTCTTGATTGTCAGTTACTAACACCCCGGTCTCTGATTTCAGGGAACCTACACTTTCATTCTTGGATTTTATTTGTACTAGGTTTTATTTTCAGAGTACAATGAGACATTAAACTGGTTAAATTTCAAAACTTTCTATAAAACAAACTTGTAAAAATGGAGGTGTTCTATAACTTTTCACTGTATATACATTAACCATTTGAGACGTTTCGAACAATAAAAAAAACATGAACAAAAGGATTATTTAATAGACATGTACTTTTGCAAAAAAAGTGTTTCATTTCGGATAAGTCCATTATATTAGTTTGTTTTGGTCAGTTCGTTATGTTACCGCAATTCATATTGCTTCGTATTTCGGGGGATTAGACCAATTCATATTTTGGATCGCTTCATATTTCGGGGGTAAGTCTATATCGTATTTTGTATCGCTTCATATTTAGGGAGACTAATTCGTATTTTGGATCGCTCCGTATTTCAGAAGATTAGTCTAATTTGTATTTCGGATCACTTATTTCGGGAGATTAGTCTAAGGCTAGGGTCAGAGGAGCGCATTCTGTGGGGACTGTGCGTCCGTGCACAACGGATGTACTTTCTGACGACAAGGTAGTGGCCACACGGTCCGTTTTTGTGACTGATGTTTTTTTTGACTGATGTAGATGGGAAGTAAAATTAATATGAAAAAACATTTTGTCCGTCAAAAATGCAGTCCGTCTGACCACGTTCCATCACTCACACACAAAGCTATGCGGACATTGCGGATGTGGCGCACTCTGCACGTCCGTCCTAGCGGATTGACGTTCTTGCCTAACTTGCCGCGTCCATTGTGCGTCCGCAGTTCGGTGCGGACGTACTTCGTGTGTGGGGCTCTATTGGTCATAATTCTATGCTGCGACGGACGTACTAATGTGCGGCAAAACAGACGTCAGTGCGCTCGTCTGACGTGGGCCTAATTCGTATTTTGCATCGCTTTGTATTTCAGGAGATTAGTCTAATTCAGATCTTGGATCACTTATTTTGTGAGATTAGTCTAATTTGTAGTGCAGATTGCTTCGTATTCCATTCAAATTAGTGCTTTCAAGTTCTTTCCTTTTTATCTGGTATTATCGCACAATGCACATTAAAATTTACAAAACTGTTTTTATTTAATCATATGAATTGTTTTCTTTACTTAGTTCCTAAATCCCCAGTCTAATCTTATTAATTTCATATTAATTTCATATTAATACTATCAGAAGCAACATCCCAACACAAGATAGTTATCTGCCACCTCCACTCCCAGAGGTCCCCTCTGCCACCCTCTGCCGCTTCCTCCCAGCCACTGAGGAGGAAGTCAATTCCTTATTGTCCTCCTCACATCTCACCACGTGCCCGCTCGACCCCATTCCCTCACATCTAATTCCTCCCCTCTCCTCCTCCCTCACCCCTGCTCTCACACACATCTTCAACCTATCTCTCTCCACTGGCTCCTTTCCATCCGCCTTCAAACACGCGCTAGTTACCCCTTTACTAAAGAAACCATCCCTAGATCCCAACTCTCCATCCAACTACCGCCCTGTATCCCTGCTTCCCTTCACATCAAAGCTCTTAGAAAAGCTAGTCTTCAACCACCTCTCCCTCTTCCTGTCCTCCAATTCCCTACTTGACCCCCTGCAATCTGGCTTCCGTCCCCTACACTCAACTGAAACTGCTCTCAAAGTCACCAACGACCTCCTAAATGCTAAAAAACACGGGCACTATTCTAATCTTATCCTGCTTGACCTCCTGGCTGCTTTTGACACTGTTGACCACCCCCTCCTTCTACAGACCCTCAACTCTCTGGGTCTCGGTGACACTGCACTTGCTTGGGTTGACTCCTATTTATCCAACAGGTCCTTCTGTGTGTCCTTTGCTGGTAACTCCTCCTCCTCATTGCCTCTATCTGTTGGTGTACCTCAAGGCTCTGTCCTTGGTCCTCTGCTCTTTTCCATCTACACCTCCTCCCTGGGCAAAATCATCAACAGCTTTGGCTTTAATTACCACCTCTACGCTGAGGACACTCAGATCTACCTCTCTACCCCTGATCTCTCTCCCCCGTCCTTTCAAAAGTCAGTGACTGTTTATCTGGCATCTCCTCCTGGATGGCCTCCCACCACCTAAAGATCAACATGTCAAAGACTGAACTCCTACTTATTCCTCCCTCCAATGCCTCCCCACCTCCTGACTTCTCTATCACGGTGGAGGGTATTACCATCTCCCCATCAAACCAAGTTCGTTGTCTTGGAGTGACACTTGACTCTGCGCTTTCCTTCATCCCCCACATCAAGTCTCTTTCCTCCTCCTGCCGATACCAACTGCGTAATATTTCCAGAATTCGGCCATTTCTTACCGCTGTCACCACAAAACGACTCATACACGCCCTGGTAATCTCCCGACTTGACTATTGCAATAATCTCTTATCTGGCCTCCCTCTGTCCTGCCTCTCTCCCCTACAATCCATCCTGAACGCCTCCGCCAGGCTAATTCACCTCACCCGCCACTCTGTCTCTGCCGCTCCCCTCTGTGAGTTCCTTCACTGGCTCCCCATCCACTGCAGAATTAAGTTCAAAATCCTTATCCTTACCTACAAAACCCTCACTAACTCAGCTCCCCACTACCTGTCCTCACTAATCACCAAATACACCCCAGCCCGCTCCCTAAGGTCAAACAGTGACCTGCGCCTAGCTTCTCCCCGCATCACCTCTTCCCATGATAGACTGCAGGATTTCTCACGCGCAGCCCCCACTCTCTGGAACGCTCTCCCTCGTACTGTCAGACTTTCCCCTAACTTCTCTTCCTTCAAACGCTCCCTTAAAACATTCCTATTTAGGGAAGCCTACCACCCAACTCACTGACGCAACCATCAATCACTCTCACCTTACAGTCCTCTCCTCCTGTTTCCAACCCCAACCCTCCCAGATTGTGAGTTCCTACGGGAATAGGGCCCTCATCTCCTGTACTGTTTGTCAAATGTTGTTCAATGTATTGTAACCCTGTCTATACTGTGCTTATTGTACAGCGCTGCGGAATATGCTGGCGCTTTATAAATAAAGAATAATAATAATAAATAATAATTGCTGTATAATACACTGGGAAGTGGGAACTGAAGTGCAGACTTGTCTGTCAGTGCAGCCAATCACAGTGTGTCCCTCAATACATCACACTGCTGTTCCCCAGGATCTGGCTGCTCAGCGCACCCCAGGATCTGGCTGATCAGTACGCCCCAATATCTAGCTGCTTGGTGCTCCAAGAATGTTTGCCCAGGGTCTGGGGGTGATTTAGAGCAGGGGTGTGAGGGATGATGGCTTATAGAGGGAGAGGCACTTTGCAGGCACCTCTCCAATGGACTGTTTTTTTTTTAAACTTTTAACATGGTCATATTTGTTATCATTGGAAAGGCCATGCTCTGGCCTTTCCTAGGATACCAAACCTTAACCTCCAGCTGCCACGGATCAGGAGCCTATGGCAGTGGCGTAGCTTGGGGGGGGGGGGCAGTGGCCCCGGGTGCAGTTTTCTTAGGGGCGCATAATTTCAAAAGAAATTTGCGCCCCCTAAAAATTCAGGCCCCGACTGACCCGCGGGTTGAGAGGGCCCAGATGCCATGCAGCGTGGGAGTGCCTGGTCCTGAACAGCGCAAGTCCGTGTTGAAGGAAGCGGCTGCGTGCGTGCGTGCGCAGGTCACGCGGTCCAGCCAGTCAGGTGGTAGTACTGAGTCTCTGTACCACCTGACTGGCCGGACCGAGTGACCTGTGCACGCAGCCGCCTCCCCTTCAACACAGACTCACGCTGTTCAGGACCAGGCACACCCGCTGCATGGCATCCGGCCCCCAACCCCTGCATGGCATCTGGAGCTGGGGCAATATCCAGGTGAGCTGGGGGCAATATCCATGAGAGCTGGGGGCAATATCCATACGAGCTGGGGGCAATATCCATACGAGCTGGGGGCAATATCCATACGAGCTGGGGGCAATATCCATACGAGCTGGGGGCAATATCCATGTATATGTATCTGGTAGGGATATATACTTGTGAGCTGGGGGCATTTTCATGAGGTCTGTTCTTATTGGAAAGCGTTCACATGACATAAAATAAAAGTATCGGTACTCGGTATCGGTGAGTACTTTTAAATATCGGTACTCGTACTCAGCGTTAAAAAAAAGTGGTATCGGTGCATCCCTAGTTTTCATTTGTAGTTTTTTGTTTAATCACCTGCAATAGTGATTCAAAGGCAAGTGTGGTGTTGGTTTATGCTGGAATAAAAAGACCTTTCATTTTCACAACTTCAAGTCTGCGGCTGTTTATACCCTAGAATACCATGTTGTTTGGCTGGAACCAAATATCCCGAGCGGTTGTTGTATCACAGTTAAGGGGTTCAATGCCCTAATGGTGGAAGGGAATCAGGGCATGCTAACGTGTTCACAGGTTGGGGGGGGGGTGGCGCACAATTCTTGGCTGGCCCCGGGCGCTAACAACTCACGCTACGCCACTGGCCTATGGGGATCTAAAGGATCTTGGCAGCTAGGGGTTAATTCTAACACGGATGTCATACAATGACATCGGTGGGTGGGGAGAGGCCCCAGAGGCTTGGCTGACACCTGGGTCAAAGGCTTTCGTGACATCATCCCAGCGACCAACAAGAGAGGACACTGGATGCAGGAGGATTGCCACTGGTGGAGGACTCGGGGCTGATGTAGGGGAGTATGTGTAGGCAACATACTCCCCTACATCCTCCTACTTCGGCCCTGAGCTCCAGCAGTGACAGTCCTGTAGCTGTTGCAGGCTGCTCGGCTAGCCTCCAGGTGAGCCCCCAGCTCAGCTGGGCCTTCAAGGCCCAGCCGAGCCAGGGGCTCGCCTGAGCCTGAAGGACGGTCGAGCAGCCTGCGACAGCTGGAGGACTGTCACCGCTGGAGCTCAGGGCAGAGGTAGGAGGATGTAGGTGCAACCAATCAGCCATGCGAACCCCGGCTCAGCTGGGCCTTGAAGGCCCACCCGAGCCCCCGGCTCAGCTGGGCCTTGAAGGCCCACCTGAGCAGCTTGCTCGGCCTTCGGGATAAGGAGAGTCCCCGGCTTGGCCCGGCCTCCAGGCCCAGGTTCTCATGTCTGATTTTCAGTTTTCAGACAAACTGATCCCGAATTTTCGGTTTCAGCTGAAAATTTCCGCTTCGGTGCATCCCTAGTTAACCCCTTAAGGACCAATGACGTGACTGTTACATCAAAAATGCATTGACTTTAAAGACTCTTGGTCCTTAAAGGGTTAAAGACAGGCATTGCTTGAAAGGGCAGACTCTGCCCTTTCAAGCAATCCCTGATTTTAACTTTTACCTCCTTCAAATCGGGAGGGAGAGGGGTCAGAAAGGACCCCTACCTCCTTTCAGGCGATCTTCCGGCACTGCCGGGCGACCGCCTAAAAAGCAACGCCATCACGTCCGATGCAATGGGGAGGTGTCTTAAATGTAGGTCTTAAGAACAGCGTCTGACTTCAAGGAAGCTAGATCGCCGTGGGACCCCAGAAGAGAGAGGGAGTATGCGAAGGAGAGCTGCTGTCATTAACCCCTCCATTGCCAGATCGCAATTCAAACCCAGAAGTGGCTGTCAGCCAAGCTTCCGGGTCACCCTCCCATCCACTGCTAACATCACCATATGTGTAAGGATGTCAGTGGGCCAGTTAACGGGTCATGATCATGGCCTTTCCAATGATATCAAACATGACTAGGTTTGGTGTAAACTAAAATAAATTAAAAACATTTTTTTTAAAATTGGGGAAGCATGTCAAGACAAAGGAATCCACTACTTACAAGGGGGGGGGGTAAAGCAGACAAAAGGGTAGATTGCAAGCTCTTAAGCAATGACATTCAAGGAAATATAAATGAAAATAAACATTGAAGCGGCCGTTTCAACACATATCTCCCCCCTTCCAGATCGTCAGGGCGAGCGTAGATTCCAAAGGATCGCTTGCCACTGACAAGACCTCTCCCTTTGCTGCACCATATGTAAAGTTCCAGGGTGCTGGCACAAGCACCGTCAGTGGGGTGTCCCCGGTCATTGGCCCATAATCGTAGGGTAAGAGGCAAGCCACTTCTCTTGTCCAGCGTCTCCAAAGATTCACTGCAGCAGTGTGCGCCAGGTAAAACGCCATTATAGTCCAGAGAAAAATTGTTCGTTAGTGGGCACACTGGGCCTCCTCCCCACATCTTTTTCTCCAGTATACCTCTGTAGACCCAGGTCAGCATTTACAGTCCCCAGTCTCTCCTTCTGGTGTTGCCCACCTCCCAATCATTCAAAAAGGAGCCCCCCCCCACGGCAATTCCCTAAATCCCCAGGGAGTGCACTTCTTCCTGGGACCAGGAACTTTGTAGCTTCTCAGGGTGGTCTCTCACCGGACTCTTGGGCAGGTGGGAAGTGGTCTCCATCTTCCTCGATGACCCAGTACACGCTGTTAACACAGCATCCGGCTCCAGTAGCGCAGGGTACACTCGCCGCTGGGTAGCAAGACTGACTGCCCCCTCTCTCTGAAACTCGCTCTGCTCTGTGGATGGCTCCTCACCCGGGGCCATGTTGAACTCCGCTGGCAATGTGAGGCTGTTCTCTTTTCCCAGATCCTCTGTCTGGTGTAACTCCTCACCGATGGCATGCCGCCTGACAATCTCTGTCTAGCTGTACCTCTAGCTGCATGGTCCTTACTTCCAGTTCAGCAACGGATGCCAGCAGCTCGGCCTGGATCTGTTGATGCCGCACGGTCTGGAGCCTCCTGTTTTCCAGCTGTTGGTGTGCAACGTGCAGCATACTTTTGGATTGTCGCAGCTGCTCACCAATACTGTGGCATTGCTGGGTCTCTACATCAAGTTGCTCCTGAAGCTCTTGATGGGCCTTCGAGCAGCTGGGCCTTTACTCGCTCTGCCTCCTCAGCTGGTTAGTCTGCAACCTGGCCTTCAAGATCATCACCTACTTGTTCAGCGTGACTCTGCTTGGCTTTTAATTTCTCTTTCAAGTGCCTGATCTGGCCTTCCAGGAGGCACCTTTCCTCCCGGGCTGCCTGGACTTTTAAAGCAGCAAAGTCTATGGCCTCATCTCACTCCCAAGCAGGATATTCCTTGGCTCGCTCAACAGCTTTAAGTAACTCCCGTAAACCAGTCATCTCCATTTCCAGGCGCTTTCAGCTGCTCAGATATTGAAAAATCATTACCTGCCACCAGTCAGCTTGATGATCGCTCCCCCCGAGCAATTAATTCCGGCAGCAAGTCCTGAGTGCCAAGAGGTATCATGGCACTCCGTACAAAAAAGATCACGAGTGATCAGATGGTCTGCTGGATGCCTCGATCACTAAGCAGCCTGTAAAAAAAAAAAAAAAAAATAATGTAAAAAGAAGAATGAATAATTTTTTTTTATAGAATACAAGTGACAGCTAAGATGGAGCTGCCCTACTAAGGGTAGGGTCATCTTGGGGCTGTAAGGGATGTTCCTAGCCTGCCGTATCAGAGGCAGGGAAACAACATTCAATCAGAAATTCAACAAAATATAAAGTTTAGAATTTGTCTGGTCAGGTCAATATTGGTTCTGACCACTGTGAATCTCCCTCTCCTCACTTGTTTTAGTGAGCAAGAGAGATCAGTATTGCCAGATTTAGAAATTTAGGGAGACGTAGGAGTTTAGTGGGGATACCCAAAAGGTTCTTTTCAGAGCCAATAATATATAAATTATAAAAATTTATTCATACAGGGCTTTTTTTCTGGGGGTCCTCGCCGGTACTAAGTACCGGCACCTTACCACCAGCCCGAACTAACAGGAGAGCATTATGCTCCACCCACCTCCTGGCAGGCAGTGGCAGGCAGACAATTGGAAGCGCTCAGCAGCTCATATTGCTCCTGAACACTTCCGATTGTCAGGAGTGTATGTAGGGACCGATAAACCCCCCCCTTCTCCCAGTAAGTGACAAGGGAGGGCTGGTTAAATAAAATCTCCAGTTTCTTCAGTGCCCCTGCTCTGGCAGATGTGTGTAAACATACTGCACCCCCGGAAACTTTGGACAGCATGGGGAGGGGGGGGGGGTTGCAGCAAGTTTACACACATCTGCCAGAGCTGCGGATTGTCAGGCAAGCGGTGTGATCAGAGGAGCTGGCACTGTAAGGCAGTACAGATGGCCGCCTAAGAGCACAAGACCAGGAGGGGTGCAAAAAAAATTAATATATTTTTTAATACCTGTCACTTGCCTTGACAGGGATCCAAATTTTTAAACTGCCTGGCGCTGTGTCCCTGCTGCTCCTCCTCTAAGATGCAGCCGGTGCCCAGCGAGCTGCATTGTACCTGCCAGGTCAGAGCAGACTTCCCCGCAGTGCTGGATACGGAAGACTGCGCTCTCCTCCTGGTCCCTTGACATCAGAGGAGGGCAAGAGGAGGGCATGCCAAGAGACGTCTACACTGCCGCCTTATCCCCAGCAGTTCAAGACAGTGAGGTGCAACTCTGGAAGGTGAGAAGGTGGAAATTTAAGTCCTGGCTGCATTGCTCTGCAGGGACTCCGTGACAGGCAGGCCTCAGAACAAAAAGAAAAAAAAACTGCTGATGCCGCTTCCAAGTAAACTTCAGAACAGCATTTAAAAATATCAGCTTTGGCAACACAGGTGGTATGTTCACCTGGTCCTGCTGTTACCACCATGTGGTATATAGTGCACGTGAAAGTGCTCAGAAGGCAAATCGGTAACAGACAAATGTTGTGGAAGGTCCATGCAAATGGTAACAATACTATCACATTTGGCGGTTACCGATTGCCTTGTGAGCACTTTCACGTGCACTATAATTTTATAAAAACTGCTATTCTCTGCAAATAAATAGTGTTGCTTTAATTGCACGTTATTTAGAGATTGTATTTATCTGGACTATCTACACCGATGAATCGTACCGCTCTTTAGGTCATTTTCTAGTTTGCACATTACATTGTATGTACTTTCCATACCATTTGTAGATTAACAGAGCAAGCTCATACGGTCCATGGCTGCACTAAATTAGCAGCCATTCATGGCCTTATTGTCGGATTTAATTGCGGCACTTCAGTATCTAGTAATCTATATTGCGCCAGTAGTAACACATACACCCCCCCCCCACCTTTGTCTGATTAGGACTTTGTCTAGGTTTTTGGGTTTCATCCTTGTTGGCAGCATCAACCCACTTTATCAATTTTCAGAACGTTAGCGCCTCCACTGACTCACCCTCTGTTTCAAGATGATAGAAAGGCTACAGTAAATCAAACAATAGTTTAACGGTGTGTGGGATATTTTCTTGGCACATTTAGGGCCCCTTAGTACCAATTGAGCATTGTTTAAACACCACATCCTACTTGACTGTTGTTGCTGACCATGTCCTCCCTTTATGACCAGTGTATCCATCTTCTGATGGCTACTTCCATTAGGATAAAGCTAAAATCATCTCAAAACTGGTTTCTTGAACGTGACAAGGCATTCACTGTACATAAATGCCCTACAGTCACCAGATCTCAATGCAATAGAGCAGCGTTGGGATGTGCAGCTGACAAGTCTGCAGCAACTGCGTGATGCCAACATGTCAATATGGGCCAAACTCTGAATGTTTCCAACTCCTTCTTGAACCTATGCCACGAAGAATAAAGGCAGCTCTGAAGGCAAAGGGGGGGGATCTAACCTGGTACCAGCAAGGTACCTATTAAAAGCAGCCGGTGAGTATATAGCTTATGTACATATGATTTTATGTATGACAAAGAGCAAAGTTCAGAAGTTGTTTTTTGTTTATAAACAACAAGTGCTTTTTTCACTATTAATGTTTATATAAAATTTAAACCATTTGTCATAATACTCCGGTATGCATGTTCAACTTATTTCACCACAGACCGGTGCGGTTTCTAGCTGGGCACATAGTGTACGGTTGGTGAGAAAACCATTAAAAGCTGCCAAGTGAGGCTGGGTTCACACCTAGCCGTTTTAACGCGCGTTCGTGCGCGCTTTAAAACGCAGGAACGGGGAAATCCCATGCTTTGCTATGGGACCCATTCAGACCTAAGTGTTTTACAGCGCGCAGGAACGCGAGTTAAAACGGGCAACGCAAAAAGAAGTTCGGGAGCTTCTTTTCGGGCATACAGCAGCGCATTCGCGGCCATATCATAGCCGCGAACGCGCTGCAACGCGCATTTTTTTGTATGCGTGAACGCGCGAAAAAAAAAGAAAACGGACGCATTGCGCGATGCAGCGCTACACCCGGGTGTGAACCCAGCCTGAAAGTTGTTCTCAGAATAGAATATGCATGCTGCACCCTGATCACTGAACCAATACCAGTGACTCAGGATGAAGCTATGGATCGTTTTAACAGATGCTTCAAAACACAAATAACTGTAAAAGTTGCTCCTGTTTTGATTGCCACCAAATGGATAAACACTGGTAGTGTTGGCATAGATGTTTGAAACTCACCATATCCTTAACATACATGCCAAAGCACGTAAAACTGGGATCTTTTGACTTCTATAAATCACTCCCAGAACTCATTTCGAAGTGTTTTTACTTAGTCACATTTTTTTTCAAAGCAGAATAAATCTTCAAACGATTAAGCCGTCATGCCTACATTCACACTTTGATGCTGGTTAGAGAAATAGGGAGAAAAGGCTCTTCAGAACATGCAGCTCATGTATTTTGGGTTGAATTTTGCCTCTCCGCAGACACAACTCAGCAAGTTGGAGGGGAACTGGCGTGTTGTCTAAAGGCATCCAACATCCAGAGCTTAAATTTTTTCAGAATGTTCCTTTAACCCCTTCACTGCTGAGATATAGATATATATATTTTCACTTTTTTTATTATTAATATGGTCATGTTTGGTATCATTGGAAAGGTCATGCTCTGGCCTTTCTAAATGATACCAAACATGACCCTGCTAGCTGAAAAGTCGGGAGATATCGGGGTTCAAAACAAACCCCTATCTTTCCATAGGAGTCAATAAGGACGTTCCCCACACATCCTCAGCAGTGAAAGGGTTAAGTGCCAAAAGGTGAATTATATCAGTGACTCAAGTGCTTTCCTCTGCAGTCATGTATTTAACTTTGATTGTAAGATTTGTTTGAAGAAATATATATTGACTTTAGAAGTAGGTTATATTTTATATTAAAACTTTAGTTTTACACCTTCTGCATTTCATTTTTCAAATATCAAAATTCCTTTACATTTTGTTTGCCCCAACAACTGGTTTTGTCCTGATTAAATGGGGAGGGGGAGGGGGAGAGGGAGAGGGAGGGGGAGAGGGAGAGGGAGGAAAAAAAAAAAAAAAGCATTGATAAATTACATTCACTGGTTGCTATTATTTATAAAGCGCCAGCATATTCCGCAGCGCTGTACAATAGCCACAGTATAGACAGGGTTACAATACAATACATTGAACAACATTTGACAAACAGTACAGGAGGAGATGAGGGCCCTATTCCCGTAGGAACGCACAATCTAGGAGGGTTGGAAACAGGAGGAGAGGACTGCAAGGGGAGTGATTGATGGTTGCGTCAGTGAGTCGGGTGGTAGGCTTCCCTAAATAGGAATGTTTTAAGGGAGCGTTTGAAGGAAGAGAAGTTAGGGGAAAGTCTGACAGTACGAGGGAGAGCGTTCCAGAGAATGGGGGCTGCGCGTGTGAAGTCCTGCAGTCTATCATGGGAAGAGGTGATGCGGGGAGAAGCTAGGCGCAGGTCACTGTTTGACCTTAGGGAGCGGGCTGGGGTGTATTTGGTGATTAGTGAGGACAGGTAGTGGGGAGCTGAGTTAGTGAGGGTTTTGTAGGTAAGGATAAGGATTTTGAACTTAATTCTGCAGTGGATGGGGAGCCAGTGAAGGGACTCGCAGAGGGGAGCGGCAGAGACCGAGCGGCGGGTGAGGTGAATTAGCCTGGCAGAGGCGTTCAGGATGGATTGTAGGGGCGGGACAGAGGGAGGCCAGATTAGAGATTATTGCAATAGTCAAGTAGGGAGATTACCAGGGTGCGTATGAGTGGTTTTGTGGTGACAGCGGTAAGAAATGGCCGAATTCTGGAAATATTACGCGGTATCGGCAGGAGGAAGAAAGAGACTGGATGTGGGGGATGAAGGAAAGAGCAGAGTCAAGTGTAACTCCAAGACAGCGAACTTGGTTTGATGGGGAGATGGTGATACCCTCCACCATGATAGAGAAGTCAGGAGGTGGGGAGGCATTGGAGGGAGGAATAAGTAGGAGCTCAGTCTTGGACATGTTGATCTTTAGGTGGTGGGAGGCAATCCAGGAGGAGATGCCAGATAAGCAGTCACTGACTTTGGAAAGGACAGGGGGAGAGATGTCAGGGGTAGAGAGGTAGATCTGAGTGTCATCAGCGTAGAGGTGGTAATTAAAGCCAATCTTTTTCATAGATATATCTATGTCTCTCTTTTTGACTGACCATATAAAAAAACAAAAAAAAGTGAAACCTAGAAATGCTCATTCTAAAAAGGCCTTTTGTTTGCAAAACTAATCAGTTGTATATATTTTTCTACCACACTCCGCTTTGTATTGAAGGGGCATTTGCAAGCTTTTTTGTATTCCCTTTCATTGTGTCCGTGTCCAGTTACATCCGAGGTCCCCAAAGTCAATTTTACACTTCAAATATAGATTTGCCATGTGGTTTAACGTGTTCCTTTGGAAGCAGCCCAACAACTCACAGGATAATCCACATATCCTTAGGATTTTCAAAAAGTCAACAACTTGGGTTATTCCATATGGGGTATGTATGCTGATGCCCGGTTGGAACATTTGGTAGACCTCCATAATAAAAATATTGCCATTTTTCACTTAGATGTTGTATTTGTGCCCCACAGGCAATTCAGATTTCTAATAAAGGAAGCTAGATATTGAACATTGTGAAGTGCAAATCTGATATTTACAGCACATTAAGGAGGGCTTGGAATTGGCAAACCTCAAGATTAGAACACATTAATAGCAAAGTTTTAGATATCCTGGAGAGCCAAGGTGAAGGGCCATAGTTTGAAGGGTATGTTAAAATTTGGAAATTTTTACATATAACAATGATACGGATTCAGGTTTTATTGTTTTTGCAGATAAGCATAGCCTTATGGGAAATGTTAAAGTAATTTCTGCTTGCTGCTGTGCAGTACCAGTGAGGTGATGAAAAGCAGAGCACAGGTATAGGGTGTGTGCGGGGAATGGGACCAAAAATCCTATTTTGCCAAAATTAAGTCACAGTACTTGCCATCTAGGGACATATTCTTAAAGTAACCAGAAATAAGGTGTTCTAAATGTAGCCCAGGCAATTTTCCTCAGATATTAAAAATAATGGATCCCATGCTGCTGGAGGGCCTTTTATATGCACTGATTATGTAGGTTGTACCCCTGTAACTGCATTATGTTAAATTGGGCTGCACAGTTTCTTTGCAACCAATCTGGCAACAAGGGTAAAAGGAACAGATTTTGATAAGGTAATATTGACCTATTTTGCAAAGTGAAATGAACCCTGCCGTAGAGGGAAAAAGCCAACCCACAAGTCTGAGGCCCCGTTCACACTGTGCGATTTATCACGCAGATTTTGCTGCGAAATCGCGGCAAAATCCGCGCTATGTAGCATCTCCAATGCATTTCAATGGCGCTGTTCACACCTTGCTGCGCGACGTCGCCGGTACGTGACCTTTTTTTGCTCTACGCGATTTCCATTGGTGGCGCTTTGCAAAAATCACGCAAAACTGCGACGTCGCAAATATGACAATCTCACGATTTTCAAATTGCAGTGTGAACGGGGCCTTAAGGCCGGGTGCACACGGACTTTTTTTGTGCGCTGTAATGTGCGTTACTAACGCACGTTACTGCATATAATTAGGTCAGGTGCACATAGCCACAAGAATAATGCGCGCTACTCATAACGCGCGCTGCAGACCGCCGTCCTCAAAACATAACGTCTGTTGCGCTAGGTTTGACACGACATCTGGTGTCGTGCATGTGGACTTGAATGGCCTGTGTGTTTCTATTCTGGGAGGCGGGACGTGTCAAAGGCCGGGAGAGACCATACAGGGAAACAGGGAGTCTGTATAATTACCGCAAGAAATGTAGTGAACTTGAAAGCGTTTGATGCTCGTACTGAATATGAATAGAACATTTGCTTGTTTTCTCTGTGTAAAAGCCGCTCTGGCTGTTTCATTTTGCAGTAGGAGGGTATTAGTAATATTGCCTCCCCTCTGGCTGCGTTTTGGTAGAGTCCGGTAAGGGAGCTGACACGGAGGCTCTGTGAGCCTTGGTGTGTGGCAAGTTTCAGGCACCGTCCCGTGTGCACCCAGCATTGTGTGTGTCAAGTTCGGTACCGAATTTGTTGTCGCCGTACACTAGGTAGGTATGGAATATAGGTCCCTCGTTTATTTTTTTCTATTTCCGTTTCAACTTTATTGAAATTATTATTCAACTCTTCTAGACCAGCTTTTTTTCCCCCTACTCAAAAGTCCGTTTATACGACGTGCGTCAAAAATAACGCATCGTCTGGCCTCTGATGTCTTCCGTCATTTTTACCGTGCCTTACAGCGAGCAAAAAAAGTCCCGTGTGCACCCGGCCTAAGTGGTAAACCCTCAAAAAAGAAGCTGCAGACCCCTATTCTGCCCCCAAGCTAATGCTCTTGCCAGACACACAGCTACTGTAGTCCTGTTATTTCCAAGGTGTCCCAAGATTGATTTTTATCTGAGACACAAGAACTTTAAAACACAAAACATTTAGCTTAGGAGGGACAGACTCATCTTTACAGCAAACTACTATTAGGTAAGAACAAGTTATGTAAATGTGGGAAATAAATCAATTCAGCAGCTCAACCGACCTAAGTAATATTAAAACAAGAATGTCCCTTTAACCCTTTCGCTGCTGAGCCTTTTCACGCCTCTGTGCTGAGCTCATTTTTACCGGTTTCGTTCATCATGTTTAACCGCGTTTTGAAGCCTAATTTTAATATATGACCCAGACATATTCTATATCGTTCTTTCCGGCAGACTGTGCAGATTCATAATATGTCATTATTATATGTATACGTTATGTCATGTCTGTATATTATAACAAAAAATGCAATAAAATTAGAATTTTCAATAATTTACAATGTGTAAAGTGTTTTTTTTTTCACATTTTAACATGCGATCATTTGCGGTTATATTTTCTATGGGGTGTGCTTGTTAAAAAAATTAGAAATGAGGAATCGTTACCTTTTTTGGGGAAAATTACGTGTTTCTTAGTGCAGCATCATTGTTCACATTATAATTGAAATGGGAACAATATTGTTGCACTAATAAAACGAAAAAAAAATAAAAAAATATATATATATAAAAAAGTTTTCTATTTTTTTTTTTTTTTTACATTTTACATGGTCATGTTAGGTATCATTGGAAAGGCCACGCTCTGGCCGTTCCAATGATAGTAAACATTAACTCCTAGCGGTCACGGATCGGGAGATAGGGGGTTCATTGGAACCCCCTATCTCCACTATAGGTGGCAGCAAGGGGTTAATTTCAAAACTGGCGCCATCGCGCTCTGCTGAGCGTGTCCACCGCATTGAAAGGGTTAAGGACCAGCACAATGTTGCTATTTTTGGTATATACATCCATGATACCCTTATCTAGTGCACTCCTGCATATTTTCTATAATTCTTTAAGGAGGGGTTCAGTATATATCTATTGTCAATTCCATTAATTTGTTTAAACTCTATATATATATATATATATAATCTCTTTGGGTTCCGTTCTATAGGAAATCAACCTGTAGCAGCCATTGCTAGAAATGCTGCAAACCTATTTGCAGCAGATCTTCAAAGTTTCTAATTTGCAATAATGTTAGTTTCCAACGCTCTTAATAGATCTTGAATGCAAAAAAGTAATTTTAGATTTTTTTTATTAAGTGACAAGTCATTGTAAATATTTAAAAATAAAAACAAATCACTGAGCTTATGGGGACGAAATATAAAGTTGCAGACCCTTTAAGAGGCAGGTGAATGAAACTGCTTGAATAAACAATTAAGAATCAGAAAATCTACCTGACTCCACATAGCTGAAATGATGAACTATTTAGACAGGTTTTAAAGTACTCCCTGCAAACCCCCCCCCCCCTCTAATCCTTGTCTTCCATCATAACCCTCAAAATGTCATGTGCTGTGTTTAAGGTTGAGTTAACACGACAAACAAAACAATTGCACAGCCACAGGCCCAAAATGACAGGAAACTATGTGATAGATCTTTGATTAAAATATGCCATGTATTCGTAGCTTAAACAGATTAATGCACACAAAAGTACCAAATAAAAAGTCCAGACAAAAGCTCATAAGCAGCACCCACATCAGATCTTTAAGTTTATTTGCTCAATGTGCGACAGTTACATAATGAATCACATTCATGATATTCCATCACTGAGGAAAAACTGCTAAAAATTGTCCGTGTACTAAATAAAAATTGTGTACTGGAACACGGAGAAAAAAAAAAATAGAAATGGAAAAAATAAAATCCTGACTGTTTTAAATGAAAAGAAAATAAATCCACCGATCAGACCTTAAATAATTCACTGCATTACTATGACAAAGAAGCACAAACATAGGCTTATTCAAAACAGTACTTTTCCTAAACATTAATAATTAGAATTTCACCACGACTAACACCAGACATTGAGGTTAGGCTAAAACTGGTGTTGACGTACCCACCCACTCCCGACTTTAATCTTCCCAAAATATTTTTTTTATAATTCTTTTTTTCTCCCTCTTTTTTTTTTTTTTTTTTATTATTTTAAATTTTTTTAAGAGCAAAATTATATATTTGCATGTCACAACAGCAACATCCATAGCATACCAATCGACTATTACAATCTGGTAGACACTAGGTTGACTCCATTCTTCTCTTTCCAATGAAGAAATCCATTTTTGCTTTTTAAAAATAAAGGCAATATAATTGAAGACTAGTTGGCTTGCCATAGGCATACATAACATCTACCGTATAATTTAATTTCAAGCTACGTTATAGAAATACAACACTAGCATGCACAATATTGTATTGATTAAAGCAGCGATAATCATTTCATTGGAAAAACTGTTATATATGCAAGTGCAATTAAAAAATAAATTTATACTGCGTAAACAAAAAAAAATATGCTGCTCAGAACCTATTTCTCAATCCTAGCATTGGGAGCCCTTTTAATATATTCCAGGGTTTACAGCAGCCAAAAATAAAATAGTTCATGTAATTCCAGTAAAATACTCCTAAACTGGACACGTTTAATACGAATTATTGGATGAGGAGTGAATGAGAGAAAACTAAAAAGGTACAAGTCATAATTTAGCTCTGTAACAACTGCCATTACACAATATCATTTCAATTTTAAATACCATGTATGTGGGACACTTCATTTTTAAAAGTGAACTTTCAACTAAACATTGAAAGGACGTGTAACACCCCCCCGCCCCCAAACCACTTTGGCTCTTCCTATAGACTCCTTCAAGCACTTCTAAACTAGAACGCTTAGAAAACTGACCAGAGAGTGACAACCAAGCCGCAGGATCTTCTGAAGGGAGTCAGTTTTACTAGTAATAGAATTACAACTGGGCACACATTAATACGGATTTCACTGGTGCATAAAACTATGCCTACACCGTGCCGCAACTAGAGCAATACTACAGAAATAAATCAGTTAAAGAAATGTCAAAGACTACCCTTAACACAATTACCGATTCCAGTTGTGGGCGATTAGATTTGCTGAAACACCCTCCAAAAAAATACAAGTTTATAGTGAATACAGATTGCTCTTCCTTTTAAAGTAACACTTTCAGCAATATATAATGCATGGGACTCCAATTGCAACTGGAATTTTGTAGTGGGAAAATGCATGCTGCCTGAGCCAGCCATCAAAACAGTGAGCAAAAGAGGAACAAAACTACACCATTATCAGTCTATATGGTGTACTCCAATGGCAGTTACGATCCATACACATCAAAATATTATGTAAGGGCAGTGTACTAAATTACTCTTCTGCAAAATTCTTTGCCCGGCATCGGAATAGGCAACATTCTGTCCGTATAACCTGTGTCTGGTCAAACCCAACAAACATCACCGATTACAATCTCAGCATTTCTAGAATATGTTTGTAGATATTAAGCATTAGGAAAACAAGCAGATAGCGAAGAACTGTATCTGTACATTTTATTCAATTATATCACTCTGTAATTCTACCTTTCACCAATGGTGTGTACGATAGATTATACACAATCTAGATATATCGTGTATACTGCATTATACACACACTACCAACTTTACATGGGGAAAGTGAAAGCCATAGTTCAAGAAAAGGTTGGCGAGATTTCTAGTAGTTCTCGCAAATGCCTTTAGTAAATACTGCTTTTTATTTTCAATCAGATGAAAATATAGGTGTAAAATGTTCTAACTGATGGAGTGCAAAAAAGCACACGCAGTAACATAATGACAGCTCGGGCAAGCTGTGCATAAAGCTAAAAAATTTAAATAAGTTACTGGAACCACAAAACTATTAAAAAGGAAAAACAAAAGCCATTCCATTCAGGATATTCCTACCCTTTAATTTCTTTCGAAATATTCTAGCGATAAATTAAAAACAGCTCCACTTGTTTTAACTACAGAACAGTCCGTGTGCCAGTGTGAGGCTGCCATTTCAATACCAGCACAGCCAGTCTAACTTTCCCCTCGTGGTGTTTTGGCAAAATGTCGAAGAGGCAATCAAAGACAGGTGGTGGGGTCCTTCCTGGGGGAGGTTGTCCCTTCCTTACCCTCCCCCACCCTCAACCCCTCACTTGTGGGAAAAAAAATAAAGACTGCGGTAGTAGCATCAGCGTGCGGCTGCCAGTCCACTAAAGTCTTAATTGTTTCCTTCTCCACCATCGTCATCCTGTTGATCACTTGTCCAGAGTGTTAGGTTGTCACGCAGAAGTTGCATAATGAGGGTTGAGTCTTTGTAGGAGTCCTCATTCAGGGTATCCAGCTCCGCAATGGCATCATCAAAAGCAGTCTTAGCCAAGTGGCAAGCCTGCTCTGGAGCATTTTGAATCTCATAGTAGAATACGGAATAGTTAAGAGCCAGACCCAGCCTGATGGGGTGGGTTGGCTGCATATGCTCTTTACTTATCTCATGGGCCTCACTGTAAGCCTTCTCTGAGGATTCAACAACTGTAGCCCTCTTCTCACCAGTGGCTACCTCTGCTAGGTATCGGTAATAATCTCCTTTCATCTTCAAGTAGAAAACTTTGCTTTCATACTGTGTCTCGCTACAATTTTTGATGAGGAAGTTGTCTAGAAGGCTTAGAACATCCTGGCACACAGCTTCCAGCTCCTTTTCTATTTTTTCACGATAAGCTCTCACCATCTCAATCTTTTTTTCATTGCCATCTGCAGACGTCTTCTGCTCAATGCTGCTAATTACCCTCCATGATGAACGACGAGCACCAACAACATTTTTGTAGGCGACAGACAACAAGTTTCGCTCTTCATTTGAGAGAGCTTCATTCAGTTCAGTTACCTGAGGAGAATGAAAAACACAGATGGTTAGAACTCAAAAAGACCGAGACAGTATTGAACATTTTAAAACCCCACATTAAAGAAACCATATATGGCTCACTCAAAAGTATTAAGACCAAAAAAAAAAAAAAAACCCTTGTCCATGCAAGTAATACATTATTCCCACTATGGTGTGATTAAAGTTGACCATCAATAAACGAAGTTCCAAGAGACGCATATTAAGACAATTTTTAGCACTTTCCAGTCAAATTTCACAGTGCATTTAAAGACATCGGAAATATAAATTCAAAAGTACCGATTTTAAAAAAAACTAAAAGGAGAAATTGAAAATGCATTTCTTAGGTTTCCCCCAATGGATTTTCGCTGCAACAATCTGTAGCAAGTTAAAGCCGTCTCCCTTCTAAAGGTCTAATTGTAACATCAGACACCACTTTTCTGCTGCCATCTAAATTTGAAATCCGTACATGCTGGGAAAACTCAATTGAAAGAATACACCCAAAGAATAACAAAGCCCTAAAAGAACTTTGTGGGGGCACCAGAAGGAAAGGACACCATGTCAGTCGCTTTTGGTCAGCTAAGAGCTGGAAGCGCCCTCGTGACTGAAGCAATTAAGCAATAACATGAATCAGGGATCTTTTAGGTCCAATCTGAAATATTTATGTCTTTAAAAGATGTTACATGAAGAGTTATTTTCTTCATGGCTTCACATTAGGGGACAATTTGACAATTCAGGAGTCACAATATGAAGCAAAGTGCAGCAGTGTTTTTGATCTGCTTGAATATATAACTTTGAACCTGGTGCTGGCAAGTTCACTTAAAAAGGACGTTTTGTCAAGTCTCTCTGGTTTATATATTACTGTCTGGCCAAGCTATAGGCTTGAATTTCCAACTGTTTAAGGTGTCACTGAAGATTATATTCTTAAAGGGACACGCTAGGGTCCAGAGAATCTGCTCCCTTTTTAAAACCTTTCAGTGTTATTTACTCTTCATTTCATCTTCTGCGCTGCATCTGCAATGTTCCAGATCTGGCAGCCACCGGTACCTCCTGGAAAAGCAGTAAGCTATTGCAAGCATTGGGCTAGATGCTTGCATGAGTGTTTGAAATTAAAGTAATTTAAATTTTGTTTGAAAGAAGCAAAGATGACTTTCATAGTTACCTCTATTTTTTCCCCTTTTGCAAATTTTCTGCCCACAAAGTCCTACTCTGCTGAAAGTCTGAAACAAATATTTGTTGGGACACTCTAAAACTATAAAGTGGCCAAAATGAGTAGAGTGGTCAGGAGAAGTGGAGTACCCTATGGGTTGACCGATTATAGGTACTCGCCCGCAGGCAGCTGACATCTTTGTCAGCCCTGCCTGCGGGACATATCCCACATGCACTGATGTCAGCTGGGCAGGGAATTCCCTAAGGGGAGATATAGGGATCCAAAGGACCCACATATCACTGCAATCATACAAGCCAGAGCGTAATGTTAGGTGTCTTGTTCCATTGATACCAAGCATGACCAATGTTTGAGTAAAAAAAATTATTGCATTTCTGATTTTTTAATGCAGCACTATTACTCACACTTATAAAGTGAACAATGATGCTGAACTGTGGAGCTTTTTGATAGGCTCATACAAAGCGCACAATACTGTATCAAAGCGCCCCAATAAAACAACAATATTACGGTGTGTGCATAACAGAGCTGCACGGCACTAAAAATCATAGCAATGTGCAGTGTGTATGAGTATTAGAGCTGCACGACAAATCTCGCAGTAATGTGCGCTGTGTATGAGCAAGTTTTACTGCCGTGGAGCTCTGATATGCGCATACACACTGCACATTACTGGGAGTTTTATTATTTTAACCGTCACACTGAGCGTTTTGATTCCTTAACCCAAAATGAGGTTTAGCTTTCTAGTAGTGACAATGTGTGATGTTTATAAGGTTTTTTGCCATTTTTCTGTGTTCTGGAAAGCCATTTAGGTTATTTTGCAAGCACTTTATTTTTCTCAGTTGTTCTAGGCTGGGGTCAGACGAGCGCACTGATTGCGCACAGTAACAGATGCACTTTGTAACGGAGGAGATTGCGGTTACATTGCATCAGTTTTGACTGATGAGGGGAAAAAAAAAGCTGTATGGGGGGGGGGGGGGTTTCTCTACGTCCATGTAGCTTATTCACTTCAATGCCATTTTGGCGTCCGTTGCAACATGCGTTGCCTATGCGTGAAAAAGTACGCACTTGCTTAGTGTGTTCTCTATTGCCTCCTTTGAAAAGCTACAACAGACAGCAAGCAGTGCGGTCAGACAGACGCAAAAATTGAGCTCGTCTGACCCCAGCCTTAATGTTCAGATTTTTATTAAACATGCTCAGATGATGCCAGATTTATGTAAACATTGTGATTTTTCAAAAATTTTAATGTACAGAATATATTTATCGGCAGCCAATATCAGTTATCGGCCTGAAAGGCTGCCGAATAATCGGTAGCAGTGCCTAAAAAGTGATAGCGGTCTATCCCTAGAGCACCCCCCCAATATGGTGAAATTGTAGAGTGAAGTGGGAGCAGTTCCTTCCCACAAGCAGACAGGATTTTTTCCTAGCCGACAGTCAGATTGGTCACTAATGACGACAGTATGCTCTCTATGTGCTGGTCACCATCCGAGACAAATCGTGGTGGTAGCGAGCGGTCTCAGAGGCAGCCAATGGATCAGATCTGCACATGCAGCTCAGATCCGTCATTCCATGCTGGAACAAGTCTCTCAATGGTGCGTCACTTGCAGTACCTACTCTATGCAAGATGCGTAAAGGAACAAATTTGCATTAGAATGCTTCAGGGACAACCGGGTTCAGGAGTCCTTGAGCACAAGAGTAGCAGCTGTAGTAGGCAAGGGGACAAAAAAGTTAAAAATCACCCAAGGAAAAAATAAATTGGGCAGAGGCCGTCAGCAGTGTCTGCTCAATTATTTTCATGCGCAAAAGGGAAAGTCTATTCTATTTCATTAGTGTTTCCCTTCAGTGTGTAGAATCAGAATTTAGTTGACAATTTTAAAAAGGTGAAATTACTGATTTGACATGCAATGACCCATGTTTAAACTTGTACATAAAATCCATAGTGGACCGATTTCCATGATTAGAATACCTGGTGTGCATTTTAACCCATCTGATTCCTGTACCCTCTTAACTTGCCAATTTAGAGCAAAAACATAAAATCTGTCCAGTGGGAGTTGACTAACAGATTTCTAAACGGAGGGAAGCCCACTTGGAGAATCCATCACAGACCCAAGTATCAGCCTTATTTGTGGGGGGCTGCTACTCTACACACCTAAATTAAATGGTTACTGTACCTAGAGTAGGGCTTGACAAATTTTCTTTGAATGTTGGAGCCAGCTAAAAAGGTCATCGCTATGCAAGTGTTAAGCATCTTTACGATGCGCGTACAAACATATTAGAGCACCAGTCATAAAATTCACTTGAGCATTATCACAGATCTAAACTGCAATAACACTAGGAATAGAGGGATAAAAAGGCTGGTACCAATTATCAGCAGTTTGGTCTAGCTCTACTACACATTGGGCCATATTACATAGTTGGTGCTAACTTAGCCAGAGGTGTTGTAAACTTCCCAGAGCCATTATAGCCTATGGAGGTTTTAAGTTTACAACAGCTCTGGTTAAGTTAGCACCAACATTGTAATACTGCCCATTGTATTTAATGTTTACTAACACACTATTTCCCACATAAACTAAATTTAAGTACACTGTATTTAATAACACTGTACATAACATACACGTGCTTTATACTGGAGACGACTGCTCTACTTTGAAAACAAACTCTTAGAACAGGACTGTCAAACTCACATCCAAGATTTTCAAAGCAATAGATGGTATGAGAATCATGTGAGTTGTAGTTCAGAAACATCTAGGGGACTGGAGTTTTGACAGAAAATTAAACACCAGTTTGCAGGCTAGCCGTACACCATTGAATGGCTGCCTTCACCTGAGCAATATTGTGGCTGTGGGACTCTCAGCCACGCTCAGAATTCGCACACAACCTTGTACAATCTCGCAGGAACCCAGCTTAGAGACCCAGAGCAGTGATAACGCACAGAATCCAGCAGTCACTTGCTAGTGCATAGGCTTCCTGTGACCTGATCAGTGGAAACACCAGAGTGATCACACTGCTGTGAGGTTACAGCTCCCTTAAGAGGGGATTAAAGGGCTAATTCAGCCTTTTAAAATGTAGGGGCTTTGACCTGCTCAGCCATGACCTCATGTTTCCTAGGCTTAGGAGTACTTTGGATACCAGCCCAATCCAAGGTTACCAAAGCCTTCCTGCATTGAGAGCCACTGGATTGGCTTAAGTACCAAGCTCCCCGAAAGGCAAGCAACATGCAGAGCTGGAAGAATGACGTAACTGTCAAAAAGTTAGAAAATAATTAAACTCGCCTCAGCCTTGAAGGCAAGGCCCGGCCCGGCTCTCCCCTCAGCCTTGAAGGCAAGGCCCGGCCGGCCTCCCTCGCTCAGCCTTGAGGCAAGGCCTGGCCCGGCCTCCCCTCGCCTCAGCCTTGAAGGCAAGGCCCGGCCTCCCCTCGCCTCAGCCTTGAAGGCAAGGCCCGGCCGGCCCTGCCCTCGCCTCAGCCTTGAAGGCAAGGCCCGGCCCTCCCCTCGCCTCAGCCTTGAAGGCAAGGCCCGGCCCTCCCCTCGCCTCAGCCTTGAAGGCAAGGCCCGGCCCGGCCCTGCCCTCGCCTCAGCCTTGAAGGCAAGGCCCGGCCCTGCCCTCGCCTCAGCCTTGAAGGCAAGGCCCGGCCCGGCCCTCCCCTCGCCTCAGCCTTGAAGGCAAGGCCCGGCCCGGCCCTCCCCTCGCCTCAGCCTTGAAGGCAAGGCCCGGCCCGGCCTCCCCTCGCCTCAGCCTTGAAGGCAAGGCCCGGCCCTGCCCTCGCCTCAGCCTTGAAGGCAAGGCCCGGCCCGGCCCTGCCCTCGCCTCAGCCTTGAAGGCAAGGCCCGGCCCGGCCCTGCCCTCGCCTCAGCCTTGAAGGCAAGGCCCGGCCCGGCCCTGCCCTCGCCTCAGCCTTGAAGGCAAGGCCCGGCCCGGCCCTGCCCTCGCCTCAGCCTTGAAGGCAAGGCCCTGCCCTCGCCTCAGCCTTGAAGGCAAGGCCCGGCCCTCGCCTCAGCCTTGAAGGCAAGGCCCGGCCCTCGCCTCAGCCTTGAAGGCAAGGCCCGGCCCTCGCCTCAGCCTTGAAGGCAAGGCCCGGCCCTCGCCTCAGCCTTGAAGGCAAGCCCGGCCCTCGCCTCAGCCTTGAAGGCAAGGCCCGGCCCTCGCCTCAGCCTTGAAGGCAAGGCCCGGCCCTCGCCTCAGCCTTGAAGGCAAGGCCCGGCCCTCGCCTCAGCCTTGAAGGCAAGGCCCGGCCCTCGCCCAGCCTTGAAGGCAAGGCCCGGCCCTCGCCTCAGCCTTGAAGGCAAGGCCCGGCCCTCGCCTCAGCCTTGAAGGCAAGGCCCGGCCCTCGCCTCAGCCTTGAAGGCAAGGCCCGGCCCTCGCCTCAGCCTTGAAGGCAAGGCCCGGCCCTCGCCTCAGCCTTGAAGGCAAGGCCCGGCCCTGCCCTCGCCTCAGCCTTGAAGGCAAGGCCCGGCCCTGCCCTCGCCTCAGCCTTGAAGGCAAGGCCGGCCCTGCCCTCGCCTCAGCCTTGAAGGCAAGGCCCGGCCCTGCCCTCGCCTCAGCCTTGAAGGCAAGGCCGGCCCTGCCCTCGCCTCAGCCTTGAAGGCAAGGCCCGGCCCTGCCCTCGCCTCAGCCTTGAAGGCAAGGCCCGGCCCTGCCCTCGCCTCAGCCTTGAAGGCAAGGCCCGGCCCTGCCCTCGCCTCAGCCTTGAAGGCAAGGCCCGGCCCTGCCCTCGCCTCAGCCTTGAAGGCAAGGCCCGGCCCTGCCCTCGCCTCAGCCTTGAAGGCAAGGCCCGGCCCTGCCCTCGCCTCAGCCTTGAAGGCAAGGCCCGGCCCTGCCCTCGCCTCAGCCTTGAAGGCAAGGCCCGGCCCTCGCCTCAGCCTTGAAGGCAAGGCCCGGCCCTCGCCTCAGCCTTGAAGGCAAGGCCCGGCCCTGCCCTCGCCTCAGCCTTGAAGGCAAGGCCCGCCCTGCCCTCGCCTCAGCCTTGAAGGCAAGGCCCGGCCCTGCCCTCGCCTCAGCTTGAAGGCAAGGCCCGGCCCTGCCCTCGCCTCAGCCTTGAAGGCAAGGCCCGGCCCTGCCCTCGCCTCAGCCTTGAAGGCAAGGCCCGGCCCTCGCCTCAGCCTTGAAGGCAAGGCCCGGCCCTCGCCTCAGCCTTGAAGGCAAGGCCCGGCCCTGCCCTCGCCTCAGCCTTGAAGGCAAGGCCCGCCCTCCCCTCGCCTCAGCCTTGAAGGCAAGGCCCGGCCCTCCCCTCGCCTCAGCCTTGAAGGCAAGGCCGGCCCTGCCCTCGCCTCAGCCTTGAAGGCAAGGCCCGGCCCTCCCCCCCTCGCCTCAGCCTTGAAGGCAAGGCCCGGCCTCCCCTCCCCTCGCCTCAGCCTTGAAGGCAAGGCCCGGCCCTCCCCTCCCCTCGCCTCAGCCTTGAAGGCAAGGCCCGGCCCGGCCCTCCCCTCCCCTCGCCTCAGCCTTGAAGGCAAGGCCCGGCCGGCCTCCCCTCCCCTCGCCTCAGCCTTGAAGGCAAGGCCCGGCCCTCCCCTCGCCTCAGCCTTGAAGGCAAGGCCCGGCCCTCCCCTCGCCTCAGCCTTGAAGGCAAGGCCCGGCCCTCCCCTCGCCTCAGCCTTGAAGGCAAGGCCGGCCCGGCCCCCCCCCTCGCCTCAGCCTTGAAGGCAAGGCCCGGCCCGGCCCCCCCCTCGCCTCAGCCTTGAAGGCAAGGCCCGCCCTCCCCTCGCCTCAGCCTTGAAGGCAAGGCCGGCCCGGCCCTCCCCTCGCCTCAGCCTTGAAGGCAAGACCCGGCCCGGCCCTCCCCTCGCCTCAGCCTTGAAGGCAAGACCCGGCCCGGCCCTCCCCTCGCCTCAGCCTTGAAGGCAAGGCCCGGCCCGGCCCTCCCCTCAGCCTTGAAGGCAAGGCCCGGCCCGGCCCTCCCCTCGCCTCAGCCTTGAAGGCAAGGCCCGGCCCGGCCTCCCCTCGCCTCAGCCTTGAAGGCAAGGCCCGGCCCGGCCCTCCCTCGCCTCAGCCTTGAAGGCAAGGCCCGGCCCTCCCCTCCCCTCGCCTCAGCCTTGAAGGCAAGGCCCGGCCCTCCCCTCCCCTCGCCTCAGCCTTGAAGGCAAGGCCCGGCCCGGCCCTCCCCTCCCCTCGCCTCAGCCTTGAAGGCAAGGCCCGGCCCGGCCCTCCCCTCCCCTCGCCTCAGCCTTGAAGGCAAGGCCCGGCCCTCCCCTCGCCTCAGCCTTGAAGGCAAGGCCCGGCCCTCCCCTCGCCTCAGCCTTGAAGGCAAGGCCCGGCCCGGCCCTCCCTCGCCTCAGCCTTGAAGGCAAGGCCGGCCCGGCCCCCCCCCCCTCGCCTCAGCCTTGAAGGCAAGGCCCGGCCCGGCCCCCCCCTCGCCTCAGCCTTGAAGGCAAGGCCCGGCCCTCCCCTCGCCTCAGCCTTGAAGGCAAGGCCCGGCCCGGCCCTCCCTCGCCTCAGCCTTGAAGGCAAGGACCCGGCCCGGCCCTCCCCTCGCCTCAGCCTTGAAGGCAAGACCCGGCCCGGCCCTCCCCTCGCCTCAGCCTTGAAGGCAAGGCCCGGCCGGCCCTCCCCTCAGCCTTGAAGGCAAGGCCCGCCCGGCCCTCCCCTCGCCTCAGCCTTGAAGGCAAGGCCCGGCCCGGCCCTCCCTCGCCTCAGCCTTGAAGGCAAGGCCCGGCCCTCCCCTCGCCTCAGCCTTGAAGGCAAGGCCCGGCCCTCCCCTCGCCTCAGCCTTGAAGGCAAGGCCCGGCCCTCCCTCGCCTCAGCCTTGAAGGCAAGGCCCGGCCCTCCCCTCGCCTCAGCCTTGAAGGCAAGGCCCGGCCCTCCCCTCGCCTCAGCCTTGAAGGCAAGGCCCGGCCCTCCCCTCGCCTCAGCCTTGAAGGCAAGGCCCGGCCCGGACCGCCCCTCCCTCAGCCTTGAAGGCAAGGCCCGGCCCGGCCCTCCCCTCGCCTCAGCCTTGAAGGCAAGGCCCGGCCCGGCCCTCCCCTCGCCTCAGCCTTGAAGGCAAGGCCCGGCCCGGCCCTCCCCTCGCCTCAGCCTTGAAGGCAAGGCCCGGCCCTCCCCTCCCCTCGCCTCAGCCTTGAAGGCAAGGCCCGGCCCTCCCCTCCCCTCGCCTCAGCCTTGAAGGCAAGGCCCGGCCCGGCCCTCCCCTCCCCTCGCCTCAGCCTTGAAGGCAAGGCCCGGCCGGCCCTCCCCTCCCCTCGCCTCAGCCTTGAAGGCAAGGCCCGGCCCTCCCCTCGCCTCAGCCTTGAAGGCAAGGCCCGGCCCTCCCCTCGCCTCAGCCTTGAAGGCAAGGCCCGCCCGGCCCTCCCCTCGCCTCAGCCTTGAAGGCAAGGCCCGGCCCGCCCCCCCCCCCTCGCCTCAGCCTTGAAGGCAAGGCCCGGCCCGCCCCCCCTCGCCTCAGCCTTGAAGGCAAGGCCCGGCCCTCCCCTCGCCTCAGCCTTGAAGGCAAGGCCCGGCCCGGCCCTCCCCTCGCCTCAGCCTTGAAGGCAAGACCCGGCCCGGCCCTCCCCTCGCCTCAGCCTTGAAGGCAAGACCCGGCCCGGCCCTCCCCTCGCCTCAGCCTTGAAGGCAAGGCCCGCCCGGCCCTCCCCTCAGCCTTGAAGGCAAGGCCCGGCCGGCCCTCCCCTCGCCTCAGCCTTGAAGGCAAGGCCCGGCCCGGCCCTCCCCTCGCCTCAGCCTTGAAGGCAAGGCCCGGCCCTCCCCTCGCCTCAGCCTTGAAGGCAAGGCCCGGCCCTCCCCTCGCCTCAGCCTTGAAGGCAAGGCCCGGCCCTCCCCTCGCCTCAGCCTTGAAGGCAAGGCCCGGCCCTCCCCTCGCCTCAGCCTTGAAGGCAAGGCCCGGCCCTCCCCTCGCCTCAGCCTTGAAGGCAAGGCCCGGCCCTCCCCTCGCCTCAGCCTTGAAGGCAAGGCCCGGCCCGGCCCTCCCCTCAGCCTTGAAGGCAAGGCCCGGCCCTCCCCTCGCCTCAGCCTTGAAGGCCAGGCCCAGCCCAGCGCTCGCCTGAGCCTTGAAGGCCCAGCCCAGCGCTCGCCTGAGCCTTGAAGGCCCGGCCCAGCCCAGCGCTCGCCTGAGCCTTGAAGGCCCGGCCCAGCCCAGCGCTCGCCTGAGCCTTGAAGGCCCGGCCCAGCCGAGCGCTCGCCTGAGCCTGGAGGCCGGCCGAGCAGCCTGTGACAGCCGGAGGACTGTCACCGCTGAAGTTCAGGGCCAAAGTAGGATTTAGGTTTTTATGACTTTCCTTATTGAGCCAAAACTCAATGTGGGAAAGGCTTCATCCAGTCCAGAGCAGCCAAACTACCAAATAGAAAACCCAAAAAGAGAAGGACCTTGCGTTCAGATTCTAAAATGTGGCAATTTATTGTGTTCACAAGAAAACCACAGCAAGTGAATTGTCTTTGAATATTTGTTTCATCCCTAATGATTAGTCGACAACTAATCGCTAATGAATAGTTGCCAACTATTCTTTTTGATTAATCTTTTTGCCAATTAATTGGTCTCTGTACAGAGTCAGATGCTGCTTCCAAACTGCCTGGAGAAGCCGTTCCGTCGGCTTTACTCGGTAGGGTTTAGTTTTTGGATATTGTTCTTAGCATATTTTTATTATTATAAAAAAAAAAAATAAAAAAAAAATAGTTCTGCACGTAATTAGCCCAGCTACATAGAAAAAAAAAAAAAAAAAGGTTGCTAGTGGGATTAAGTCTTCAAGAATACTTTTTAAAAAGTACTCACCGATACTTTTGTCATACATATATACATACAGTTGTGTTCAAAATTATTTCAACCCCCAATGCTGTAAAGGGTTTTAGGGAACTTAGTGTACATTTGTAACAGGGTGGATTTGATTTAAATCACTAATAAAAAGGCTTGATTTAAATCAACTCGATTTAAATCATAATTTTTAAAGAGCAGCTGCCATCTCTATCCCGCAGCGGCTACCGTAGGTAGAGGAACTTCATTAAAAAATTGCCAAATTGGATCTCTTTTACGGCCTGCTGCCATTATAGGTTTTTTTCCTTCAAGGAAAGAATGTGATAAACCTCAGGTCATACACACAAAAAGATCCAAAGACTTGTCTGTCTGTGGCTGTGCAGTATTGTGCTCAGAAAGTTTCACTTTCATTTTGTAGTACTGCTTGTCTGCTTGCCACTTCTTCCTCACACTTAGTTTCACTTTCTTCTTGTGCAGATCTATTCCACTCCAAACAATCAGAAAAATATTGTTTCTATTCTATTCACTGAACTTCTTGAAACTTAGCACTGAAGGAGTTGATTCTGTATTCATAGGTTTGTAGAAGTTAGGATTAGGTGTTTTTCTCAACTTTGTTCAGGTTATCACATTTTTGCTGTGAAAGAGGCATGTGATCTCTGCTGAGTCAAATTCAGTTTTGAGAACTGCAAAAGTAAACCAAGCATCTGTGATAATATCTTGTAGGCAGAGAAACTGCCCAATACTCTTACAAAAACCTCTGGAAGAGCATGACATTGTGAATGGATTAATGGAATTTATTTACCAAAAAAATTTAACATACAGCCTTATTCTACATAATTAAAAAACGAATCTTTATTTCATGATGGAATAACCTTTGGATGGTAATATATTTTCCTCAAAAAGCATTTATTTAAAAAAAAATCTGATTTAAATCAAAAAAAAAAAAAATCTGATTTTTTTTGATTTTTTTAAAAAAAATCATTGATTTTTATCCACCCTGATTTGTAATTGTATTCAGAATGAAATCCTACAAGGACTTTTTAAAGAACCATATGCAACTAAAATGACATCAATTGGTTTTGTAATACAGTAGTAAAGGTTTCTTTTGTGAATTCTTCATTGACACAATTATTCAACCCCTTAAAGACTACCACTCTGAAGAACAGAGGTTCATTCAAGTGTTTTCAATCAGGTATTGAAAACACCTGTGGATGTCACGGAGCAGCAATAAAGCATAATAAGCACCAATTAGGCAACTTTAAAATGACTGATACTCAGCTCCTTCTAGACATTTACTGGTGTGGTTACAAACAAGGTGACGTCAAGAGAATGGTCCAGGAAGACAAGAGAAGAGGTGATTACTCTTCACAGGAAGGACAATGGCTATAAGAAGATAGCAAAGATGTTAAACATACCAAGAGAGACCATAGGAAGCATCATTCGCAAATTCAAGGCAAAGGGCACTGTTGAAACGCTACCTGGTCGTGGCAGAAAGAAGATGCTGACTTTGACTGCTGTGCGCTACCTGAAGCGTAGAGTGCAGAAAAGTCCCTGTGTGACTGCTGAGGAACTGAGAAAAGATTTGTCAGATGTGGGTACTGAAGTTTCAGCTCAGACAATACGGCGCACACTGCGTAATGAAGGCCTCCATGCCAGAACTCCCAGGCGCACCACCCCCTTGCTGTCTCCAAAAAATAAGAAGAGCCGACCGCAGTATGCCAAAAGTCATGTGGACAAACCAGACGTTTTGGGATAGTGTTCTGTGGACTGATGAAACAAAATTAGAACTGTTTGGGCCCATGGATCAACGCTATGTTTGGAGGAGGAAGAACAAGGCCTATGAAGAAAAGAACACCTTGCCTACTGTGAAGCATGCGGGGGGGGGGGGGGTCAATCATGCTTTGGGGCTGTTTTGCTTCTGCAGGTACAGGGAAGCTTCAGCGTGTGCAAGGTACCATGAATTCTCTTCAGTACCAGGAGATATTGGATGACAATGTGATGCAGTCCGTCACAAACCTGAGGCTTGGGAGACGTTGGACCTTTCAACAGGACAATGATCCCAAGCATACATCCAAGTCCACTAGAGCATGGTTGCAGATTAAAGGCTGGAACATTTTGGAGTGGCCATCGCAGTCACCTGACTTAAATCCGATTGAGAACCTCTGGTGGGACTTAAAGAAAGCAGTTGCAGTGTGCAAGCCTAAGAATGTGACTGAACTGGAGGCTTTTGCCCATGACGAATGGGCGAAGATACCTGTAGATCGCTGCAAGACACTTGTGTCAAGCTATGCTTCACGTTTAAAAGCTGTTATAACTGTAAAAGGATGTTGTACTAAGTACTAAGATTGAATGTCACTTGGGGGTTGAATAAAACTGATAATGATGTGAGCACAGAAAAGACATTTATGGTTATTTCATTATAAATGTTATATTTGTCTGACCTACACGTGCCTCTTTGATTTAATTGTAAGCAAGATGACTGAATGACCAAAATCAATGTCAAACTGGCCAAAACTCAATTTCAGTGGGGGTTGAATAACTTTGAACACAACTGTACATACATACATATATCCCCCCCCCAGCACGCACGGAGACTGCCCCCCATCGAACGCTGGGGAAGCTGGCAGCGTGCATGAAAAGCACGCGGCCAGTGTTCCCCTCCGGCGGCTGCAATACTCACCTGCTTCCGGAGGTCCAGTCACACTGCTGTGGCGCAATCACGTGGCCGCTGGCGCTTCTGTGACGCTGCCTCCAGCCGAGAGGCTGCTGGAGGCAGCGTCACAGAAGCGCCGGCGGCCACGTGATCGCGCCACAGCAGCGCGACCGGACCTCCGGAAGCAGGTGAGTATTGCAGCTGCCGGAGGGGAACGCTGGCCGCATGCTTTTCATGCACGCAGCCAGCTTCCCCAGCCCCAGCTTCCGGTATGGGGGGGGGGGGTGGTGGTGTATCGGGCCATTTGCACGAGTACTAAGTACTCGTATCGGTGCATCCCTATCCCTTATGTTTCTCAATCACCAACCGCCACTAAGCCGAAGGCAGTAGGTGATGTGTCAAAGGCTGAACCCAATGGACGCATGCCTTTTTTCAGCCTATGTAATGATGTAAAAAAATTGTGAATCAAATATCTCCTGCATAGCCCAACATTTCATCGCGAAGCACAGGTATCCAGCTAGTCAACGTATATAAAAAGGAGCCTCCAAGAGCTAGGATGAGTCAAATAATCAACACTTTGGGCATTTCACCTTCTACAGTACACAATAAAAAAGTCAAGGAATACAGTAAAATCTGTGCGTAAAGGGCAAGGCAGAAAAACACTTCTCAATGCACGTGATCTCTGATCCCTCAGACTTCTCGGTCTCATAAATGGTCAAGAGTAATGATATCTTGACAAGGCTCAGGGATACTTTAGTAACCAATTTTCAGTCAACACTGTTTGCCACTGCATCCACAGATGCAAGTTATCCCCTGTCCAGACACGTTGCCTACTTCTCTGGGCTGGGCCTCATTTGAGATGGAAGGTATCACTGTGGAATAGAGTTTTGTAATCCGGCGAGTCAATATTTCAAACAGGTTTTGGATAAAACTGCCATTGTGTTCTCTGGTCCAAAGAGGAAACAGACCATCTAAACAGTTATCAGCTCCAGGTCCAAAAGCCAGCATCTATCACAGTATGGGGGGGGGGGGTGTGTCCGTGCCCATGGCACAGGTAACTTGTGCATCTGTGGGCACTATAAATGCAGAAATATATGTACACATGTGGACAAACATATGCTGACAATCGCATCTTTCCCAAGGACTTCCCTGCATTTTCCAGTAGGACAACGCCAAACCACATTGTGCCTGGATTACAAATGCATGGTTGCATAAGCAGAGTGCGCGAAAGCCAGCATGGCCTGCCTGCAGTCTTGACAGGTCTCTGGCTGAGAATGCGTGGCGGATTATGAAGCGCAAAATAAGGCAACGAAGGCCCGTACAGTTGTGCAGCTCAAGAGGCGCATAATGGATGAACGGGGGAAAATGCCTCTTGCTAACCGAAAAGGTGTGTTCAGTGTCCAGATGCCTAAAGGGACACTACCGCTTACATAAAATGTAATTAGATTACATGTGCACTGCAAATAAAACCACTTTATAAAAAAAGACACATGCTGCAGTTTTTGTTGCATGTAAAAAGGAAAAATAAAATTAGGCACTATAAATGACAAAGGGAGATGAACATTGGAGGGACCTTAAGAATGGAGTTCAGAGAACTAGGAAATAAACGGAAGAGATCTATGTGATGGGGGGCAAAGTCAGAACAGAGGAGGCATGCAAGGTTACAATCAGTACCGGTATGTATAGGCCATGTAAATATTAAAAAGGTATATTTTGCTTGCTTGCTAATGTCAAAAGCCTTAAAACCAAGATGGGGGAACTAGAGGCAATATCATATACTCAAAACAGTATGACATTAGGTATAACAAACGTTATAGGATGAAACATGACTGGGCTGTAAATTACATGTGGTTACACATGGTTTAGGAGGGATAGAAACTAGACCAGTGCACAACGAAAATATTTGTTTCGGACCATTTAGTTGCATTCGTAATGTTGCCATGGTTCGCATTTCAGATTGATTCGGACGATCGGTAATTCGTATTTCAGATTTATTGGCAATTTGTTTTTGGGATCATTTTAGGGCTGCAACGAACGATTATTTGCATAATCAATTAGTCGGGCGATTGGTTTTTCAATTAATTGGATAAAAGAAAAAAAAACACAGAAATAGCCTATTTTTCACACACAAAAGGTACATGAGCACCTGGTCACAGTGATGGATTGATGCTGTGTATGCAGCTTAAGCCCATGTCTTCTTTCTCCCAAAAAATACGCTGCCACAAGCGCTCAGATAAACAGGACGATGTCAGCATGAAATCAGGATGAGAAGGGAGGGGGGCACTCCACACAGGCTCACCACTTTAGCTTATTAGAGAGTGTCCCTTTACAATAATTTCATGACAAACTGAGCAGGTGGAGGGCCCGGAGGTGGAAAGTAGTGAGTTTGGGCAAGGGATTTCACCCAAGAGTGAGAGGGTTTGGGCACAAGACCGGACCCGAGTGATCGGGAGTTCGTGGAAAGGAACTGAACCGAGAGAATGGCAGCTCCAGACAGGTTGTGGTGGTGGCACAGGACGAAGCAGAATCTGAGGATATAACGTTCAACTCCGTTTAACTCTAAACAGTGTGTGCTGTACAGAAATCGATTGATCTATTAATTGACATTGAGAATAGCTATTTTATTATCGATTAGTTGTTTCGGAATGTGAAACTGATTATTTTTTTTTTACCATAATTAACTAATCCTTTGGTGCGGAAACCTATTCAGTACCAAGGATAGCCAGCTACGCAGGGCTTCGGAGCACCACAGGGCTGCTGTCCTTTGTGCTGAACAGGCTTCAGCACCATAGACAGCCCCTGTCGAATGTAGCCAGAAAAACCTTGTTTTAAAATAAATTGGGAATCCAAAAATTTAAAAAAAAAGAAGAATTCAGAAAAACGCCAAGACTTCTTGCTTGTCGTCAGTGAAATGAATAAACTGAATATTTAATAAAAACAGGAAATATTTTTTACATTAAACAGGCGAATCTCGTATGTTTCAAAGCGGTCAAACGAACCACTGAAAATCATGGCATTTCAGTACTGTGCCGCTGAATCGCACCTTGGTGCTGTTCATGGCCTGTGGTGCTTAATACAACAGATTCAGCACCACAGCCAATGGACAGGGACACTGTGCCAAATTTCAGTGAAACTGTATAATGAATTGATCAGTAAAAACAAAATTTTATTTTTTTATTTTTCTTTAAACACCGTTTAGTTTTTGTTCCGGTCCGAATAGATACATTTTTCGTTTCGGACGGAATGGATGCTCATCTTGGAAGCACTTCTGAAAAATCATGAAAATATGGTTCGAATTCTGATTAGGAGCGAAACACACATCTCTAATAGAAACCATAGGGGGGGGGGGGGTGTGCATGTCCACCATGATTTAAGGCCAAATATTGCACAAATGGTATGTGAGTGAAATGTGGAATCTTTATGTGTAAATATCTGCTTGGGGTATAAGCTGGGAAGTTTGGTTGGAATATCCCATAACCCGCCTAATGAATAAGGAGGAGGAAGAACAGGTGTTAGGCTGCACCATCTGGGCAACACTTTAGTTAATGGAGATTTTAATTAGGATAGTGGGACTGGTTAATTCAGTGAGGGGAATCCGGTTTCTGAACCTGTTAAATGATACCTTCATGTCACAACTGGTAGAAGCACCAACTAGAAAGGATAACTGTCTGGATCTATTATAACAATGTTGACTTGTCAAAAAATCAAGCAAAAGGAGCAGTTGGGAAATTGGACCACAATATGGGTCTAGTGAAATAAACTAAAGCAAATTCATAGAGGGCAAGCTAAAACAGTTTTTAAAACAGGCCAACTTCATTAACCCTTTCAATGCTGAGCCATGTCACCGGTGTCAGGGATTGGCAAATCCTATCGCCCGACTCCCGGGACTGGCAGTTTTGGGGGCCGGGCAGGAGGTTTCTTCCCTCATTTAGCCCTGCTTCGGGCAAGCAGAGCCGGGTCAGTGTGGATACCGGAGTTTTGGCTGCTCAGCACGCATGTGCGCTGAGCACCAAGTGCTTCCAAGTATCCTGTAGTGCCCTGCACTGTGTGGACGTGCTTGGAGCGTCCTGGGGATTCCCTCCCCACCGCAGAGGACGCTCCACGCCTGTCCTGCTGTGTCCCTGCTCGGTGTATAACTGGCTCCGAACAGGGATGTCAGCCAAACCCACTCTGTAGGACTGCCCCCCCCGCCGCGAGCGCCATCGCGCATGTGCGCAATGACGTCACAAACGGGGATACCCCTCCTGACTGGTAGGGGAATCCCACAGGAGATGCTGGGGACATTTTGGCCTCCATCTCTGGTTCCGTATGACCTACAAGGGCAGTTGAGATATCGTTGGAAAGGCCAGAGTCTGGCCTTTTCAGTGATAGTTTGGAAAAATATTCATTTTTTGTTCTAAATGCAGCATCACCCTTAATTAATGCAGCGGCATTGTTAAACATGTATATAAAATATTTTAATATGTTATTTATATTAGAATTTTAATTAAATTTGAATAATATATTAAATTTATTAAATGCAGTGCAACTCAAACTGCATAATGGTTTTTGAGTTTGTCATGGAGCTGTGTGAGACGCTCATACACAGCGCATATTGCTGTGGAGCTCTGGGATACAGTAATATGCAGTGTGAAAGAGCGGGAGTTTTATTGTCGTGGAGCTGTGTGATACGCTCATACACACCGCACATTGCTGGGAGATTTATTGCTGTGTGATACGCTCATTTACACCGCATATTAACGGTGATCTGTAATGTGTGGGTTGTAGGAGTGTGAGAAAACTGCAATGTAATAAGTGTTGTACTTAAACTAAATCCCTGTGTTTGTTGATCGCATTAATGTGTGCTCTAGTTAAAAATAAAGACCTAATGCTATTTTGTTGAAATTATATTTGTTATCCGGTCATGTAGAATGCCATGAGGGACAAGTAGATCGGGCTACCACTTTAGTCCATTGGACAAGTCGCTTTTGTTTAAAATTTCCACACCCCTGGGTGTGCTGAGCTCATTTTGACAGTTTGGTGCTCACCATGTTAAAAACGGGTTTGAAGTCATGTTTTATTTTAAGACCCAGACAAATTATATATCCTTTTTCCAGCAGATTCACAATACAGTGGCAAGAAAAAGTATGTGAACAATTTGGGATTACGTGGAGTTTTGCATGAATTGGTCATAAAATGTGCTCTGATCTTCATCTAAGTCACAACAATTTGAAAAACACAGTATACTTAAAATAATACAACACAAACATATGTTTTCATGCGTTTATTGAACAGAACATGTAAACATTCACAGTGCATGGTGGAAAAAGTATGCAAACTCCTAGCCTAATGACTTCTCCAAGAGCTAATTGGAGCCAGGAGTGAGCCAACCTTGAGTCCAATCAGTGTGATATTATTGGATGTGTTGCTGAAAGCTGTCCTGCCCTTTAAAAACACACACCAGTTTTGGGTTTACTGGTTTCAAGAAGCACTGCCTGATGTGAACCATGCCTCGCAGAAAAGAGCTCTCAGAAGACCTACGATCAAGAATTGTTGACTTGCATGAAGCTGGAAAGGGTTACAAAAGAATCTCCAAAAGCCTTGATGTTCATGTGTCCACGGTAAGACAGACTGTCTACAAATGGAGAAAGTTCAGCACTGTTGCTACTCTCCCTAGGTGTGGTCGTCCTGTAAAGATGACTGCAAGAGCACAGCGCAGAATGCTTAATGAGGTAAAGTAGTATCCTAGAGTGTCAGCTAAAGACGTACAGAAATCTCTGGCACATGCTAACATTTTTGTTGACACATCTACAATAAGGAACACATTAAACAAGAATGGAGTACATGGGAGGACACCACGGAGGAAGCCATTGCTGTCCAAAAAGAATATTGCAGCACGTTTGAAGTTTGCAAAAGAGCACCTGGATGTTCCACAGCACTACTGGCAAAATATTCTGTGGACAGATGAAACCAAAATTGAGTTGTTTGGAAAAAACACACAACACTGTGTGGAGAAAAAAAAAAGGCACAGCACACCAACATCAAAACTTCATCCCCACTGTAAAACATGCCTGAGGGAGCATCATGGTTTGGGGCTGCTTCGCTGCCTCAGGGCCTGGACGGATTGGAATTCATTTTTCCATCAATGACAACAGAGTTTATTAAGACATTTTGCAGGAAAACGTAAGACCATCTGTCCGCCAACTGAAGCCCCGCAGAGGATGGGTGATGCAGCAGGACAATGACCCAAAGCATACAAGTAATTCAACAAAAGAATGGCTTCAACAGAACAAAATACGCCTTCTGGAGTGGACCAGTCAGAGTCCTGACCTCAACCCGATTGAAATGCTGTGGCATGACCTTAAGAGAGCGATTCACACCAGACATCAAGAATATCACTACACTGAAACAGTTTTGTGAAGAGGAATGGTCCAAAATTACTCCAGATCGTTGTGCAGGTCTGATCTGCAACTACAGGAAACGTTTGGCTGAGGTTATTGTTGCCAAAGGAGGGTCAACCAGTTATTAAGGCCAAAGGTTCACATACTTTTTCCACCTCGCACTGTGAATATTTACATGTTCTGTTCAATAAAAACATGAAAACATAGGTTTGTGTTGTATTATTTTAAGCAGACTGTGTTTTTCAAATTGTTGTGACTTAGATGAAGATCAGAGCACATTTTATGACCAATTCATGCAAAACTCCACGTAATCCCAAAGGGTTCACATACTTTTTCTTGCCACTGTATATCATTAGGTCTATATGTCCCATCAATTTTCTTTGAATCTAGGAGCCAGTTACAAAAGTTAGGAGCCAACGTTTCGGCGAGGATCGCCTTTATTAAAAGGTATACCTTGACAAGGGCGAATCCTCACCAAAATGTTGGGAACCTTGCCTCTGCATCTGGGAGTTGGTTTGTACTGACCCAAATTATGATTTTAGCTGCTTCTATTGATTTATCACTTTGTTACCTGGTGCTTTCTGCTGTTAGGTATTTTTTGTGCATGTGGTCTTTTGGCTACTATAGGCTTTTTGAGCCTAAAAGTGCTGTAGACCGTTGCTTTAAATATCAGTTTGGCCACTCTGATATATATTTATTATATTATTTGTGTTAAAGCAATATCACAAGGTACAGATGTTATTTGTTTACTTATTTTCTTTGCTCTGTGGTCATTGGACACCCTATTTACCCACAGCAGGCAGGCACACCTCATTTATAAATACATACACCAGGGCTGAATTTACATTAAATGTAGGAGACAGGAAGAAAACATTGAAGTAGGGCTGCAACTAACGATTATTGCCATAATCAATCGACTAATCGGATAATTTCCCCCATTGATTAAAAAAAAAAAAAATTAACAAACTCAAGTGTTTCAAATATAAAACTTTTGAATAACAACGTATTAAACTTTAAATATTATTTTAAAATATTAGAGATTATATATTAAAAATTATAAACCAAATCTTATGTGCAGTATCCCAGCCTTGGCCACTCTGCTCCAATGTCCCCTTGCAATGCCAGAGCTCTGCCCTGCAGCCTCTGCTCCATTAACCCCATGCAATGTCAGAAATTCTGGCATTGCAGTGGACTTAATGGAGCAGATGGAGACTGTAGAGCAGAGTTTTGGGCTGGCATTGCAGGGGTTAATGTTGTAGACTGAGGCTGTAGGGCAGAGTTTTGGCCAGCACAGCAGAATATGGAGTAGATGGAGGCTGTAGGGCAGTTTTGGGCTGGCACAGTATGGGTTAATGGAGCAGGAGGAGGCTGTGGGACAAATTTGTGCTGGCACAGTAGGGCTTAAATGGTGCAGATGGAGGCTGTAAGGCAGAGGTTTAGGTTGGTTAAATGGAGCAGATAGAGGTTGTAGGCAGTTTTTCCTTTTTCTCCCCACCCTCCCAGCTGCATTAACCCCTTGCAATGCCAGAAATCTGCACAGCGGCCTTAGCTTCATTACACCCCTGCATTGCCAGAACTTCTGGTACTGCATGAGGTTAATGAAGCAGATGGAGGCTGTGGGACTGTTTCAGTCTGGCACAGCATAGGTTAATGAAGCTGCTCTGTGGTTTGGACTGGCACTGCAGGAGGGTTAATTGATAAGAGAAGGGCTGTTAGCTGTTTTTTTTCTTCTGCCTTTAATCACTGCCAGGACAGGCTTAATTGCTTACTTACAGTGCTTGTCTGCCAGCGGCAATCACCATGTGCTGCAGGGGCAGGCTCAGTATCTCGTGTTAGTTCAGCCGAGATTCAGGAAACGTCAGGCAGATCTGTCAATATTGTAATACAGGAAGTTCCTGGATGTCTCGTGATCGCAAAGTCTGAACAGCGCGCAGCCAACCACAACACTCTGCCAACTAATTGATGAGATTTATTGACAACGAATCTCATAATCAATTATTGTCGATAAGTTGTTGCAGCCCTACATTGAAGCCAACTAGATGTTTTTAGATTGGTGTATAATAAACTGGAAATTTAGGAGCCAGGAGTAAAATTCTAGGAGCCAGTGGCTACCAGGCTCCGGGCTTTGTCAAGCCTGAGTCCCGTTCAATACCTCAGCAGCAGCAATTCAGTTTGCTGCAGCAGTGTCATTGAACACTTTGGATGCAAATTTTAGTCCAAAATGGCTGACGATTTCTTAATGAAAGATTCAGATTGTTTTTCGTATGACTCGGACAACAGTTGAGGTATAGATGATAAAGAAAAGCAGTCAGCACAATTCCGTTTTGTATGCACGCACCACAAATGATAGTTTTTATTGAATAAACGTAAGGTTTACTTCTGAAACAAAATATAAATTGAACTGTAATATATGTCGCTTGTGAAGCCTTCTAAGTGAAGTCTTCAAAGTGAGCACTTAGAGATCTTCTGGAGATACTCTGGAGGTAGTCTGAGGTTAGACAGGAGGTAGAAAACCTACAAAAAAGGTAAGATTTGTTGGTTTAAATCCATTCTTTTATAATGGCAGGCTTGGTCCAGTGTAAGAGCTGTCATGCATTTGTTTTTAGATCAAATTTTTGGAGGTTTGGAGTGTGCCTGATATGTAGGCAGCTCTCTTTATTGCAGCAGGAAATTGCCTGTTTGAAGTCTGAGACTTGTAAATTATCTGTTACACAAACTCAGGCTATGGCTATGACTGTTACAAAGCCACTGCCACAGAGGCCTCCTAGGAGTGGCAGATGGACTACTGTAGGATCTGGTAGACTTAGAGTTGTGGATATAAGGCATGTCCCACAGTCTGTGGCTCTTCTTAATTCTTTTGAGGCACTTTCACAGTGTAGTGGTGAGACGGAAGTCGGCTCAGACACCATAGTTGAGGAACCACCATCCCCTATGCTTAAGGTATGCAGGACTGCAACCAAGAACAATAACGAAAAGGTGGGACATGATAGAAGACAATTGTTGCTGGGTGATTCTATCATAAGAGGTGTGGAGCTGGAGAGTAGTGGTTTGGTGAGATGTCTTCCTGGGGCTACTGCTCGTAGAGACAAGAAACGTATTCTCAATATTGTCAAACAAGCAAAGCAGCAAGGGGAAGTGGATGTTCTAGTCCATCTAGGGACAAATGACTTGGCGAGCAATGAGTTTTCTGAGATTAAGGAGGATTTTTGTGTTCTTGGAGGTGAAATACAGCAGATTGCGTCCACTGTGACATTCTCTGAAGTTTTGCCTGTGCATAACATTCAGGATAGGCAGATGCGCAATAGGGAATTTAATTTGTGGCTTCAGGAATGGTGTCGAGAGCAAGGATTTGGCTTTGTGTCCCATGATAGCTCTAATTGGAGCAGAAAGGAACTGTATAAAAAAGATGGTTTGCATCTTACTCATAGGGGAACATATGTCTCAGTGAGAAGTTCAAAGGTTTCGCAAAGAAATATTTAAACTAGGAGGGGGGACAAAAGGGTAAAAAACAATCTGCCTGATTGTCCCCCAAAACTAAATCGGCGGGTGCAAGCAACATGCGGGGAAAAAAAGGACAAGCTCAGAGTTGTGTCTATAAATGCTCGCAGTTTAGTCAATAAAATCAATGAACTGGAGGCAATGATGGCAGCTGAAAAAGTAGATTTAGTTGCGGTTACGGAGACATGGTTCAGTGAGAAAAATAACTGGGACATAACAATACCGGGGTACTCTTTATATAGAAAAGACAGAAGGTAGGAAAGGAGGAGGAGTGGCCCTGTATGTGAAAAACAACATAAAGACGAACCAAATAAAAGTGAGCGAGGTGAACATAGAGTCAGTTTGGGTTACGCTAACATTTGGCAATCATACAGTAGCTCGTGTAGGTGTGATCTATAGACCCCCTGGACAAGTAGAAGAGCTAGATAATCTGCTGCTTGAGGAAATAGCCAAAATGGCAATGAAGGGGGAAGTTATTATCATGGGGGACTTGAATCTTCCTGATGTGAACTGGAAAACCAAAACTGCTGGGTGCACCAGGAGTACAAATATTCTAAACTCCCTACTGGGATTATCTCTAACACAAGTAGTTGAGGAGCCGACCCGTAAAGAGGCCATATTGGATTTAATACTCACAAATGGAGGTTTGGTATCGGACGTTGTTGTAGGTGAAAATTTGGGATCTAGTGATCACCAGTCAGTATGGTTTAATATAAGAACAGAGATGGAGCCACACCACACAAAAACAAGTTTTAGACTTTAAAAAAACAGATTTTTCTAAAATGAGACTTTGTGTGAAGGAGTCATTATCAGACTGGAGGAGTTTAAAGGGTGTCCAGGAGAAATGGGATTATTTAAAAGAAGCATTATTGAAGGCCACAGGCAATTGCATTCGACTTGTTAGCAAAAACAAAACAGGGAAGAAACCACTGTGGTACTCTGCAGAAGAGGCCAAAATAGTGAAGAACAAAAAGACAGCATTCAATAATTATAAAACAACTCAGAGTGAAGAAGATAGGCAAACCTATAAGATTAGGCAGAAAGAGGCAAAGCAATTTATAAGAGCTTCCAAAGCACACGCAGAAGAGAAAATAGCTCAGTCAGTAAAAAAGGGGGACAAAACATTTTTTAGATACATAAACAAGAAAAGTAAAACAAGGATTAGTTAGATTAAAAACAAAAGGAAGGAAGGTATGTAGAAGAGGATAAAAGTCTCGCTGACTGCCTCAATGAATATTTTTGTTCAGTCTTTGCAGAAGAAAAGGAAGGAAAGGGACCTCAGTTAGGAGGAAACACTAACGAGACAATTACATATCAGTTTACAGAGGAGGAGGTTCTACAGCAGCTGTCTAAAGTAAAGACAAATAAATCAATGGGGCCTGATGGGATCCACCCTAAATTATTAAAAGAGCTCAGTGATGTAATAGCAAAACCGTTAACAGATTTATTTAACAAATCCTTGCTAACGGGAGTCGTCCCAGAAGACTGGAAATTAGCAAATGTTGTGCCCATTCACAAGAAGGTTAGTAGGGAGGAATCTGGGAACTATAGGCCAGTTAGTCTTACGTCAGTAGTGGGGAAATTAATGGAAATCATGTTAAAGGAAAGGATTGTTGAACATCTAAAAACACATAGATTACAGGATCAGAAACAACATGGGTTTACCTCAGGGAGATCATGCCAAACTAATCTTATTGATTTTTTTTGATTGGGTAACAAAAATAATAGACACAGGTGGTGCAGTAGACATTGCTTATTTAGATTTCAGTAAGGCTTTTGATACTGTTCCGCATAGAAGGCTTATCAATAAATTGCAATCTTTGAGCTTGGATTCCAATATTGTTGAATGGACTAGGCAGTGGCTGAGTGACAGGCAACAGAGGGTTGTGGTAAATGGAGTTTATTCGGCGCATGGTCTTGTTACCAGTGGGGTACCTCAGGGGTCAGTACTTGGACCCATTCTATTTAATATTTTTGTTAGTGATATTGCAGAAGGTATTCATGGAAAAGTATGTATTTTTGCTGATGACACAAAGATTTGCAACAGGGTTGACGTTCCTGGAGGGATCAGCCAAATGACAAATGATTTAGGTAAACTAAAAAAATGGTCGGAGCTGTGGCAATTGAGTTTTAATGTGGATAAGTGCAAGATAATGCACCTGGGACGTAAAAACCCAAGGGCTGAATATAGAATATTTGATACAGTCCTAACCTCAACATCTGAGGAAAAGGATTTAGGGGTTATTATTTCAGAGGATCTAAAGGTAAGTAGTCAATGTAATAGAGCAGCAGGAAATGCTAGCAGAATGCTTGGTTGTGTAGGGAGAGGTATTAGCAGTAGGAAAAGGGAAGTGCTCATGCCACTGTACAGAGCACTGGTGAGACCTGACTTGGAGTACTGTGTGCAGTACTGGAGACCATATCTCCAGAAGGATATAGACATCTTAGAGAGAGTTCAGAGAAGGGCTACTAAAATGGTGTACGGCTTGAAGGAGAAAAGTTACCAGGAAAGGCTTAATGATCTTAACATGTACAGCTTGGAAAAAGACGAGACAGAGGAGATATGATAGAAACATTTAAATACGTAAAGGGAATCCACAAGGTAGAGGAAGGGAGTATATTTAAAAGGAAACAAAGTAGCAAAACAAGAGGACATAGTCTTAGATTAGAGGGGCAAAGGTTTAAAAGTAACATCAGGAAGCATTATTTTACTGAGAGGGTGGTGGATACATGGAACAGTCTTCCAGTTGAAGTGGTAGAGGCCAAAACAGTAATTGAATTTAAGCAAGCATGGGATAGGCATAAGGCTATCCTAAACAAAAGATAAATCCAAGTAAAGTATCCATGTAATTGGGCAGACTAGATGGGCCGAAAGGTTCTTATCTGCCGACATCTTTCTATGTTTCTATGTCTATGTCCAGGGGTAAATAAATATTTTGTGCTTTGGTGAACAAAAACTTAAAAATTAACATTACCGTACTGAATTGTTACTTGCTTCATGGTGGCGGCCATCTTTACTACTAGGGTTGCACCGATACCGATACTAGTATCGATATCGGTGCCGATACCGGGTACTGCAGGAGTACTTGGTACTCGTGCAGTACCCCCGATATTTTTTTCCGATACCGGAAGCCGGCATTGAGCCGGCTTGCCGGTATCCTAGGGGCTGGGGCGGCTGTCCGAATGCTCTATCGGCATTCGGACAGGCCCTGCAGCTGCTCACCTAACTTTGTTTAATACTTACCTTCCTTCAGCGACGCCGGGAAAGTCTTCGCGCGCGTGTGCTCCTTGGAAGGACCCCAGCCGCGACCACGTGGGACCATGTGATCACGGCTGGGGTCCTTCCAACGAGCGCGCGGAAACTTTCCCGGCGTCGCTGAAGGAAGGTAAGTATTAAACAAAGTGAGCAGCTGCAAGGCCTGTCTGAATGCAGATAGGCCCTGCAGCTGCTCTCCGCTCATACTTACCTTCCTTCAGCGACGCCGGAAAGTTCCCGCGCGCACGCTCGTTGGAAGGACCCCAGCCGCGATCACATGGTCCCACGTGGTCGCGGCTGGGGTCCTTCCAAGGAGCGAGCGCGTGCGCGCGAAGACTTTACCGGCGGCGCTGAAGGAAGGTAAGTATGAACGGAGAGTGGGGGCATATCCATGAGCAGGGGGGCATATCCATGAGCAGGGGGGCATATCCATGAGCAGGGGGGCATATCCATGAGCAGGGGGGGCATATCCATGAGCAGGGGGGGCATATCCATGAGCAGGGGGGCATATCCATGAGCTGGGGGGCATATCCATGAGCAGGGGGGCATATCCATGAGCAGGGGGGCATATCCATAAGCAGGGGGGGCATATCCATAAGCAGGGGGGGCATATCCATGAGCAGGGGTGGGGAATATCCATGAGCAGGGGGGGCATATCCATGAGCAGGGGGGGCATATCCATGAGCAGGGGGGGCATATCCATGAGCAGGGGGGGCATATCCATGAGCCGGGGGGCATATCCATGAGCCGGGGGGCATATCCATGAGCCGGGGGGCATATCCATGAAGCAGGGGGGCATATCCATGAAGCAGGGGGCATATCCATGAAGCAGGGGGGCATATCCATGAAGCAGGGGGGCATATCCATGAAGCAGGGGGCATATCCATGAAGCAGGGGGCATATCCATGCAGGGGGGCATATCCATGAGCAGGGGGGCATATCCATGAGCAAGGGGGGCATATCCATGAGCAAGGGGGGCATATCCATGAGCAAGGGGGGCATATCCATGAGCAAGGGGGCATATCCATGAGCAAGGGGGGCATATCCATGAGCAAGGGGGCATATCCATGAGCAAGGGGGCATATCAATGAGCTGGGGGGGCATATCAATGAGCTGGGGGGGCATATCCATGAGCTGGGGGGGCATATCCATGAGCTGGGGGGGCATATCCATGAGCTGGGGGGCATATCCATGAGCTGGGGGGCATATCCATGAGCTGGGGGGCATATCCATGAGCGGGGGGGCATATCCATGAGCTGGGGGGCATATCCATGAGCTGGGGGGGCATATCCATGAGCTGGGGGGCATATCCATGAGCTGGGGGGGGCATATCCATGAGCTGGGGGGGCATATCCATGAGCTGGGGCAATATCCATGAGCTGGGGCAATATCCATGAGCTGGGGCAATATCCATGAGCTGGGGCAATATCCATGAGCTGGGGCAATATCCATGAGCTGGGGCAATATCCATGAGCTGGGGCAATATCCATGAGCTGGGGCAATATCCATGAGCTGGGGCAATATCCATGAGCTGGGGCAATATCCATGAGCTGGGGCAATATCCATGAGCTGGGGCAATATCCATGAGCTGGGGCAATATCCATGAGCTGGGGCAATATCCATGAGCTGGGGCAATATCCATGAGCTGGGGCAATATCCATGAGCTGGGGCAATATCCATGAGCTGGGGCAATATCCATGAGCTGGGGCAATATCCATGAGCTGGGGCAATATCCATGAGACCTGGGGGCTTTATAGGAGGTCTGTTCTTATTGGAAAGCGTCACATGACATAAAATAAAAGTATCGGTAATTGGTATCGGTGAGTACTTGAACAAAAGTATCTGTACTCGGTCTTAAAAAAGTGGTATCGGTGCATCCCTATTTACTACGTCACACTCAGCTATTCGCAGCATCTCCTCGCGTCGCTGCAAGTGCTAAGTTAGCAGTGCTGAGCGGCTAGCGGCAAAACGGCGTTCAATGGCAAGTTGCTAACTTAGCACTTGCAGCGGCTGAGGTATTGAACGCACCTCTGATTGAAATCTGTATATAGATCTCTAGCACTTACAGAGTGACCCTTTCAAGTCATAGCCCCCATGCAAGATGACATCACTTAGCGGGGGCGGGGGGGAGAGACCCGGACGCAGGGCTGGCACCCAAGAGGTCGGTGCTGAGCAGACATGCTGAAGACATCCTCTGCACTCTAGCAGGAAAGCAGAGGGCTCGCTCAGCATGAAGTCCACAACTAAGCAGTAAGATAAGGGAAGCGCTCATTCTCAGGCAAAAGATCAAGGGGGTTGGGGGGGGGGGGACACACAACAGGATAAGTGGAATATCTTCAAACACTGTAAAAATACACATCTAAATACAGTCAGGTCCAGAAATATTATCGGGACACCGACACAATTCTAACATCTTTGGCTCTATACACCACCACAATGGAGTTGGAATGAAACAAACACAATGTGCTTTAACTGCAGACTGTCAGCTTTAATTTGAGGGTATGTACAGCCAACTCAGGTGAACGGTGTAGGACTTACAGCAGTTTGCAGATGTGCCTCCCACTTGTTAAGGGACCAAAGGTAAATGGGACAATTGGCTTCTCAGTTGTTCCATGGCCAGGTGTGTGATATTCTCTCATTACCCCAATTACAATGTGCAGATAAAAGGCCCAGAGTTCATTTCAAGTGTGCAATTTGCATTTGGAATCTGTTGCTGTCAACTCTCAAGATGAGATCCAAAGAGCTGTCACTATCAGTGAAGCAAGCCATCATTAGGCTGAAGAAACTAAACAAACCCAGAGAGATAGCAAGAACATTAGGCGTGGCCAAAACAACTGTTTGGAACATTCTCAAAAAGAAGGAACACACCTGTGAGCTCAGCAACACCAAAAGACCCGGGAGACCACGGAAAACAACTGTGGTGGATGAATGAAGAATTCTTTCCCTGGTGAAGAAAACACCCTTCACAACAGTTGGCCAGATCAAGAACACTCTCCAGGAGGTAGGTGTATGTGTGTCAAAGTCAACAATCAAGAGAAGACTTCAGAGTGAATACAGAGGGTTCACCACAAGATGTAATCCATTGGTGAGCCTCAAAAACAGGAAGGCCAGATTAGAGTTTGCCGAACAACACCTAACAAAGCCTTCACAGTTCTGGAACAAGATCCTATGGACAGATGAGACGAAGATCAACTTGTACCAGAGTGATGAGAAGAGTATGGAGAAGGAAAGGAATTGCTCATGATCCTAAGCATACCACCTCATCAGTGAAGCATGGTGGTGGTAGTGTCATGGCGTGGGCATGTATGGCTGCCAATGGAACTGGTTCTCTTGTATTTATTGATGGGACTGCTGACAAAAGCAGCAGGATGAATTCTGAAGTGTTTCGGGCAATATTATCTGCTCACATTCAGCCAAATGCTGCAGAACTCATTGGACGGCGCCTCACAGTGCAGATGGACAATGACCATGAAGGGACAGAAGTGGAATGTTATGCAATGGCCACGTCAATCACCTGACCTGAATCCCATTGAGCATGCATTTCACTTGCTGAAGACAAAACTGAAGGGAAAATGCCAAGAACAAGCAGGAACTGAAGACAGTTGCAGTAGAGGCCTGGCAGAGCATCACCAGGGATGAAACCCAGCGTCTGGTGATGTCTATGCGTTCCAGACTTCAGGCTGTGATTGACTGCAAAGTAGGGATGCACCGATACCACTTTTTTAAGACCGAGTACCGATACGTTTTAAAAGTACTCACCGATACCGAGTACCGATACTTTTCTTTAATGTCATGTGACGCTTTCCAATAAGAACAGACCATATAAAAATGCCCCCAGCTCACATGTATATCCCCCCCGATATATATATTCATACTGCCCCAGCTCACACATGGGTATGCCGCCCCAGCTCACACATGGGTATGCCCCCCCAGCTCACACATGGGTATGCCCCCCCAGCTCACACATGGGTATGCCCCCCCAGCTCACACATGGGTATGCCCCCCCAGCTCACACATGGGTATGCCCCCCAGCTCACACATGGGTATGCCCCCCAGCTCACACATGGGATGCCCCCCCAGCTCACACATGGGAATGCCCCCCCAGCTCACACATGGGAATGCCCCCCCAGCTCACACATGGATATGCCCCCCCAGCTCATGGATATGCCCCCCCAGCTCATGGATATGCCCCCCCAAGCTCACACATGGGTATTTCCCCCCAGCGACGATACTTACCTTCCTGAGCGACGCCGGGAATGTCTCCGCGCGTGCGCTCGTTGGAAGGACCCCAGCCGCGACCACTTGGGACCATGTGATCGCGGCTAGGGTCCTTCCAACGAGCGCGCGGAAACTTTACCAGCGTCGCCCAGGAAGGTAAGTATCATCGTGGAGAGCAGCTGCAGGGCCTGTCCGAATGCTTTATCGTCATTCGGACAGGCCCTGCAGCTGCTCACTGTGTTCATACTTACCTTCCTGAGCGACGCCGGGAATGTCTCCGCGCGCGCGCGCGCTCGTTGGAAGGACCCCAGCCGCGATCACATGGTCCCAGCTGGGGTCCTTCCAACGAGCGCACGCGCGGAGACATTCCCGGCGTCACTCAGGAAGGTAAGTATCGTCGCGGAGAGCAGCTCCAGGGGCAGCCCCTCGGATGCCGGCTCAATGCCGGCTTCCGGTATCGGGAAAAATATCGGGGGGTACCAAGTACTCCTGCAGTACCCAGTATCGGCCCCGATACCGATACTAGTATAGGTGCAACCCTACTGCAAAGGATTTGCAACCAAGTATTAAGAAGGGAAAGTTTGAATTATGATTATTAGTCTGTCCCATTACCTTTGGTCCCTTAACAAGTGGGAGGCACATCTGCAAACTGCTGTAAGTCCTACACCGTTCACCTGAGTTGGATGTACATACCCTCAAATTAAAGCTGACAGTCTGCAGTTAAAGCACATTGTGTTTGTTTCATTCCAACTCCATTGTGGTGGTGTATAGAGCCAAAGATGTTAGAATTGTGTCGATGTCCCAATATTTCTGCACCTGACTGTATATTATAGATGAAAACCCATGAAAAATAAAAAAAGGCATTTAAAACTTAAATTGGATAAATCTGAGGCATGCTATAAAGCATATACAGTTACAGTTATAAGTATTTATAAAGCGCCAATAAATTCCTTATTAAAACTTAAAATGTGATTGGTTGACCCCGGAAAGGTGTTGCAGCAACTAAAAAGCTAACGTGCACAAAGCTCCAGGGCCCAATACAATTCATCCGTGGGTAATGAGGGGACTGTGCGTGGTAAATCTGTAAACCTCTCCTTAATCTTCGGGGAAAATCTGAGGGGGTCCCTATATTCATAAATGAGTCAAAAAGGTCTGCCTAGGAATTATAGGACCTGTGAGATTGAGGTGTTAGTAATGGATAATATTGGCTTGAATAGGAGTTTACAGGGAGGTATAATGTAGTGATGCACCGAAATTTGGTGTTTTCAGCCGAAATGGAAATTTCAGCTGGAAGAAAAAAAATAAAAAAATATAGGCCCAAAATTTCCCTTTCAAAATAGGGCCGATGTAGGAGTACGTGCAACGCTCTGCACCCCCCCCCCAAACAAAATCTGTCACCTGGGCCTGGAGGCCCGCCCGAGCCCCCTGCTCGGCCGGCCTTCAGACTTATGCGAGCCCCCTGCTCGGTTGGCCCTCCGGCAAAGCCAGGGACTCGTCTGAGCCTGGAGGACGGCCGAGCATGCAACTCAGCCGGCCTCCAAGCTCAGGCGAGCCCCAGGCTCGGCTGGACCTCTAGGCCCAGGCCAAGCCGGGGGCTCGCCTGAGGCCAGCCGAGTTGCCTGCTCAGCAGGCATCCAGGCTCAGGCGAGCCCCCGGCTTGGCTTGGGCCTAGAGGCCGAGCCTGGGGCTCACCTGAGCTTGGAGGCTCAGACGAGTCCCTGGCTTTGCCGGAGGGCCAACCGAGCAGGGGGCTCGCCTAAGTCTGAAGGCCGGCCGAGCAGGGGGCTCGGGCAGGCCTCCAGGCCCAGGTGACAGATTTTGTTGGGGGGGGGGGTGCAGAGAGTTGCACATACTCCTATATCGGCCTTGAGTCCTCCACCGGTTGCACATACCCACCTACATCAGCCTCCACCAGTGGCAGTCATCCTGCATCCAGTGCCCGCTCTCTGTGTCGGTCGCCGGTACGACGTCACAGAGGCCTTTGACCCTGGGTCAAAAGGCTTTTGTGACATCATCCCGGCGACCGACACAGAGTGGGCACTGGATGCAGGATGACCGCCGATGTATGCGAGTATGTGCAACCGGTGGAGGACTTGAGGCCGATGTAGGCAAGTATGTGTAGGCAACATACTCCCCTACATCCTCCTACTTCGGCCCTGAGCTCCAGCGTTGACAGTCCTCCTGCTGTCGCAGGCTGCTCAGCCTGCCTCCAGGCTCAGGCGAGCCCCCTGTCATTAGCAGAAATCTGGATGGTTTTATGAAACACTGATCATGTCAGACTAACCCAATTGCATTCTATGTAGTAGTAAGTAGAAGTATAGATCAGGGGGTCGCAGTGGATGTGAGTTACTTGGATTTTGCCAAAGCCTTCGAATGTTCAAAGCAAGAGGTTACAATTTAACCCTTTCGCTGCGTAGGCTTTTCACACCTCTGTGCTGAGGTCATTTTTACCGGTTTTGCTCATCATGTTTAAACGTGTTTTGAAGGCTTATTTTAGTATATTACCCAGACATATTATATATCGTTCTTTCCGTCAGACTCGGTAGATTCATAATATGTCATTATTATATGTATACGTTATGTCATGTCTGTATATTATAACAAAAAATGCAATAAAATATGTATTTTCAATAATTTACAACGTGTAAAGTGGTTTTTTTTCACATTTTAACATGCGAGCAACTGCGGTTATATTTTGTATGGGGTGCGCTTGTTAAAAAAATTAGAGATGGGGTCCCGATACATTTTTTTTTTGGGGAAAATTACGCGATTTTTAACAAACGCACCGCATACAAAAATCGTTAGTGCAGCATCATTGTTCACATTATAATTGAAATGGGAACAATATTGCTGCATTACCGAACCAAAAAAAAAAGAAAAAAAATGTTTTTTTTTTTTTTTTTTAAAAATATTTTTAATTTTATTTATTTTTTAAAAACTTTTTTCACTTTCATGTTTGGTATCGTTGGAACGGCCATGCTCTGGCCGATCCAACCATACCAAACATTAACCCCTAACTGCCACGGATCGGGAGATAGGGAGTTCAATGAACTCCCTATCTCCACCGTTGGTGGCAGTTAGGGGTAACTCTAGGACTGGCGTCATCGTGCTACGCACGATGACGCCAGTCCTCAGGGGGAGTTCCTGGAGGCTTGGCCGACATCCAAGATGTCGGCCAGCTCCGGGAAAGGATCGCGAATCGGTGCTTTTCAGTGCCGATTCGCGATCCAGCTCCCCAGGGGTTAATGCCAGGCACCATTTGGAAGGGCAGGCTGTGCCCTTCCAAATGGTGACTGGGTTAACCCCCGCAACGCCGCCGATCGGGAGGGAGAGAGGTTCGAAGGACCTCCCCCCTCCCTTTCAGGCGCCTCCTCCGCACATGCCGGGGGGGGGCGCCTGAATAAGGTGTCATCGCGCTGCCGCGATGACACCTAATTCCGGCGGCTGCGGTTCCGGATGCCGGGCTGACATCGAGGATGTCAGCCCGCACCGGGGGGGCCAGCGATCAGCCGGAACCCGGCCGAACGCTGACCCCAATGGGAGGACGCGCTCAGCGCGTCCTCCGCACAGCAGCGGTAATGCGGAGGACACGCTGAGCGCGTCCTCCGCATTCAAGTGGTTAAAGAACAATTGGTCTAGATGAAAATTCTTGGATAGAGTACAAAAAGGGGTCATAAAGGGTACATTCAAGATGGACACCAGTGGTAAGTGGTGTCCTCAGGGGTCTGCTATAGCATCACTTTTATGCAATCCATTTATAAATTACTGACATGACTTTCCATGACTATTTCAAGGTGTTTGCGGATGACACTAAGCTAGGAAATACAATGTGAGCAGGATATTACGTCAATTATAAATATAACATGTTACATTTTTCTGCAAACCTTATTTTACTGAGAATGGACTAAATCCCTGCTGGTCCAGCAAGGGGATAAAAAGTGTTCCCTGGTGCAGATCATACCAAGTGATCTCTCCATTATGATCCAGAGTGCTCTGACTGGCCCATAGATGCCACGGCCAAATGGGAAAATTGATGGCATCTTGGTTGGCCAGTCCTGGTTAACATGGAGGGGGCCTTACCTATTTGGCACTGTGCACATCGGGTTTGACAAGGGCCCCTGATCAGGTCATTGGCTGTCACCCCGATAGCGGCCATGCAAACAGCAGTTGCCAAGGCCAGTAAGGTATTGGCATGCATTAAAAGGAAAATTCACTCTCCGGATGAGAACATAATTTTGCCTCTATATAAATCAATGGCAAGACCGCACCTTGGATATGTCGTGCATTTTGGGCGTTTAACAAAATATTATGGCGCTAGAAAAACTGCAGAGGCGGGTAACTAAATTAAATAACAGGAATGGAAGATTTAAGTTATGAGGAAAGGCTAACAATCTTAAACCTGTTTAGAAAAACAGCACTTTAGAGGGGATCAGATAACACTAAATATATACAGGGCTATTATAAACCATTGTCGTCTGGAAACCTAGTCAGTAATCTAGGACTATACACAGGACAAAAGGTCACCCATTTAGGGCCGTGTCAGACGAGCGTACTGTGTGCGCCTGTACTGACATGCCTCCCAGCGTCCGTCGCAGCATTGTGACGAGCGCCATACGCTGGTTGCGGTGAGGGGCCAAGGCGGCCCATTGAAGACAACGGGACATTACCTGTACGCCCTGCGCCTTCAAGGCACAATCGCCACAAAGACTGCATAGAACGTCCTGTAGTGGGAAAGTGTTAAACACAGATTTTTCCCATGATGCAACATTTCCCAAAAGCTTTGCTTTAGAGGCTCTGTTTATTTAACCCTTTAACGCCGCAGGACGTTCCATGACATCCTGGCGGCAGGCGGGCTTTGAAGACGCGAGGCGTACAGGTACGCCCCGCTGTCTTCACGCGCTGACTCGCGGTGCGCGCCGGCTGCGGGGAGGGCCTGAAATTAGTGCTGCGCGACGGCACCTGTCGGCGAGGCGTACCTGTACGCCTCGCCGGCAAATTTAAACACCTTAAGGGCGCCACCCCAGCGTCCTTAAGGGGTTAATCTGCAATATTTACTAGTTAATGAGGTGGAGGACAGAATGTTTAGAAAACACCATTGTTCTCCAGGCTGAGATAAGAGCTGGCAGCGGAATGAGAAGACAGGGAGCATTAAAGACTTCTATTTCCCCTGGTGATGCACTTTGAATACATACCACCCAATACAATGATGCGAGTCTGCTACCTGACCCACAGTTTACATTCCATGCCCAATTCACAGGACATCACCAAGGAGTAGATTAGAAGTCTTTTAAGCTCCCTGTTTTATCTCATTCAGCTGTCCTCGCTCATAATAGCCTCGAGAATAGACTCCTGCAGTCTTAAACATTCCCTATTCCACCTCATTGCCTGTTAAATACTGTATATTTTTTATTTATTTATTTGCAAAGTATTTTATCAGGAAGGATACACTGAGATTTCTCTCGTTTAAGTATGTCCTTGGTTCCAAAACATTGAAATTTTACAGTCGTTACAAGAGCAGTAGAGTTTTTGCTAGGGATAAACCGTTATCACTTTAGGCACCGACAATCAGCAGCCTTTCAGGCCGATAACTGATATCAGGTGCCAATGTTCTGTAGATATAAATTTTTGAAAAATCAGTGACTACTCATATCTGGCATCACCTGAACAGATTTCATAAAATCCTCAACATTACAATACAGGAAAAATAACCTAAATGGCTTTCCAGAACACAAAAAAAAAAAAAAAAAACACACACCCTATAAACACCACACACTCAAGCTGGCGTCAGAGGAGCACGCTATGTGCGCCCATACTGACGTACTTACTAGCGTCCGTTGCAGCGTTGCAACGGGGCTGTCACACGCTTGTACACGCGCACGAAATGCGCACTCAACAAGCATCCGTTAGCCAAGCCTCTCCATCAAAGCGCTAGGACTCACACCATAGGAGGATCGTGCTGATTGCGCTCAGCGAGGTGGCCAGATGGGCGTCGAGTGGAAGGAACGTCCACTCTAACAGACGTTCCGTCCACTCTCCAAAGACGCTCGTCTGACACTAGCCTAAATGTCACTACTAGAAAGCTAAACAATATTTTGGGTTAAGGAATCACAGCACTCAGTATGCGCATATCACAGAGCTCCACAGCAGTAAAAATATCACTCACACAATGTACATTATTATTGTGCAGCTCTGTGATACATTCATACACACCACATATTGTGAGTTTTGTTGGGGCGCTGTTACACGCCTACACAGCGCACAAATAATGTATCACAGAGCAGCATCATTGTTCACTTTATAAGTGTGCATAAGAATATACAGTCAGGTGCAGAAATATTGGGACATCGACACAATTCTAACATCTTTGGCTCTATACACCACCACAATGGAGTTGGAATGAAACAAACACAATGTGCTTTAACTGCAGACTGTCAGCTTTACTTTCAGCATCCAGCATCCAACTCGGGTGAACGGTATAGGACTTACAGCAGTTTGCAGATGTGCCTCCCACTTGTTAAAGGACCAAAAGTAATGGGACAGAATAATAATCATAAATCAAACATTCCCTTCTTATTACTTGGTTGCAAATCCTTTGCAGTCAATCACAGCCTGAAGTCTGGAACGCATAGACATCACCAAACACTGGGTTTCATCCCTGGTGACGCTCTGCCAGGCCTCTACTGCAACTGGCTTCAGTTACTGCATATTCTTGGGGCATTTTCCCTTCAGTTTTGTCTTCAGCAAGTGAAATGCATGCTCAATGGGATTCAGGTCAGGTGATTGACGTGGCCATTGCATAACATTCCACTTCTGTCCCTTCAAAAACTCTTTGGTTGCTTTTGCAGTATGCTTTGGGTCATTGTCTATCTGCACTGTGAAGCGACGTCCAATGAGTTCTGCAGCATTTGGCTGAATGTGAGCAGATAATATTGCCCGAAACTAGGGATGCACCGATACCACTTTAAGACCGAGTACCGATACTTTTTAAAAGTACTCACCGATACCGAGTACCGATACTTTAATGTCATGTGACGCTTTCCAATAGGAACAGACCTCATAAAAATTTATATGAGATTGACCGCAGCTCTCATGGATTTGGCCCCCAGGTCTCATGGATTTGGCCCCCAGGTCTCATGGATTTACCCCCAGCTCAAACGCTGGGGAAGCTGGCCGTGTGCATGAAAAGCACGCGGCCAGCGTTCCCCTCCGGCGCGCCAAATACTCACCCTTCCTGAAGTTCCGGTCTCTGGGCAGTGATGCGGTCACGTGGCCGCCGGGCGCATCTGTGACGCTGCCTCCAGCTGAGAGGCCGCGTCACAGGAGCGCCCAGTGGCCGCGGGAACGCATCACTGCCCAGCGACCGGAACTTCAGGAAGGGTGAGTATTTGGCACGCCGGAGGGGAACGCTGGCCGCGTGCTTTTCATGCACGCGGCCAGCTTCCCCAGCCCCACGGATACCGGCAAGCCGGCCCAGCGCCGGCTTCCGGTATCGGCGGGATGTATCGGGCCGTTTGCACGAGTAACAAGTACTCGTGCAAACGGCAATATCGGCCCCGATACCGATACTAGTATCGGTGCATCCCTACCCGAAACACTTCAGAATTCATCCTGCTGCTTTTGTCAGCAGTCCCATCATCAATAAATACAAGAGAACCAGTTCCATTGGCAGCCATACATGCCCACGCCATGACACTACTACCACCATGCTTCACTGATGAGGTGGTATGCTTGGGATCATGAGCATTTCCTTTCCTTCTCCATACTCTTCTATTCCCATCACTCTGGTACAAGTTGATCTTGGTCTCATCTGTCCATAGGATCTTGTTCCAGAACTGTGAAGGCTTTGTTAGGCAAACTCTAATCTGGCCTTCCTGTTTTTGAGGCTCACCAATGGTTTACATCTTGTGGTACACTCTGTATTCACTCTGGTGAAGTCTTCTCTTGATTGTTGACTTTGACACACATACACCTACCTCCTGGAGAGTGTTCTTGATCTGGCCAACTGTTGTGAAGGGTGTTTTCTTCACCAGGGAAAGAATTCTTCGGTCATCCACCACAGTTGTTTTCCGTGGTCTCCCGGGTCTTTTGGTGTTGCTGAGCTCACAGGTGTGTTCCTTCTTTTTGAGAATGTTCCAAACAGTTGTTTTGGCCACGCCTAATGTTCTTGCTATCTCTCTGGGTTTGTTTAGTTTCTTCAGCCTAATGATGGCTTGCTTCACTGATAGTGACAGCTCTTTGGATCTCATCTTGAGAGTTGACAGCAACAGATTCCAAATGCAAATTGCACACTTGAAATGAACTCTGGGCCTTTTATCTGCACATTGTAATTGGGGTAATGAGGGAATATCACACACCTGCCCATGGAACAGCTGAGAAGCCAATTGTCCCATTACTTTTGGTCCCTTAACAAGTGGGAGGCACATCTGCAAACTGCTGTAAGTCCTACACCGTTCACCTGAGTTGGATGCACATACCCCGAAATTAAAGCTCACAGTCTGCAGTTAAAGCAAATTGTGTTTGTTACATTCCAACTCCATTATGGTGGTGTATAGAGCCAAATATGTTATAATTGTGTCGATGTCCCAATATTTCTGGACCTGACTGTATATACGCACACACACACATCTGTATAATAGTGCTGCATTTAAAAATCCCGTGCCCGGCTGCCATCAGTGACGTGTCAGATGATGCCAGTCGGTGGGGATATGTTCCACAGGCATGGCTGACAAAGATGTCTGCAATTGGCGCCTGACGGGCACTGAGCCGCGGATCTTTGCCGATTGTGCTGCAGAAGCTCTCCGCAACTTAGCAGAGGAGTGTCTGCCCTGAAGGTACGCGCTGGTGCAGTGCACCGGCAGGAAAATACCTGTTATCAGTATATCAGAAATGAAACTTGCCGATACCATGGGGAAAAAAAACGAATATCGGGCCCGGTCATCGGTAGCACCGATAATCAGTCACCCCTAGATGATGCAACATTTACCAAAATATGTGCACAATTAGGGAAAAAAAAAAAAAAAAAATCCTTCCCCCCCCGGCAGATTCACAATAAATCATATGTATGCGTCATGCCCTACCTGATTATTGTAACAAAAAAAATACGATAAAATTTGAATTGTCAAGCATCTACAGCGTGCAAAGTGACCCCCCCCCCCCATATCATCCGAGCCTTTGCGGATATAGATTAGATGGGGTACAGGCGTAAATTTAAAAAAAAAAAAAATTAGAAATGGGAAGTCGTTACTCATGATTTTTAGCCAAAACTAGGGATGCATCGATACCACTTTTTAAGACCAAGTTCGAGTACCGATACTTTTTTTTCAAGTACTCACCGATACCGAGTACTGCTACCTTTAGGTCATGTGACTGCTTTCCAATAAGAACAGACCTCATAAAAATGCCCCCAGCTCACCTGGCGCTCTCTGCGTTCATACTTGCCTTCCTGAGAGACGCCGGTAAAGTTGCCGCCCGTGCGCTCGTTGGAAGGCCCCCAGCCGCGATCACGGCTGGGGGGCCTTCCAACGAGCGCACGCGTGGAAACTTTACCGGCGTCTCTCAGGAAGGCAAGTATGATCGCGGAGAGCACCAGGTGCCTGTCCGAATGCTCTATCGGCATTCGGACAGGCATCTGGAGCTCTCCGCAATCATACTTGCCTTCCTGAGCGACAGCGGGAAAGTTTCCGCGCGTGCGCTCATTGGAAGGCCCCCAGCCGCGATCACGTGGTCCCACGTGATCGCGGCTAGGGGCCTTCCAACGAGCGCACGCGCAAAGACTTTCCCGGCGTCGCTCAGGAAGGCAAGTATGAAAGAACACGGAGAGCATGCGGACAGCCACCCCAGCCCCTCAGATGCCGTCTTCCGGTATCGGGGCTACTGTACGAGTACCAAGTACTCCTGCAGTACCCGGAATCGGCACCGATACTAGTATCGGTGCAACCCTAGTTAAAACCCATTAGGTGAAAAAAGAAAAAAAAAAAAAAAAGTGCAGCATTATTCTTCACCTTATAATTGAAATGGGAACAATATTGCTGCATTAATAAAAAAATATTTTTTATATTTTTTTTGTTGCCAAACATGACCATGTTCAGTGCATCATTGGAAGGGCCATGTGCTGGCCTTTCCAAGGATACCAAACATGCTCCATCTAGCTGCCACTGATCGGGAGTTCAAAAGGAATTTCCTTAGGAAATCCGAGCAGCCAAGGGTTCCCCGGCTAACTGATGTCAACGCACCATGATGTCAGGTGACGAGGGGGTACCCGGGAAATGGAGCTGCCATCCAAGATGGCTGCTCCCACCGGAACTAGGGCGCAATCTAGCACCGAATCGCCGACACCCACCTCAGGGGTTAACCTCATGCATCGCTTGAAAGGGAAGACTCCCCTTTTCAGTGGTGCCTGGCTTTACCCAGTACCTCCTCCCTATTGGGAGGGAGAGGGATCTGAAAGGACCCCCCCCCCCCACACCACCTTCAGGTGATCTCCCTCGCATCCGAAGCAATGACGTCATTATGCTGGGAGGGGTCTCCAATGCAGCGTCTGACTTTGAGGAAGTCAGATTGCCGCAGAACCCAGGAGGAGAGAATGAATGGAGCTCCCAGCCAAACTGAAGACATGTGGGGAATGTCCTCTTTTGACATTCCCCACACATCAGCAGTGAAGGGGGTTAAACCTGTCAAGCTGAAACACTGAAAAATATGGTCATTTCACTGACAGTTTCCAATGTGACCATTTCAGTGCCAGTAAACGCCACTGAATTGCACTGTATTTCACTGTCCATTCAACTTAATTCAGTGAATTGGCTGATTTTTGAATAGACCAATTGCCCCGAAATTGCACTTTGGGTGAAATTCAATGTTTGGTACATTTCTGTCATTACTTGTCATTTTAATGTAGAACCCAGAGAAGTTAAAGAATCTGCTGGAGAGATAATATAAGAAACGGAGACCATCAGGTCTATTCAAAGAAAGGTGAACCTCAAAAAAATGACTGAAGATAAAATTCTAGGTCAAAATAGCCAAACCGGGAAAAAAATTCTCCCATTTATCTCACTTTTCAAATCAGCTATTTGGTCTAGATTGAATAATCCCGATAGTGTTTCGTGAGAAAATAAGACAACAGAACACTGTACTTGCGCCTGGTGCGGGAAATTAGTAATAGTGGCATTGTTCATTTTATAGTTGAAATGTGGACAAGGTTTTAGGTTATACATTTTTCAGGTTTATGTTTGGCATCACTGGAAAGGCCAGACTGACCCTACCAGTCCCACCATTCTTGACCTTGTAGGAGGATGCACAAAACCATAGATATAAGGGTCCAAACTACCCATGCATCTCCTGTAATGGGATTTCCCTGGAGAACACGGGAAATCTGCATTTCTGAATCCATTGTGTGCATACATGATGACATCAGTGGATGGAGGGCAGACCCACAGCGCACACTGACATCCGTTGTGGCTGAAGACACAGATCGTTGCAGAGCTAGGGCAAAGTGAAAACATGTTGAGCATCCTCAGTGCTGTCAAGTGAAAACTAAAAGATGCTGCACAAATGTCTGTTACACTCAAGTGGTTAAATTATAAAATTTACCCACAAGACAAAGCCTCATGAAGCAAAATATTTCTGAATAGTCTGCATTATTGAGAACATTTTCCAGAACAAAAATAAGATATGTAAGCCTTCCAGAGGGAGGATATCCTTTTTTGAAAATTAGACACATATTTCCATAGTTCTATCATTGTGCACAAGTCTGCATGGAGGCAGTTCCAAATTCTGTGCTGTACAATATGACAACCAGAGGTAGGTTATGCCAACATAATCTCCAGAAAAGATCAGGTTTTACTCAGATGTAGAAAATGGCACCATTTAAATATTTACAGGTCACTTCTTGAAATTTAGTACAAAATCTCATTGGTATACTAGTGAAAGCAGAGAACCTGCTCAGCGACTGGATTTGCAGAATTATTCCACCCAATTCTGGAACTCTTAACAGAGGAAGAAAGGCTGACAGCTTTTGGGCAGTGAGCAGATAAAACTGACCTGCTTAATTCTTAAGTCATGAACTGTTCGCGATTGAAAGTGAACACCTACTTTAGTTCAGAGACTTCCAAACCCGGAAGTCCCTGAAGGTTTACTATGCAATTTGCGCTCCTACACAACATGTGTAGGAACCGCAAATTGTGCACAGCTACAGACATATGCCTGCAAGCCTGTAGTGCCTGTCCAGAGAGATGGATATGAGCAGAGTATGCACACGCTGATCCGATCCATCACCGCTTCCCTGAGACCTCTATAGCGGGTCTCAGAGGGTGATGTTGGCATGCAGAAAGCACTAGTGACCCGACGCTGGGAAATTCAAAATCCTGGCTGCTGGTGATGCTAGGTAGGGTGGAGGAAACTCCTCCACTTCACCTTGTGTTTCTGCCAGATTTGAGCAGCAGAGAGGGCACTCCTCACATCCTGACCACTTTAAAACAAAGTGGTCAGGAAGAGTAGAGTGTCACTAAAAAAAAAAAAAAGTCACAAGAACTTGCAATGCAAGTATATTCTGCTGAGAGCAAAGCTTCAAACCACACAGAATGCATTTTCATCCTTTTGTGGATTGGAACATTAATGTATCTGCTCTAAATGTTTGCAACACATTTCCTCAAGGTCTGAGTGTCTTTTTGAAAAAAATAAAAATTGTTTGACATGACATCTGTATTATGGTGTGGGAAACACAGTCTCCAGATACATATTTTTTTCCCCTTTTGACAAACTGGTACGGTGCTAAACAATTCCTGACCAGTAGGGTATATATCTCAACATGAGATACCAATTTATAATAATAATAATGATGATTCCATCATAAATGTTGACTAAATCACTGTTTCAGAGTGGGCCATGACTGCTAAGCAAATAGAGATTCTGCTTAATTTTATTTGATGAAAAGTATTAACCCCTTTTCACTAATTTGAAATGCAGACTGAGTTTAACAAAATACAAAAGGACTTGTCAAAAACAAGTATATGCACAATCTTGTACAGAAAAAGATTAGATCCTTTGATAACACATACAAAAATATATTGTCACTCAGGGTTAAATGTTGCATTATAAAGATGAACAAGATATCTGCATTATCCTGGCTGGATGCCATGCATGCCGTCTGGTACCAAACACATGGGTGCAATGCAGATTTAGTCTCCATCTGACATCATGAGTTGCTATGGAAACAAGTGAGGTAACACTTCCATCTGAACTGGGTGAGGGCAGGAAAGGACAAGGTCTCAAGACAATCGGCAAAAGCTTTTATTCCGAAAGCCTGATTGTGCTTGCACTGGACGCATGCGATATGTGGCACAGCTATTGTAGGTAAAAAAAATTCAAATAAAACAATGAACTAGTCAAGATGCATTTTGAGTCTGACAAGCCGTTTATGAAAAGGAATTGAAACCATGTTTTACATTTCTAATTCTGCGTTGATTCCTTGTAGGAAATAGGGCAGCAGATCGAACAGAACGAGCAAATTTTTCATGAAAAGCAGCATGATTGACAGTATGACCACAGCAAACCTAGAATGAAATATATATATATACACATACACACACACCAGACCATCAAAAAGAAGAGATCCCTTACAAAACTATATATCACTGACCTGAGTCAAAGTCAATGACTTAAACAAGTCTAAATGAACAACACCAAAAACCTTCAGTGGCCTCCCCTCTACGCCAGATACCACACTAGATGAATGGCTAAATTGGTGCATACAGGTGTGTCAGAATGGGTAAGCGGGAGCTCACAGATAGTAATGGCATGGGTAGATTTTGAGTGCTATGTATAAGGTAAAGGCAGTGGAAATGGGCACCTGCCACCTAAATAAAAGGCTGCTGGCCACCCATTTCAACAATTGGCTTTTTTCCGATTTCCCCCTCCCTCCTGCATCCAGTCCAGCCTCTCCTCTGCAATATGACAAATGCAGAATCTTCTGGAAGGATCGGTGCTGCCTCCCACCATGGGCTTTGTCTCCACAGGATTGTGGGTTTATATCTGGATTTGCCTTCACACAAGAGGGAAACTAACAATCCAATGCTAGATGGAGGGGATAAGACTAGACAGAGACGCGATGTCGTGCAGAGCAAGGCTTGGGTGGCTTTGATGTAAAAAGACAAAGTGATGCAAAAAGAAAAATGATAGAATTGGTCACCGAGGAGCCGGCGGTATCTTTGGCGATAGGCTGATGAGGCGGTGTGATTGGCCATTGGTGTGTTGAGAGCTATGGCTGCGCGCACACAGATGGGGACAGCATGGTTTGCATTCCAGACATGTCGCCGCTGCGGAGCACATCTCTCTCTAAGCAGGGTGCGGGGAGGCTGTAACGGATGGATTCGGGCTGCACGTGCTCAGTCTGGTCTCCTCGCGCTCCTGAGGGCACAGGTCAGCTGACTCCTGCTTCCTCGCTGCACGGGGAGCTCTCTCGCTGCAAGGAGCGGCGGCGGGGGGAGGCCTGCAGCACGGAAGGGGGCACACTGCGATATGGCCAGACGCACATGGCCATAGGCGGGGCACACACGGGCGGCCATTGCATGGCACAGGGAGGCTCTCTGGTGGGTCTGGCCGGTGCTGGCTTGTTTTGGTGATAAGAGCCAGACACCGCGCGAGGACCCCATCCCACGATTCCCCGCGTACGAAGCGCACTTACCGCTTTCATGGCAGCCGCCATGTCGTCGTATCTCTCCGCTTGCTCGGCCAGTCGGGCTTTTTGCACTAGCTGCTCGCGGTCCACCATGATGCGGCTGTTGTCCGTCCGGTGTGCGCGGGGGGAGGGGCTGGCTGCCGGTGCGGGATGCCGCGGTGTGAGTGAGTGGAGCCGGGGTTGGTTGTCTGTTAGCGCTCTGCTACTCCCCGCCCTGCTTGCTCCGGCTACAGCTGACGAATAACGGTCGCTCAACTGCCCGGTTACTCCCCGCTGTCTGCGCGTGCCTCCAGAGACGGCCCCGCCCTCCACGCTCGCGCCCCACCTCCTGCTCCGCCCGATTACGTCACCTCTTTACATATGGCCGTGGCCCCGCCATGACGTCAGCATCCGTAAAAGGGCAGGCGGCTGCTCTCTGGCTCGTGACAGGCGCAGGAGGTGCTGGCGGGGCGGTGGCGGCTCGCCTCTGCAGTCCGGCTGGCACCGGCGTGGCGCGTTGAGAACACGGTGGAAGGAGTTGCGATGTCTGTGCTGCTCGGGGGGCAACGCCTTGCCGCGAGCACTATAAGCCGGGCACACCCGCCCACCTCACGGAGCGCCGCTAAGCCCTCCGCCTTTATGACTCCTATAGCGTGGCCGTGGAGGTCTTCGTGCCGGATGACGCCCCCCTCCTGTACCAGAGCATGGGGGGGGGGGGGTGACTGCGGCGACGGCAGCTGGTTCACTGTACGGCACACGGCCAGCTGAACCGTGATTTGCTGGACTCCTGGAGGGGGCGCTGCCCTGCACTGTGTGTAATTCATAAGGTGCAGGAGGGAAACCTGTTTCTTAAAGGCGCAGTACTGAAAAGCGGGGTTACCTGCTTTGCCCTTTAAATACCTGGGCAATGGTTGCTGGCAGCTACTGTCCAACTCTTTATTTTCAGGTAAATGTACTCCCTTTTTGCCCCTGGGGCTCTTCTGTAAAATGTGCACTCCCTGCGTGTAGACTGGAGTAAAGCTATCAGCCACTTCTTTCAGCTATCTGCCAGTTACAAACCAGTGGTAATGCACAAAATAAAATCTCCCATTGGACCAATACTTTGACATTGCAGGTGCGTCGTACACCCCCACCACTATGATATCGAACGATATGGTAAGTTTTTACTGTGGAAATTTAAAGATACAGAACCCCAAATATCAACCCATTGCTTATATTGTCACTTTTTCCCAATACTTCAAAATGGGATGAAAAAAAAATCTCCCATTGGACCAATACTTGTGGAACTACATTTACAATAATTATCTGCTTAACTACAGAGTATCCGAGCATCATATGAAATGTAGTTTCCAAATACCTGGGGTGTCAAGGTTATCCATCACTGATATAGATGATCTCGGCCAAGGAAGTGTGACAGCAGTAGAGAGTCCACTTCGATGAGAGAGAAAGAGAAGTTTATTTTTAGCTCTACTCACCCTACAATCGAAACTCCCTAATGCACCATGTCCGTGGTATGCCTATTTTCAATTACAACACTATTAACATAAAATACACATTAACCCTTTCGCTGCTGAGGCTTTTCACACCTCTGTGCTGAGGTCATTTTTACCGGTTTTGCTCATCATGTTTAAACGTGTTTTGAAGGCTTATTTTAGTATATTACCCAGACATATTATATATCGGTCTTTCCATCAGACTCGGTAGATTCATAATATGTCATTATTATAGGTATACGTTATGTCATGTCTGTATATTATAACAAAAAATGCAATAAAATATGTATTTTCAATAATTTACAACGTGTAAAGTGTTTTTTTTCACATTTTAACATGCGAGCAATTGCGGTTATATTTTGTATGGGGTGCGCTTGTTAAAAAAATTAGAGATGGGGTCTCGTTACATTTTTTTTGGGGGAAAATTACGCGATTTTTAACAAACGCACCGCATACAAAAATCGTTAGTGCAGCATCATTGTTCACATTATAATTGAAATGGGAACAATATTGCTGCATTAACGAACCAAAAAAAAGAAAAAAAAATGTTTTGTTTTTTTATAATTTTTTTTTTTTAAATATATTTTTAATTTTAATTTTTTTTTAAAAAACTTTTTTCACATTCGTGTTTGGTATCATTGGAACGGCCATGCTCTGGCCGATCCAACCATACCAAACATTAACCCCTAGCTGCCACGGATCGGGACATAGGGAGTTCCAATGAACTCCCTATCTCCACCGTTGGTGGCAGTTAGGGGTTAACTCTAGGACTGGCGTCATCGTGCTATGCACGATGACGCCAGTCCTCAGGGGGAGTTCCCGGAGGCTTGGCCGACATCCAAGATGTCGGCCAGCTCCGGGAAAGGATCGCGAACCGGCGCTTTTCAGCGCCGATTCGCGATCCAGCTCCCCGGGGGTTAATGCCAGGCACCATTTGGAAGGGCAGGCTGTGCCCTTCCAAACGGTGCCTGGGTTAACCCCCGCAACGCCGCCGATCGGGAGGGAGAGAGGTCCGAAGGACCCCCCCCTCCCTTTCAGGCGCCTCCTCCGCACATGCGGGGGGGGGGGGCGCCTGAATTAGGTGTCATCGCGCTGCCGCGATGACACCTAATTTCAGCGGCTGTGGTTCCGGATGCCGGGCTGACATCGAGGATGTCAGCCCGCACCGGGGGGGCCAGCGATCGGCCGGAACCCGGCCGAACGCTGACCCCAATGGGAGGACGCGCTCAGCGCGTCCTCCGCATACCAGCAGTAATGCGGAGGACGCGCTGAGCGCGTCCTCCGCATTGAAGTGGTTAAATTCACACAAACTGTTTGCAATACTGCCATTGACCAGTACATCTCGTATTGCCCTCAACTACTCCGTTTCTACACTTTATGCAATCATACAAACCTTTTTTATTGCTGGTGGCGGCAGTGGGGAATAAATCTATTCTGCAGGTGTGGAGTTAACCCTCCCCTCCAATACTATTGCTCTTTCTCACTAAATTGCATTTCTTATTCCGTATGCATTGGCTGCATACATCATTGAATAAAGAAACAAGGACCACACGATTTATGAAAATTTTGAATGAAGACAGTCCCCGATACCATACATACTACTCTCCAAAACACGGCATGGTACTTCGTGGAGGGACTGACAGGAAGGACCCCATTCGGACCTTCAACACCTCGTACATAACATATCACCTTCCCTTTCCTCTTCCACTGAGGACCACTTACCTAAACCTTTATTGGTTTACCTGACCTTCAACTCCCTTTATATATGGAGATGCTCTCTGGTAATGTGCATGTTGAATGGTTTATGGTTATGTTTTTGTTCTTTGTTAAAGTATAAGTTTATCGACTGAGAATGCCTCCTATTCTAGATTGTAACAATACTTGCGTCATATCTTTGGGTTGACATCTCCTGTAGGCAAGTTTGCCACTCCACTGTCGTATCTCATGTTTGTGTCAATAAAAATTGTCTGTAAAAAAACCACACAAAAACAACAAAGCTGTCGGTGATCAAAGACTTGATCACTACTATAAAAGAGACATAAAGTTAGATATACAGTTGTGTTCAAAATTATTCAACCCCCACTGAAATTGAGTGTTTTGGCCAGTTTGACATTGATTTTGATCACTCAGTCATCTTGCTTACAATTAAATCAAAGAGGCACGTGTAGGTCAGATAAATATAACATAACATTTATAATGAAATAACCACAAATGTCTTTTCTGTGCTCACATCATTATCAGTTTTATTCAACCCCCAAGTGACATTCAATCTTAGTACTTAGTACAACATCCTTTTACAGTTATAACAGCTTTTAAACGTGAAGCATAGCTTGACACAAGTGTCTTGCAGCGATCTACAGGTATCTTCGCCCATTCGTCATGGGCAAAAGCCTCCAGTTCAGTCACATTCTTAAGCTTGCGCACTGCAACTGCTTTCTTTAAGTCCCACCAGAGGTTCTCAATCGGATTTAAGTCAGGTGACTGCGATGGCCACTCCAAAATGTTCCAGCCTTTAATCTGCAACCATGCTCTAGTGGACTTGGAGGTATGCTTGGGATCATTGTCCTGTTGAAAGGTCCAACGTCTCCCAAGCCTCAGGTTTGTGACGGACTGCATCACATTGTCATCCAATATATCCTGGTACTGAAGAGAATTCATGGTACCTTGCACATGCTGAAGCTTCCCTGTACCTGCAGAAGCAAAACAGCCCCAAAGCATGATTGACCCCCCGCCATGCTTCACAGTAGGCAAGGTGTTCTTTTCTTCATAGGCCTTGTTCTTCCTCCTCCAAACATAGCGTTGATCCATGGGCCCAAACAGTTCTAATTTTGTTTCATCAGTCCACAGAACACTATCCCAAAACTTCTGTGGTTTGTCCACATGACTTTTGGCATACTGCAGTCGACTCTTCTTATTCTTTGGAGACAGCAAGGGGGTGCGCCTGGGAGTTCTGGCATGGAGGCCTTCATTACGCAGTGTGCGCCGTATTGTCTGAGCTGAAACTTCAGTACCCACATCTGACAAATCTTTTCTCAGTTCCTCAGCAGTCACACGGGGACTTTTCTCCACTCTACGCTTCAGGTAGCGCACAGCAGTCAAAGTCAGCATGTTCTTTCTGCCACGACCAGGTAGCGTTTCAACAGTGCCCTTTGCCTTGAATTTGCGAATGATGCTTCCTATGGTCTCTCTTGGTATGTTTAACATCTTTGCAATCTTCTTATAGCCATTGCCCTTCCTGTGAAGAGTAATCACCTCTTCTCTTGTCTTCCTGGACCATTCTCTTGACTTCACCATGTTTGTAACCACACCAGTAAATGTCTAGAAGGAGCTGAGTATCACAGTCATTTTAAAGCTGCCTAATTGGTGCTTATTATGCTTTATTGCTGCTCCGTGACATCCACAGGTGTTTTCAATACCTGATTGAAAACACTTGATTGAACCTCTGTTCTTCGGAGTGGTAGTCTTTAAGGGGTTGAATAATTGTGTCAATGAAGAATTCCACAAAAGAAACATTTACTACTGTTTTACAAAACCAATTGATGTCATTTTAGATTTTTAGTTGCATATGGTTCTTTAAAAAGTCCTTGTAGGATTTCATTCTGAATACAATTACAAATGTACACTAAATTCCCTAAAACCCTTTACAGCATTGTGGGTTGAATAATTTTGAACACAACTGTAATATAGATGCATTTTAAAAAAGTAATATAAATCTTTGCAAAATAATTGTGTAACATAAAAATAATAACTACCCTTTAATTTATTTGTACAGATTAAGAATTACATTGGTCCTGTGTGGAAGAAAAGTCTGGCAGAGGACCATAAGCAAAATCAAAAAGTTGGTTCTCTACTGCACTTGTCAAAGTCCCACTGGAGAGATCTACAAGGAACAACTTGGCTGTCATGTGACCACATGGATGTAACTCATTATTTAATCGGAAAACAATGGCCACAAATAGATGGTTTACAGAGCAGTACTAGCTGCTTTAATTTCTGGAGAACCAATTGGGTCTCCAACTGGTGATTTCATACAAATAATACATGTTCATGGCAATCACTGGGTTACAGTAAGCAACCTTAATTGTTGTAAAGGAACTGTTAATATATATGACCGCATGTACACCGGTCTTGATTCTGTAGAAATTTTGATGATATCGTGGATGATGAGAATGTTTGTAAACAATGAAATCAAAATAAATGTTAATGTTCAGAAACAAGAGAATTCACATGATTGTGGAGCATTTGCAATTGCATTTGCAATTAGTCTAGCCTTTAACAGAAATCCAACTACCCTTACATTTGACCAATCACAATTAAGATCACACATTACAGCATGTTTCAAGAATCAATTCATAACACCTTTCCCAAGTAAAAGTAGAAGAGAAGCACTTGACCTAGACATTGCGGTGCTCCCGGTGTACTGCATATGTAGGCTCGTTTACTGTGGGGAGTTGATGGTGCAGTGCTCAACATGTTCAAAATGGTATCATCAAGCATGTCTAAATATTCCAGAGATTGCAATTAAAAAGCAAAAATATGTTTGGAAATGCAAAATTTGCACATAAACATAGACATTACTTGAAGTATATTCAAAAGTCACCATAGATATATAATAGTTATAGCAGGGTTATGCCCCTCTTTTTAGTATAGGTGAAAGGAACACGCCTACTAGAAAATTCTCCCTTTTTTTTTATTTATTTAAATGCTAATTCCCTCCCTATTTAATCTTTTTTTAAATGCATACTTAAAGCGCACCTACCGTGTATAAAATGATTTTTTAATATGTTGTTTCAAATGCAGGAATCAGTTAATTGAGCATTTCCTTTTTTCAAAGTTCAATGGAAGTTTTAGAGTTATTTTATATAATTTATCCTAGACTATCCCTTTCAGTATATAGTATATTCTCTATATTGCACCTTTTACCTTATTGTCTTCCAAAATTGGTATTTAGTACCTTATTCATACAAATTTTATATATGTTTGGATGCCTTGTTTTTTACGTTTATTAACCCCTTAGTGACCGGGCGGTTTTACACAAATCCGTCCGTTCGTGACCGCAGCTGTTTTTATGTTTCTGCGCTCTTAGTGTTTACGTCAAATTTTCCTCTTACTCGTTTATGTAACCCACACATATTTTACACTGTTTTTCTCGTCACTAAATGGACTTTATAAAGATACCATTTTTTTCATCATTTCATATAATTTACTATAAAAAATATTGTGAAATATGACACAAAAATTGAAAAAACACCACTTTTTCGAACTTTGACCCCCAAAATTTCTTATGTATCAACAACCGTCAAAAATTTTTTATTCCTTAGTAGTTTCTAAATTTAGTACTGAGTTTAGCAATACCCAATGTTTACATATTCCTCGCTTTTTTCCTTATTTTATGCAACAATAAGTGCAAGTAGCACTTTGCCATTTCCAAAGAGTTTATTTTCAAAACTAGTGATAGTGACATTGTAACACTGATATCTGTCACTAATTCCTGAATAACCCTCCACATATACATATTTTTTTAAAGTACACAAATCAAGGTATTAAACTTGGGGTATTTTGACTCTTTCCATGCAAACCATTTTACCACAAATCTATGCCAAAGTTTGAAAAAAAAAAAAATTTTGGTGATTTTTTTTTTTAACGCAATTTAAGAATACATGTACTGTGAACTTTAAGGTTTACTGCCAAAAAGCACCCCAAAATATGTTCAGCAACATCTTCTGAGTAAATTGATACCACCCAAGTATAGGTATGTCGGGTCATTTGGGGGCTAAAAGGCCTTATTTGGGGGGTGCGCATTTCAGTTTTCCAACTTGGAATTTTCACATTTCGTCATCATGCACCCATGTCCTATTTGGGACATTTTTGAAGCCGGCCAAAGTAATTTACCCCCATCAAACCATATATTTTTAGAAAGGGCACACCCTAGGGTGCTTCAAAGAGTTGTATTTTAACACTTTCCATGCACTAGCTCTTTGTCAATCTTTCAGGTAGTCACTTTTTGTGTTATTTTTTCACACACATTGTACTTTAGGCATGAATTGTCAAATCCAGTTATGGGTTACTGCCAAAAAACACCCCAAAATATGTTCAGCAACATCTTCTGAGTAAATTGATACCACCCATGTATAGGTATGTCGGGTCATTTGGGGGCTAAAAGGCCTTATTTGGGGGGTGCGCATTTCAGTTTTCCAACTTGGAATTTTCACATTTCGTCATCATGCACCCATGTCCTATTTGGGACATTTTTGAAGCCGGCCAAAGTAATTTACCCCCATCAAACCATATATTTTTAGAAAGGGCACACCCTAGGGTGCTTCAAAGAGTTGTATTTTAACACTTTCCATGCACTAGCTCTTTGTCAAACTTTCAGGTAGTCACTTTTTGTGTTATTTTTTCACACACATTGTACTTTAGGCATGAATTGTCAAATCCAGTTATGGGTTACTGCCAAAAAACACCCCAAAATATGTTCAGCAACATCTTCTGAGTAAATTGATACCACCCATATATAGATTTGTTCTGTTGTTTTTGGGGTGCTACGCCAATCTTTGACATGTGCTTGTCAATTTTCTAATTTGACATACAGTATCTTCTTTGCTTATCTTCTTTTTAGGGGCCTTTTTACATACCCCAGTTTTATGAACGTGCATATATTTGGTAAGCTAACACCCCAAAGTATTGTAAATGGAGTGTTTTTATGCTATGGATGCATCCGTTTGCTCCAAACAAATTAGATACTGTTTGGTGGTCATTTTTCATTTTCACACCCACATCAGTTTTGGACTGTGATTTAGGAGACACTGTTGTTTTTTACTGCATGAAAACTCTCCAGGTTGTTTTCTGCAAGGTCTCCTGAGTACACCCATGCCCCCCACGCATAGGTTTGCCAGGATTTTGGGAAGGTTCAAATACAATTTTTATGACTTTGTCATTGGAGTTGAAATTGAGATTATTTCTTCAGCTAGGCCTAGCTTTGGTTTTGGGTCTACCGCATACCCCAGTTTGAATTATTGCCAGAAAATTGTTTATATTTGTTATGTTGACACCCCAAGGTATTGCATATGGAGTGCTTTGATGCCATGGATGCAACGGTTTTAGCCCAAAACATTTGAGAAGGTGTGTGGCGGTAATTTTTCAATTTTCAGATTTTTACGCCCACAGTAGTTTTGGACTGTGATTTAGCAGACACTGTTGTTTGTTACTGCATGAAAACTCTCCAGGTTGTTTTCTGCAAGATCTCCTGAGTACACCCATGCCCCCATGCCTAGGTTTGCCAGGATTTTGGGAAGGTTCAAATACAATTTTTATGACTTTGTCATTAGAGTTGAAATTGAGATTATTTCTTCAGCTAGGCCTATCTTTGGTTTTGGGTCTACCGCATACCCCAGTTTGAATTATTGCCAGAAAATTGTTTATATTTGTTATGTTGACACCCCAAGGTATTGCATATGGAGTGCTTTGATGCCATGGATGCAACGGTTTTAGCCCAAAACATTTGGCAACAAGGTGTGTGGCGGTAATTTTTCAAATTTCAGATTTTTACGCCCACAGTAGTTTTGGACTGTGATTTAGGCTAGGGTCAGACGAGCGTAGTGTTCACGTCCGTGATCGCGCCTAAAAGTACGTCCGTGATAGCATGACATAAAGTCCAATGGAGCCCGACACACGAAGTACGTCCGCACTGAACTGCGGACGCACAACGGCCGCGGCCCACGGACGCAAGGCAGGCAAGAACGTAGAACCGCTAGAACGGCCGCACAAAGTGCGCTGCGTCCGCAACGTCTGCATAGCTTTGTGTGTGAGTGATGGAACGTGGTCAGACGGACTGCATTTATACGTCCTGCATTTTTCACGGACAAAATGGTTTTGCAATTGAATTTATTGTCCCTCCTACATCTGTCAAAAAATAAATGTCAGTGAAAAAACGGACTGTGTGACCACTACTGCGTCTTCCGTACTGACGATGTCCGTACTGCACGGACGTACAGTCCGTAGAAATCACGCTCGTCTGACCCTAGCCTTAGCAGACACTGTTGTTTGTTACTGCATGAAAACTCTCCAGGTTGTTTTCTGCAAGATCTCCTGAGTACACCCATGCCCCCCATGCATAGGTGTGCAAAGATTTTGGCAAAATACAGCACCAATTGTAGAACATAAAAATGTACGAATAAAATGTAAAAGTCTGGTGCCTGTCAAACTGGGGATGCTCTCTAGGGGAGCACAGGCTGTTGTCACTGAAGTGCATGAAACGCAAAATGTTTTCATACCTTCTACGTGACATTGATTGGAGGTAAATGGGGGTAGAGCAGATGGGGCTACTGCTCCAGCAGGAGCGAATTGAGGGCTTCTTTATGATGCCCTCAGCATAGTAAGTGCCCAGAATTTCAGAAATTCTGGCACATCTAGCGGGGTCCATTGCTGCCTTGCCAAGTAGGAGTCTGGCTTCGCAGCACAATGCTGATGGGCATACAGATTTGATTGGGCCACGATGTGGCCCAACAAATCATCCCCCATAACACCTGCAAAAACTGTGTGGCGGTAAATCCTGCAACATCAATATTGATGCCAGGATTTGCCGTGAAAGGAGGGATATCTGGCCTCTGGCGATGAGGCACTACCCACTCCTCAGCTGGAGCTGTGCGTCTCCTGCTGGCAGGTGGTGACCCAGGATCTGCATCAGAAACATCACTAGATACATCAGCCAGCATAGATAATGTATCTAGCGACGCCTCTGAGCAGTTAGCGGGGTCGAAATGAGGGTCTGAGTCTGACGCAGATGCCTCAGATTCTGACGCCAGGATGGCATATGCCTCCTCGGCGCTGTACACCCTCTCAGACATTATATATAATAGATTATAAAATTTTATAATTATTATATATATATAAGCGGATTGTTGGTTCTTAGAAGAACCGTTGGGTTTCACAAGAAAATACAAATAAACACCTAAATCTCTCTAAATCCCTCTAAACCTGCCTCAATTCTTCTAAATCTCCCTAAAATCTCTCTAAATCTGCCTCAATTTTTCTAATCTCACTAAATCTCACTAAAATCTCTAACCTGTCAAATCTGATCTCTCTCTCTCGCTCACCAAAACACAAGTGAGGAGAGGGAGGGAGAATCACAGAGGTCAGAGCCAATATTTACAAAATATTGGCCTGACCTGACAAATTAGAAATTTTATTTTGATTTTTTCTAACTTCTGATTGGATGTTGCTAGCCTGCCTCTCTGATGAGGCAGGCTAGGAACATCCCACTCAGCCCCAAGATGACCCTGCCCTTAGAACCCTAACCCTACCCCTGACCCTGCCCTTAGAACCCTAACCCTACCCCTAACCCTAACCCTACCCCTACCCCTAACCCTAACCCTACCCCTACCCCTACCCCTACCCCTAACCCTACCCCTAACCCTAACCCTACCCCTAACCCTACCCCTACCCCTACCCCTAACCCTACCCCTACCCCTAACCCTACCCCTAACCCTACCCCTAACCCTACCCCTACCCCTACCCCTAACCCTACCCCTAACCCTACCCCTACCCCTACCCCTACCCCTAACCCTAACCCTACCCCTAACCCTACCCCTAACCCTACCCCTACCCCTAACCCTACCCCTAACCCTACCCCTAACCCTAACCTTAACCCTACCCCTACCCCTAACCCTACCCCTAACCCTACCCCTACCCCTAACCCTACCCCTAACCCTACCCCTAACCCTACCCCTAACCCTACCCCTAGCCCTAACCCTAACCCTACCCCTAACCCTACCCCTACCCCTAACTGTCAGTTTATTTTATTTATTTTTCTTTTTTTACACTTTTTTTACACACTTTTTTTTACTTTTTTTTACACTTTTTTTTTCTCTGCTGGGTGCCTTGATCCCTCGAGGCACCCAGCAGAGCACCTGATCACTGAAGTGATCGATTTTGTACTGAGTGCCACGATACCTCGTGGCACTCAGTACTTCCTGCCGCTACCGGAAGTGATCGCTCGGGGGAGCGATCACGGACGGACCGGCGGCAGGTAAGTATATTACAAGGATGCCTCGATGTCGAGGCATCCTTGTAATATGCTCAGAGCAGCTGGAAGCGATACCGATCGCTTCCAGCGCTCTGTAGAAGTGCCGGGCACCTCTCCGGTGCAACCGGATGTAGATCGCTCCCGGGGAGCGATCACATGGTGCCCCGGCACTTCTAACGGCCATTGCACGGATGCCTGGACTCCCAGGCATCCTGCAATGGCGTTTGAGCTGCTGGAAGCGATCCGATCGCTTCCAGCAGCTCAAAAACGGCAGGACGTACCATGTACGTCAGCGGGTCTAAGAGAGACCCGCTGCAATGACGTACATGGTACGTCCGCGGTCGGGAAGGGGTTAATTTTATAAAAAATGACAATAAAAATATTTTGATTATAAATTGTGTAATTTTTTTTTCATCCCATTTTGAAGTATTGGGAAAAAGTGACAATATAAGCAATGGGTTGATATTTGGGGTTCTGTATCTTTAAATTTCCACAGTAAAAACCTACCATATCGTTCGATATCATAGTGGTGGGGGTGTACGACGCACCTGCAATGTCAAAGTATTGGTCCAATGGGAGATTTTTTTTTCATCCCATTTTGAAGTATTGGGAAAAAGACACAATGTAAGCAATGGGTTGATATTTGGGGTTCTGTATCTTTAAATTTCCACAGTAAAAACTTACCATATCGTTCGATATCATAGTGGTGGGGGTGTACGACGCACCTGCAATGTTAAAGTATTGGTCCAATGGGAGATTTTTTTTTCATCCCATTTTGAAGTATTGGGAAAAAGACACAATATAAGCAATGGGTTGATATTTGGGGTTCTGTATCTTTAAATTTCCACAGTAAAAACTTACCATATCGTTCGATATCATAGTGGTGGGGGTGTACGACGCACCTGCAATGTCAAAGTATTGGTCCAATGGGAGATTTTTTTTTCATCCCATTTTGAAGTATTGGGAAAAAGACACAATATAAGCAATGGGTTGATATTTGGGGTTCTGTATCTTTAAATTTCCACAGTAAAAACTTACCATATCGTTCGATATCATAGTGGTGGGGGTGTACGACGCACCTGCAATGTCAAAGTATTGGTCCAATGGGAGATTTTGTTTTCATCCCATTTTGAAGTATTGGGAAAAAGACACAATATAAGCAATGGGTTGATATTTGGGGTTCTGTATCTTTAAATTTCCACAGTAAAAACTTACCATATCGTTCGATATCATAGTGGTGGGGGTGTACGACTTATCTGCAATGTCAAAGTATTGGTCCAATGGGAGATTTTATTTTGTGCATTACCATGGCACTCTCATGGACATTCCTTCCACGCTCATCTGCCCCCGGCCTTAACCTCCCTGGTGGTTTTCTCGAGTGTGGTTCAGGGGTTAAATTTCACTGCTGAAAGCGGCAACCCTGAGCCACACTCAAGCTGGATACATACCTTTTTTACCTGTGCTCCCTCTCTGACCTCCGCAATTGCATTCTCCGGCGATCGTGGCGTCCTGCTTCGATTCTCGCAAGAAGGGAACAAAGAAGCAGAAAGCGGTGATCGCACAGAGGTGACTGCAGCGAACAGTGAGGGAGCGCAAGGACAGGTATGTATCTGGCTCGAGTGTGGCTCAGGGTTACCGCTTTCAGCAATGAAAGTTAACCCCAAGCCACACTCTTAATAATAATACTGCTAGGGGGATAAATAAATGGTACCGATTCTGACATATAAAATATGTCAGAATCGTACCGCCAGGGAGGTTAATTCAGGAAAGTCCTGAAGGGATTCCTCACTTTTTTTCTTTTTATAACCAGCAGCTTCTGAAGTCTTCATACAATACAGCTGGTTTTCCCTTCACACTGCCCATTGCCATGAATACATTGTATGCCCAAAAACACAAAGGTTCTGACAGCTGTAGTGCACATGTAACCTCCAATACAGACTCCCACTGCCTGCATGGTCTTTTTCTCTATGGACTAGTCTGTGTCTTAATGTCACAAGCTGCAGCAGAAGGCAAATGTGTGGAGTGTCTTTTTTTTTGCCTACTACTTGCCTACTACTTGCCTAAGGCTGGTGTCAGACGAGCACACTGTGTGCCTGTAATGATGTGCCTCCCGGCGTCGGTCGCAGAGTTGTGACTCTGCGATGGGGTTGGCCACACACTGTTGCATGCACGACAGCGGCCGTGCTGCAAGCCTCCCTCTCGAAGCGCTAAGACTCGTGTTTGTAAGGCCTTCGAAGCGGAATCCTCCATAGGAGGATCGAGCCTTGCAGTGCTGACTGGACTAACTGCATGTAAACAGGGAAAAATAAAATTCGTGTATCGCCTGTTTCCAGTTTGTGCATTTTTCCTATGATGCGACATTTACATCTCTGCAAATGTTTTACTTAACTGTGGTTTAGCTAATCTACAGTATTTAACAGTTAGGTAGAGGGAATGTTTGGATAAGGAGGCAGGTCTATTGAGCTCCATACTACCCAATATAAAGGGATGGCAGCTGCAAGATTAGACAAGACGATTAAAAGAATTCTAATTTTGGTGATAACCTTTGAATATATCCCACCCCATACAATGATGTGAATGGGTGATTTGAGTGGTGTCCAAGGCCAATAGAGCTTTCCCTAACGGAAGAGTTCTAATCAATGCTTGGTGAGCTCCAGTACACCTGCATTGTAACTCAACAGCTCTGAGGTTAATGAAGCAAAAAACAAGATCTTGCATTAGAAGAACGTCTCTCATGGGCCACTGCCACTAAAAAAATGACATGTTCTTACGGTGTTTATTTTGTTGCAGAGATCTTAAAGGGATACTCTAGGCAACATGACCACCTAAGCTTTTTTAAGTAGTTATGATGCCCTGAGTATTCCCCTGCCTGTCCCCCTCCCTCCGCTCAGCAGATCAGCTGATAAAGCTGAAAACAGCTGAGAGAGGCGGAGGACTTTACTCCGCCTTCCCAGCTGTCAGTCAGCAGAGCGGGATTCATATTTCCCGCTTCTGCCGACTTTTGCCGAGTAGGAGACGTCATCGCGCTTTCAGCGCGATGACGTCTCCAACTCGCTGCAGTAGCTGGCGGCAGCGAGCCGCCAGCATAGCCTGCGGCTCGGATTAGTGTTGCGCGCATCCTCTTGCGCGCAACACTAATCCTCAGCAGATGGAGCTGGGAGGAAGCCTGTCGATTGGCTGTCTTGCGTGAGGCGCGCATGCGCGCTTCTCATGTAAACCATTAGCCAAGTGAAAGGAACAAGGACAGGAGCGGAAGAGGAGGGAGATGAGGTAAAAAAAAAAACGCTGTTGGAAAGAAGTGGATTTTAGGGTAAATATTACAGTTAAAAAAAAAAGAAATCCCTACCTATTTATTAAGGTAATAGGGATAAATTAATGTAAAAAAACAGGGGGGGGATTTTTTATTAGTGTTCCTTTAAATGTACTTTGGTTTTCTCTTTTAAGAAAATATTTTACTCCATGGCTCAAAATTTAAGTCCCAAGCTACTAACCAGGCCATAAGAGTTACTCGCCACCAGTTGCTCCACCTAACCCCTACCCAGCCCTTAACTCTGCCCCTAAACACGCACCCTTAAATTATCTTATGAAATTACACAATTAAAGGTTTTATTTAGAATAAAGTTACAAAAATAACATTAATACCCAGACTTCAGACCCCAGATACATGTATACCCAGTCATCAGAGCCCAGTGTGAACAGAGCGAGGAGGCAGGGAAGCTCCTCTCCACCCCCCTGCCAGTGACAGAGGTGAACTAGGTCAGGTTAGGCAGCTAATCCCTGCCGCCCTACAGCCTGCGGAAGGGGGGCTGCACAGTGGCACCGCTGGAATATGCAGCACAAAATAATTTATTGTGTTGCCTTTGTGTGCATTGCCACTCGCCCTCACTTAATTTCCACTCGCTAAATACGAGTAGGCGAGTGGAAATTTTGAGCCCTGTTTTACTCTATATGTGTCACTGTGTAGTGCTAATTGACTAACACTGGGAAACCACATGGAAGATGCAAACATGCGTCATGCTAATGTTGTTTGCATTATATCTCTTAAGTTTACGAAATGACTGCTATATAACTGAAAGGAGTGTTTATTCACAATCGTTTTTATATCTGAAAAGTAGAATTTAATTGAACTCTAACTCAAATGCTTTTTCTTTGAAATTTGAAATTTTATTTCTGAACGGGGGTCACAAGTCGACCGACAAAAGTGGACTCGCAGGGCCACATCAAAAATCAACAACACGTGAACGAGAAAGGGTTAGGTAACTGCACAGAAAGTCATGACGGTTCGCGTTTGAAAGTGTCCCCAGGCTACGCACAGTCCACAGTAGACTGGATATATACTGACTGCATAAATTCAATAATGCATGGGGGGGGGAAGAGAGGGAAAACGGGAAACATGGGGTGTGTGACAGTTCACTGTGGGGAGGAGAATGTCTCCGATGGGAGGATGGAAAGAAGAGAAGAAAAGAGAGGGGGAAAAAAAAAAAAAAAAAAAAAAAGGGGGGAGGGGGAAGTGAGGGGGAAGCGGCAAAAGCCAAAACCGTGACTCTCCTGGCACGCTCCCAAGGGAGGCCATGGAGGGGTAATGTCACGAGGCCCGGGAGTGTGAGGGCCAGGCACGACAAATATCATCATGGTGGCGCGCCTCACACACAGCAGGAATGTGCCAAAAAAGAAAAAAAAAAAAATTATATAAAAAAAGGAAAAAAGGGGGGGGGGAAGAGAGGTAGGGGGATTAAAGAAGGAAGAGAACAGATCCTCCCGCGGGATAGACACCCTGGTTAAAATAGGATAGAAATGGAAAAAAGGAGGAAAGGATGATATACGAGGGGGGGGCCGCAGAGGCAGCGACAGCTACACAACAAAAATCCCCATACTCGGGGTATCCGATGAGGCGCCCCCAGCAGTGCAGTCTCAGTCCAGGTCGCCGGGGGGTAATGGAGAGCCACCAGGTCGAATCGCAGCTTCCTGGCCCTTAGCAGTGGGGAGTAGTCCCAGGGACCGAAGATGAGTCCCAGCATCTTCCGCTGATGTAGCCACAAGGACCTGTCCGTCGGCAGGGGTAATAATGAGAGAGCCAGAGGTGCCCCATTTATATCCTATGGAGTGGGCACGGAGTAGGGCTGTAACCGGCCGAAACTGCCGTCGAGCCGCCAGAACTAAAAAAGGTAGGTCCCGATACACAGCAATGGGCGCCTCATCAAACAGGACTGTCGGCGAATTCCGTGCAGCGCGAAACAATGCTGAGGGGAAGGCTGCGTCTTTGAAGGTAATAAGGACGTCGCGCGACGCTTTTATGGGAGCCAAGGCCGACTTTCTCACCCGGTAAGCGTTGAAGGCAGAGTTCTGCAGGAGGTCTGAGGGACCCATAACCACTTCCAGAAAACGTGTAACGTAGGACTGCAGATCCGAATCCGACACGGTCTCGGGCACTCCTCGAAGCTTTGCATTCCTACGTCTGTGTCTCGACTCCAGCATCACCACCGCAGATTGTAAGGTACAAATTTGCTGTTGCAAGGTTTGCATAGATGAGGTAGTTGCGGTCTGCGTTCTCTCCAGTGCCTGTGCGCGGGTCTGCAGGTCCCCTACCTGGGTTTGGGTCACCTCAACTGCCGCCTCAAGAGCTTGGAAGTCTGCCTGCCAGGACCTCCGTGCATCTTCCAGCAGGGTTCTGATGTCTCCTTTTGTGGCGGGAAGCGCGTCGTCCCTCGGGCCAAGCATCGCTGCAGGGGGATCAGCAGCCTCCTCCACTGTCTGCAGGTCACCAACATCAGATGAACTCGTTCGTAATAGCCGCCGTCCCAATCCCCCTCCTAGCGAGAGACGTATATCAGGAGTGCAGGGGCTCTCCACCACTCCGGCGCCCTTACCCTTCTTCCCCATACTTATGGAGAGCGTCCTCGTGCAGAGCTAGGCGAGCGCCTCCACTGCAGGCCTCCAAGATGGCTGCCGATGACCGGGGATGTAGCCGTTGAAACGTATTCCTCCCGAATTGCGGGTCCGGAGGGGGGGACTAAACAAGCTCCGGGGTTGCAGCACCTGATGGCCGACGTTCGGGCTTCAGCTGAATCTTTTGTCTCGTCTTTAAAGTGTTAAAATAGTCGCTTTTAGTGGTAGCTTAGACGGAGCTCTGGAAGCATGCGTGTGTCTCAGTCCATCGCCGGCCACGCCCCCCCTCAAATGCTTTTTCATTCAGAATTGCTTTGCCATTAGTACGTGTGAGATAGGATGTAAAGTTGAATCTTGCTATACCCAAGGCCCCGAGAAAGGATGTTTTAATGCAACATTGTAGCTACACAATCCAGTTTCTCGCGAAAAACAGAGTTGTTCAAGAAGGACATATTTTTGATCAGCGGGATATAACGTTTTGTGAAACCAAGCTCCATTGTACTTAAATAAATCATTTATTTTGCTAATTTTTGTGATAGAGCAAAAGCGCCACCTTGCGACTAAAGTTATCGGTAGAAAGTTTAAAGGTCCTGATGATTTAGGAGTCAATTTGGTAGGCGTGGATTTGGGCCAAGCAAAGGTTTAAAAGGTGAACTCCAGAGATACTACGGGTACTACTATGGGATTACGAACTACTATTGGTATGATGACTATTGATTAGCACAGAGGTCAATTGGGGAATATCCTGGGCTGATCCTGGGGAATACCATTCTATCCCAGCCAAAATGTCATGAAGAGATGACACAACGCTCTCCTGAGATTTGTGTGGGAAATTCTAGTATTTCTAGAAAGGAGGGGGCATTCACACAGATGCAGGAACCTGTTGTCCCTGTCCTGTAACACTCTCACATCCTGACACCAAGGCAACTATCAGTTCATCAGAGGATATAAACTGCTATTCCAAGATCTCTACTGCATCCACTCGTTGGCAAGTATGAGACGGGAAATACTGATTGATTTTTAAATATAAGTAATCAATTACAGCATGTTATATACCTCTAAATCATCGCTGCAGACAAGATTCACAGTTTGTGATTGTTAGTTTTGGGGAGCAATTATATAGGTCAAGACTGCAGATTGATAAATGTTGTATTCTCCAGTGACAGATAATCCAGATATATTTCTGTAGATATATCCAAATTGGTCTGTAAAGGGTTGGTCGCAAAGAGATATGAAATGCTGTAATAAACTGATATCTAGATAAATCTGTAGGTTGAAGTCTCTAAGGAGTATCCCAAGCAGAGATCGGTATCAGGGTCATTATCTTGATTTCAAGGTGATGCGTTATCAAAAATTTCACCGGAATAATATGTTTTGCTATAACTGAACTGCAGATAATGAACTGTATGCTATATTCTTAGATATACTGTATGTATTTGTATAGAAGCGTTGAACCGTTTTTGTTTGTTCAATAAAAATGTTTTTTCCTTTCGCAAATGTTTCAAGGAGTGATCTATGTTTGTCATTACATCAATTGAATATATATCAATCTTAGAATGTGAATGAGCGTTTTATATGTCCACTCAGATTTTCTGTAGGTTTGCTTTACGACGAGTAATCTAATTTGGTTAATTCCTTGTGTGGATAATTGGCGTAAGGTGATCTGGTGAAGAGATAAATCTTGTGATCCATTCTTTCTATGATAGTTGATTACACATGTTTATTGGAGGCATTGCTGTTGACATATTATGGAGGGATGTGCCGCAGTTCTCGCCATTTCAGACTATTCTAATCTTAATATCTCTGACAACTGGGAGCATCCATTGTCCGATCTTTTGTGTTGCAAACGGTTCACACGCGCATATACACAGTGGGCCAGATCATATAGTTCGTTCTACCAATAGCGTTATAGTGAGTATGCGTTTAGTGCTAGGTTAAGTGACTCTAACGCATGTCACCCCCAAATCATGGTGCTGCTAAATATGTCAGTAATTGCTTAGTACATCAGAGCTTGCATGAGCTTACTGTACTTTGCTCCTCCTATACTTCACATGAGGCACACACACACGACAGTTTGCACTTCGATTAACCAACGATTACAAAGTGCTGGTGCTAATCACTGTACAGACGTAATATGAAAATTTTTTAGCAACTCAAAGCTTGTGCTCATTCGAATATTAAACAACCTGACCAAAAAGCAAATTCCTCTGCCCATTACAAGGAATGCAGCAAAGTACAGTTGTTCTAGTAACCTCATACCAGAGTTATTATACAGTTGATATTGTCAGGCATGTGCATATTATCGCTGCTGCTTTCATTGTTGTACATGCGTTACATAAGAAGAAACCTTCACCTGGAGTCCAGGACTGGCTCATGTACCATTGTGCCAGGGATGACCAAGCTGCTGTGCTGTCTGAGTGTAAGGTGTGGGTCCGGTGAGCACCGTTGAAATGGCTAAAAACCCAGTTGCAGTAAATAAATGAACACAAAATAAAAGGTTGACGTGAAAAATTGCAGGAAAATATATTGAGTAATTGAATTCAAAGGAGGCAGAATATTGATAAATAACAGTCCTTGAAAAGCAATGGAGATGATGGGATATACAGTCACTTGAGTACATAAATCATATGACGACCCTGAAGGTAGGAAACCTGGAATTATATTGGAGTCCTTCGTGAGTATGTAGAAGGGTCAGAGGCTGGCGGTGTTCTTGGTAAAGTTGTGGCACAGGCAATAGGGTCAGAGGCAGGCAACATGCTTCCAGAGTCGTATCACAGGCAACAGGTTTGATACACGGGTAGACATAGTTCAGCCAGGCTGGTCACAGGACTCTGGAATGGGTCCAGGTATGCCCTCACTCTTTAAGAACTATGAGTTCAATAACAGAACACTGGCTGGATGTGGGAGTGTGCCTTTTATGAGGACTAGCCAGTGCTAATTACATGCTGCAAGAGGCCTGAAGGTGAACAGCAGAACAAGTATACAGTGCTTCCAGGGCTATATTCACGATACAGCAATGTTAGATTTGGCTGCCTTGTGGTGATGCCGCTGCTGAACCTTACCACTGAGACCTTTTAGCACCCCCTGCCTCACCTAGGTTGTGTCAGCCAGAATGCCTTCTCCATCATGCTCCACTGTTTCCTCCTATCTATGCAGGGCATTTGCCACCACTATATTGGATACCCTACCACCCTTGACAGCTGGCGTAGTGGGATTTATGCATTTCGAGTGTTTCCCAATGTCCTGTTTCATCAGAAATGGGTCAGAGATACATTCTTGTATCCAAATCTAATTGTGTTAACGAGTAAGAATATGTTTACAATTTGATGTTAAAGAAAATTTTAAAATTGTTGCTGATATCGGCCGTCAGACAAAAAAGATGGGCCCTCATGTGCAGAAGAATATGGGATTGAAAGGAGTTCAGCGTGGAACGCTGGAAATGTATACCGGATGAAAGCAGAAACATGTGGAAAGCCATAGTAACGCTTTGTAGCAACGACAGCGGATTTTGATTGGGTTTAAATAGGTGGATACGAATAAGAAGGATTATAGCCAACTGATGAAGCCGGGTGTAACACCGGGGAAACGCGTCTTTGCGTCATTATCCTTTTTTAAAAGTTTTTAGTTTGTTTTAAATAAATTTTATTTGCTGGAAAATCCACAGTGATTCTTGTTTGGAGGAAAGTGGAGTGGAGGAGGATATCGATTTAGGCCGACGTCAGACGAATGCAGGGATCACGTCTGTGTTGTTGCACAGTTTAGCGTCCGACCGTCGTAGCATAGAATCAAGATCAATAGAGACCCACGCATGAAGTACATGCTCCCCGAACTGCGCACGTGGCAAATGGACGCAAGTTAGGCAAGAATGTAAAACCGCTATATGGACACGCAGACTGCGCCATGTCGTGTTTCTGTGTGAGTGATGAGATGTCAGACGCGGCGCATTTGCGACGTCCAGCACCTTGACGCGCACAATGGCTTTTCATATCCTTTTTAAATTCTCATTTTTCATCTTAATTTTCTTTCCCATTATTCCCCTTTTGTTTCCTTACATCCGTCAACAAAAACGGACCGTATGGTGTCTACAGTATCTTCCGTCAGTACGTACGTACGTCCGTCCGTTATGCACGCACAGTGCACTCAGACTGCGTTCGTCTGACATTAGCCTTAGAGGAGTGGTGATCCCAATCAAACAACACCGCATGCAGAGACACAGGAGAGCCCCTGTCAGTGAGGCTCCAAAACGTGAGTTTGACTCCTAGTGATACATATGTATTTTGCATAGAGGTCTCTTGCACCATATTCGGTTTTCTTTTCCTATGTGCTGCTGGTGTGATTTGGGGAAACACCAGACCGGTACTACAGAGGACGATTTTTACCAACAGAGCAAGAGACTGTATGATGATTAAAAATACTTATTTTGGGAATGAGTTTCCAATTGACATTTATGAATTAGTACCAACCAATAAGCATCTATTTGTTAATATGCATATCTCATGTAAATAAGTTTATAGCACTCCGCTATCTAGAAAAAAAATCTTTATTGGGTGTTCTATATTTTATATGTACTATGTATCGGTGTGAGTTGCTTAAATAAGATTGAACCTTTTCTTCTGAAATTGAGTCGCAAACAATCCCTCTTTTTTTAAACAACGGTACCAAAGCTAGGAAAGGTTTCCAGTGACACCTGTGACCGTTTGGTCGGATGGATTGTAGGCATTACCATCGGCTCACTGATTGCAATTTTATTTTGCAGATGGGGACAAATCTATATGTTTCAAAGAATATAGAAACCGCTTTTACATAATGTAGTGTTCATAACTTTTTACACGTTACTGTACATGTGGAAAATAACATGACAGTTGTCAACAATAAAACATATTTTCTTTGAGGAAAATAGGTGTTTGTAAGCAAAGAATTTGTCTTTTTCATATGCAGAATATAGTGGGACTTAACCCCCCTGACGGTTATCCCGAGTGTGTCTCGATTTTAAATTTCACAGCTGAAAGTGGTAACCCTGAGCCACACTCGGGCTGCATACGTCACCGCTCCCTCGCTGATCCCCGCAGTCTCCTCCGGAGATCGCGGCGTTTTACTTCCTGGATTCCTTCTCTCGAGGAGGGAAACAGAAAGTAATTAGGTCGCGATCGCTGGAGGAGACTGCGGGGGACATCGAGGGAGCGGAGGGACGGGTGATGTATCCAGCGGCATCCCGAGTGTTGCTCGGGGTTACCGCTTCCAACATAGGAATTTAACCCCGAGCCACACTTGGGATACCGCTTGGGGGGGGGGAATCAGACCACTTTTTTAGACATGGAATTCTGCATTTCCGTGAGGTTTGAGACGTGATATGTGTGTATTGGGATCTATTGAGTGAGAACAGTAGACCCCCATGCTGGGGATGTGCATATTATTTGCAGCTAAATAAGCGTCACAATGTTATGTGTGTATGTATCCAGCTGGAATCCACAGGGATAGTTAATGGCGCTACCATAGGACAGTATTAGATGGTGTAATGTGGATGAACCCACATGTCAATTGTAGATCAATACATGCCAGTGTAAGGTTTGTGGGGCTAAGTAAGTGTCGAACACTTGTGACTCAGTGCACTATTAAAGGGATGTTCTGCTCATCCTGACCACTTTATAGATGTAAAGTGTTCAGGATGTGAGGAATGCCCCACTTTTCCCTCCCAACTCCCCCCCCCCACCCCTCACAACTCCCCTGATCTGGTGAAAATGCTGGGTGAAGTGGATGCGTTTCCTCCACCCAGCGTCATTAGCAGCTGGGATGTTTTAATTTCTCAGCTGCTGGTCACCAGATCAGTTACCAATGACCAGAGTCAGCGCTAGACTTCGTGAGGCCTTAATGGGGCGTCATGTTTAAGTTTCACGTAACTGTCACAATGAAAAAAATGCAAGCATGGACCTGGTGCTGAGGATTTTGGTGCGCCTTTTTTTTTCCCCCCAAAATGTTTTTATTTTGAAAAGCAATCAGCAGTACAGCTACAAGAAAGTACGACCACGCAGGGTTCACAGAAAGTCATCACAAGGTTAACAGCCGCGCAGGGCCAAGGTACATAGGGGCTACTCCAGAAATATGAACGCTGTGAGTAACCTCAAGGGGTACAGAGAAAAAAAAAAGAAAATGGGGAAGGATTATTATCATCCTATATTTATATAGTGCCACAAATTCTGCAGCACTTTATAAGATCAGTGTACAAGGAGTTGATACATTAGTATACCACACATGGATGATGACCTGATTCAGGGGGACCCTGTTCCCAAGGGAACTTACAATCTATGAGATGTACAAGTATTTTGTGAGCTAGGCGCATCCATATCGTTAGGTGTGTCTCTTGCCCAAGGACACTTGCTGGGGGTGTCTTCTGAGTGGGATGGGTCATCTTTCTATGATTGTAGATCAGCGACCTGGTGGTTAGGTTGAACGAGCTTCTCGTAAAGCTGAGACTTCTCAAGTTGTATTGGAGGGACGTCCTGAATGGTATCCAGAACGCGTTTTACCGCCTAGAGCGGCTTCATCAGCTGGCATATGCAGCGAAACGCCTTCTAGATACTTGATTGTATTTTATTTACACTTTTATGATGCTTTAAATAAAACTTTTTAAGAGATCAAGTCACGGTTACTATGGTGGCTTTTTTGGATTTGCCAGACCTAAAAAAAATCCATATGCATCTACCCTAGAGCTTTGGAAGCTCCACCAAGGGCAAGTTTGAAATTGTCAAAAGATCCTATATCCATTTAATATCTGGATCTACACAAGGAGTTTTTTTCCATCTCTCTCCTACATCAAACTGCTGCTGTGAGACACTATTCCAACAAGGTGTGGGATAGGTTGAAGAGGTTATGAAAATCTCCCAGATGCGATGATCCACTCAGAGCCAGAGTGGAACGTACATCTGTTATTTAATTCATTGCTGTGATTTGATATACTGCACCATTTATATGTTTATTTTTGCTTTTTATATGTACCCATATGTGGATTGTATATTTCCATGAGACATCCGAACTCTGAAGGCAATTGAATTTGCGCTGACCAGATATGAATACAATATTGCCTTTCTTTGGTTAAGGGGAAACTACTATCTGTCTGGTCTAGAATCGGGGTTCTGGTGGTGGTACATATTGTGGGCGCTTACCATTTCCTTTAACGCATTTTCTCAGATACCAGAATCGTTAATTGCCAAAGCCAGAGGGTCATACACTATATAGATTCTATAACAAATGCTATGTGTAGCTCTGTGGGGAAAAGAAACCAAGTCAGCGTGCAGATCACCGCTGACTGCAAGGCATTTAAACCCGATGGCGCCGCGTCATAGCTGCACGCTCTGCCCCTCCGCTTGTCACGTCACCTGCGCCGGCTTGTATTTTATCCAACGCTCAGACAGCGCGGATGATGTTGTCGGACGCCGGCAGAACATGATAAACCCCCCCCCCCACGGGCGGCCACTTGACGACCAACCGGAGCCAAAGGATGAGACCTATGAAATGCATTAACCAAACGGGCAGCATGAACTTCATCTGCAGGAATCCATTGCCTGTCCTCAGGACCATATCCCACCCAGTTGACCAGGTATTGCAATTTCCCCCTGGACCATCGAGAATCCAAGATTGCCTGCACCTCATACTCCTCCTCGCCCTCTACCGTAATGGGAGGAGGGGGAACTCAGTTCTTGTTGTACCGATTGCAGAGTAACGACTTCAAAAGGCTTACTTGAAATACATTGTGGATTTTGAAATGAGAGAGCAAAGCTAAGGCGTAAGACAGGATTTACCCATTTTAGGATTTTGTATGGGCCAATGTAACTGTAACGTTGGGGGCTTCCAGCCCTACCTGTGTGCTTGAGGACAGCAAGTCTGATGCTGCTCGCTGACCACTGCCTGGTTTAAATGGAGACAGGCAGGGAGGTGATTGCATGAGGTGTGGCTTGAGTGGGGGGCGTGGTCTGGTGAAGGTCTTTAAAAACCCTCAGTATAGTTTCAGAAGTGGCCAGATCGTGGTTATCCATACCTGAGCTCCTTGTACCTGACTGCTATATTGAATTAACCCGTTATTGACCTCTGCTTGTGTTCTGACCATTCTGCCTTCTGTTGCCCTAGACTATTTGCTTGTACTACGCTACTGCTCTGATACCGACCCGGCTATTCCATTTTACCATTCTGAACTCTGTATTCCTGATTCTGGCTCGGCTGACTCCTCTCCGTATTGTTAACCCTTTTCTGTCTAGCTAGTTTACCTGGCCAATTCTAAGGACCAGACAGATAGGGATCATTCACAGCTACACTGTTGGTAGCTTCTGGGTTTTGTGGAGTGTTGGGGGTTAAGTACTGCGTGGTGGGATCCGGGAACCGTGACATTACGATCTGGCCAATATGGATCCCGCAGATTTAACACAGCACTTGGCTACCTTTGTATCCAGACAGGATGAGCAGGATCATAGGATGGATCAGTTTGCCATTGCCTTACAAACTATCCTGAATCGTACTGCACACCTGGAACCAGTTGGGGTTGCACCCCCGCCTGCTATACCTGTGCCCCCTGTCGTTCAGACATCCCAGGTACACATAATGAGGCAGCCAGTACATAGTGAGCAAGCAGTAATTCTAGAGGTGCTGGAGATCCTGAGAGGGGCTAACAAGCTCATTACTCAGCACCTGGATATCCTGTATGCAAGGTTGCTGCAACCTCCTAGGGATGTCTTCCCAAAGGAGCCTGTTCCAGTTCCAGTTAAAGGTTCCAGAGGACCCCTGACCCTGGAGGAAAGGGTATGGAGGAAGACTCAGGGCTTATGCTTTTATTGCGGTTCTTTCCTGCATAAAAGAATGGACTGTCAATTGCGCCCCCAGAAGTTACCCTCCATGTTCCAGCCTTACCAGGCCCCAGAGTCCACTGCCCTGCACGTCGCAGGACGTCCAAAATCCACTGCCCAACAGGGAGAGACCAGGTGTAATGCCCAGCAGTGGGAAGTCAAGAGTGCTGCCCTGCAGCATGAACAATCTAAGGTGGCTGCTCAGCAGCACAAAGAATCTGAGTCTGCTGTTTGTCAGCTACAAGTCCTGTCCATGTCTACTGTGCCTAAGCTAGCAGTTCCAGTCAAGAGTGCTGTCCTGCAGCACGAACAAATCAAGTCCACTGCCTCACAGTGCGAGATCTGGTCCGCCGTTAACCAGTTTGAGAGCCAGTCCACTGCACAGCAGTTCAAGAGACAGTGCCAAGCCAAGGTCACCACTCCACAGTGCCAAGCCAAGGTGGTTGCAAAGCACTGTGAGATCAAGATTGTTGCCGAGCCGGTAGCTGCCAAGCCACGCTCACCCGAGCTGGTAGCTGCCAAGCCACGCTCACCCGAGCCGGTAGCTGCCAAGCCACATTCACCCGAGCCGGTAGCTGCCAAGCCACGCTCACCCGAGCCGGTAGCTGCCAAGCCACGCTCACCCGAGCCGGTAGCTGCCAAGCCACGCTCACCCGAGCCGGTAGCTGCCAAGCCACGCTCACCCGAGCCGGTAGCTGCCAAGCCACGCTCACCCGAGCTGGCTGTTGCCAAGCCACGCTCACCCGAGCTGGCTGTTGCCAAGCCACGCTCACCCGAGCTGGCTGTTGCCAAGCCACGCTCACCCGAGCTGGCTGCTGCCGCCATGTCCGAGTCGCCGCAGAGCCATGCCAAGGTCCCTGACCCACAGATCCGTACCACTGGTGCCGTGTTCGTGTTGCCGCAGTGCAGAGAGGACACTGTTGCTGTCCATTTCGCGTCCTGTGCCAGGGGTAGGAGACGCAAAAGGACTGGTGCCAGTGCCTTCCAACCTGGACCCAGCTTTGGCTCCCAAGAGGTCTGTACCTCAGGCCCGCAAGCCCGAGAGTCGAGTCCTGTCCCTGCTGGATGTTTCCGAGCCTCTAACGGTGCTATTATATGCCTTGAGGACCGAGAGGTGTATGAGAGGGCTCTACGTATCTACAAGACCCATTGACTTTTTTCTTGTCATTTTTCTTGTTGTCCTCTTTTGAGCATCCGGCGTCTGCTCGTGGAGAGGGGGGTACTGTAACGTTGGGGGCTTCCAGCCCTACCTGTGTGCTTGAGGACAGCAAGTCTGATGCTGCTCGCTGACCACTGCCTGGTTTAAATGGAGACAGGCAGGGAGGTGATTGCATGAGGTGTGGCTTGAGTGGGGGGCATGGTCTGGTGAAGGTCTTTAAAAACCCTCAGTATAGTTTCAGAAGTGGCCAGATCGTGGTTATCCATACCTGAGCTCCTTGTACCTGACTGCTATATTGAATTAACCCGTTATTGACCTCTGCTTGTGTTCTGACCATTCTGCCTTCTGTTGCCCTAGACTATTTGCTTGTACTACGCTACTGCTCTGATACCGACCCGGCTATTCCATTTGACCATTCTGAACTCTGTATTCCTGATTCTGGCTCGGCTGACTCCTCTCCGTATTGTTAACCCTTTTCTGTCTAGCTAGTTTACCTGGCCAATTCTAAGGACCAGACAGATAGGGATCATTCACAGCTACACTGTTGGTAGCTTCTGGGTTTTGTGGAGTGTTGGGGGTTAAGTACTGCGTGGTGGGATCCGGGAACCGTGACAGTAACGAGGTGCCATTTTCATGGAGGGTACTAGAAACCTGATAGGGTTTGGTTGTCCACCCAACATATCAACAACTTGGTACACCGGTGCTTGCCTCCTGTGTCTGCTTTAACCTTTTGACCTGCACTACTTTTTTCAAGTGCCTCCTTGACTGTCGTCCAGGTATCTCTTAGAGACTTTAAGTGGTCATCTAGAGCAGGTATGGCAGAAACCTGAAATGTGGAAGGAAGCATGGGAGGATCGTACCCATAAACAATTTGAAAAGGCGAACGACCCGTACTCTCACTAATGGCATTATTGAGTGCATATTCAGCCCACGGTAGAAGATCAGACCAGTTATCCTGCTTTTCGAATACAAAACACCAGAGATACTATTCTACATTTTGGTTTGCCCTCTCGGCCGCCCCATTGGTTTGGGGATGATAGGCCGAAGAGAAGGCCAAGGTTATCCCCATGCTGGTGCAGAACCCCTTCCAGAATCTGGATACAAATGGAGTACCCCTGTCAGATACTATACCCTGTGGCACTCAATGAAGACGTACAACATTTCGGACGAATATCAGAACGAGGTCAGCTGCAGAAGGCAATTTCAGCAGCGGTACATAGTGTCCCATCTTAGAAAATCAATCAATGATCGTAAGTCTACTATGAAATCCATTGCCAGGTGTGACTATGGGCATTCTGGAATAGGCAATGGGTGAAGTAAGCCTACTGGTATAGTTTTGGGGCTTTTGTTTCTCGTGCATACTTCACAAACGGCTATATATTCCTCTATATCCCTTCGCAGTGTGGGCCACCAAAACGACCTACTTATATTGGATATAGTTTCGGTAATATCCATGTGACCAGACAGCGTAACCTCATTAAACAGAAACATCAACTGATCTCTTTCTGTTTCAGGTACAAAGCGCTTAGCCGGAGGCTTCCCCTCAGGAGCCATAACTTGAATCCCCTGAAGCCTTTCCAGAAAAGGTGAAGATATTTCAAGGGAAGTAGAAGCAAGAATGCGTTCCTGTGGAACGATGGAGTGTTTGTCTTGTATGTTTTGTTCCTACGTCTCATATTGTCTAGCTAAAGCGTCTGCTTTTGTATTCCTTGACCCAGGTCGGTACGTGACAACATAATTGAATCGGGATAAGAATAAGGACCAATGTGCTGGCCTGGAGTTCAGGCATTTGTCGTCACCGATTTATATAGGTAAGGTTTTTATGGTCAGTAATAAGAGGATCACTGGATCCCTCCAGTAGATATCTCCATTCTGCTAAGGCGGAGAGCACCGCTAACAATTCTCTGTTCCCTATGTCATAGTTCCTCTCGGCTGGAGACAATTTACGGTAATAGAACCCACATGGATGAAGCGGTTTATCATGTGCGTCTCTTTGGGACAAGACTGCACCTATGCCAATTTCTGACGCATAAACCTCTAGCTGAAAAGGCTTTTTGGGATCAAGATGTCTTAACACCGGGGCAGTGGTGAAGGCTTGTTTTAAGGCATCAAATGCTTGTTCAGCTTGAGGGGTATATTTTTGATTATGGATCCCTTTTTAGTCCTTGCGGTCAGAGGAGATACCAGGGCAGAGAAATTCTTTATAAACCTCCTATAGTAGTTTGTGAACCCTAAAAAAGGTTGGATTGCCTTCAACCCTTGGGGCAGAGGCCAATCCATTATAGCAGTTTCTTAGGGTCCATCTGAAAACTCTCTGGACTAATAACGTAACCAAGGAAATGAACAGAATAGACGAACGAACATTTTTCTAGCTTGCAGTATAACCAGTTTTCCAATAGCTTTTTTTAATACCATTCTCACATGCTCATGATGGGTTGTGATGTCAGGGGAATAGATCAGAATGTCATCAAGGTAGACTATGACAGACACCTGTAAATAGTGTGAGAGTGTCATTGATCAGATCCTGGAACACTGCGGAGCATTACACAGACCAAACGGCATTACAAGATATTCTAGTGACCACTTTGAGTGTTGAATGCAGTTTTCCACTCGTGACCCTTCTTAATACGAATCAGATTGTATGCACCTCACAGATCTAATTTTGAGTATACCTTGGCACCCTTGAGACGATCAAAGAGCTCAGAAATGAGGGGGATAGGTTACGCATTTCACACGGTTATTGTATTTAAAACTCTATAGTCAATACAAGGACTTAGGTCCCCCTTCTTTTTTGATACAAAAAAGAAACTTGCTCCTGCTGGCGAAGATGAGTGTCTGATAAAACCTCTGGCCAAGTTGTCACGTATATATTCCTCCATTATTTTGTTTTCCTTTTGTGACAGAGGATAAACGTGCCCCTTGGGAGGCATGGTACCAGGGAGAAGTTTTATTGCGCAATAATAAGGGCAGCGTGGTGGCAGTACATCGGTGTTGGTTTTGGCGAATACCTCCTTAAGATCCCTATACCATTCTGGTACCTCGTGGACAAAGGAGGAGCAGTGGCTACGTTCAAACTGCCAACTAGGTTAACCATAGCCAGACACTTCATCCAACAATGTGGACCCCATGATTTCACATCCCTTTGAACCCAATCGATTACGGGGTTATGTAGAGACAGCCAAGGAAACCCGAGTACTATGGGACAAGTGGGTGATTAAATAATTTGAAATGTTATAGTCTCACTGTGGAGAATACCTGTGTACATGCAAACTGGCACAGTGTCATGAGTAATCATGGCGGCAGACAAAGGTTTACCGTCGATAGCCTCTACCATAAGAGGAAACTCCCTTTCTAGCAGCGGTACAGAGTACATGGAGGCAAAAGAAACATCCTTAAAATATCCTGCAGCCCCAGAATCAAGAAAACTAGGGTTGCACCGATACCGATACTAGTATCGATATCGGTGCCGATACCGGGTACTGCAGGAGTACTTGGTACTCGTGCAGTACCCCCGATATTTTCCCCCGATACCGGAAGCCGGCATTGAGCCGGCTTGCTGGGATCCGAGGGGCTTGGGCGGCTGTTCGAATGCTCTATCGGCATTCGGACAGCCGCCCCTGGAGCTCTCCGGCATACTTACCTTCCTGAGCGGCGCCGGGAAAGTTTCCGCATTTCCGCATGTTGAAGGACCCCAGCCGCGATCACGTGGGAGTCCCACGTGATCGCGGCTAGGGTCCTTCAACGAGCGCACGCGCGAAGACTTAGTCGGCGCCGCTCAGGAGGGTAAGTATGCCGGAGAGCTCCAGGGGCGGCTGCCCGATTGCCGATAGAGCATTTGAACAGCCGCCCCATGTCTGGTCTGGGGTCTGAGCTGGGGGGCAATATCCATGAGCTGGGGCATATATCCATGAGAGCTTGGGGGGCAAATATCCATGAGCTTGGGAGGCAATATCCATGAGAGCTTGGGGGCAAATATCCATGAGCTGGGGGAGCAAATATCCATGAGAGCTTGGGGGGCAAATATCCATGAGCTGGGGAGGCAATATCCATGAGCTGGGGGTGGGGCAAATATCCTTGAGAACTTGGGGCAAATATCCATGAGCTTGGGGGGCAAATACCCATGAGAGCTTGGGGGCAAATATCCATGAGCTGGAGAGGCAATATACATGAGCTGGGGCAATATCCATGAGCTGGGGCAATATCCATGTGCTGGGGCAGTATCCATGAGCTGGGGCAATATCCATGAGAGCTGGGGGCATTTTTATATGAGGTCTGTTCTTATTGGAAAGTGGTCACATGACATAAAATAAAAGTATCGGTACTCGGTATCGGTGAGTACTTGGAAAAAAGTATCGGTACTCATACTCGGTCTTGAAAAAGTGGTATCAGTGCATCCCTAAAGAAAACCTTCCATCCTTACAGTGAAGGAATCCCATGACACAGATATTGGTAAAATCCCTCTAAATTTTTTTTTTATCCAATCACAGCAACTGAGGTAGTGGTTACAGAACGTCTTTGATATCTACCCTCTACAGATTGCACCAGACTAGGACGACGAGGGCACTGTAAGAAAAAATGCCCTGATCCAGCACAATAAAAACAAAACCATGTTGCCTCCTGTATTGTCTCTCCTCCTTGGTTATGTCAGTTTTACCTATCTGCATTGGTTCTGACATGGGGAGCTCTATCCGAGTCGGTATAGCAGTCGGGGGAGGGTTAGGACGGAAGGCGGGTATGGCAGGAAGAAACCTTCTAGGCCTTTCTCTTACATGCCTTCTCTCGCGTATCTGGTCATCTACCTTGATGAGTTTGTCTAGTAAGTTCATAGGAGCGAGTTCAAACATTAAAGGTTTGCAAAGACCCTCAATGAAGGCTAATACCAAGGATTCATTGGTCCACCTTACATCCGAGGCCAGGGTCTTGAATTCGATAGCATAAATCGGATACCCTGCGATTGCCTTGTTTGATGCGGAACAAGGCATGACCAGCACTTTTTGCCCTTCTGGTAGGGTCAAAAGTGCTTCTTAATTAATGTACAAATTCCTCATAGTCATAGACCACAGGTGCTTTACTTTCCCATAAGGGCGTAGCCCAAAGTAAAGCTTTATCTGATAAGTGGTTAATAAGGTAACCAACCTTAGACCTTTCAGACTGACAGAACCCTGGATTTAACTCAAATAATATATCCAACTGGATCAAGAAACCCCCACATAATCCAGGTGTACCATCATAATGCATCGGCACCAACAAGGTTACTCGTGGTCTGTCAGGTAAAAGAGGGGCCCCTTGAGCAGGTATAGCAGTAGACAGAGGGGTAGACACTCTACTTGTGGAGCCAAAAGAGTCTGCAGAGCCTGAGCTATTTGATACATGCGATGGCTGTGCTCCTCCTGTTCTGCTAGTTTGGCAAATAGAGTGGGTAACTCTGCGGCATCCATAGGCGCTGACGTAATGTCACAGATGTATGAAAGCCGGTCCCTGTACACGGAGTTACCCCTACGCTCTCCGATCCTTAGAGTGGTCAGTTAGATAGAAACTATATATGTAATACTCGTGACGAACCAGGTAGCAAACGTAAAATCGTAAACTATCAGAACCAGGGGTTCAGAATACCAGAATCGATAATTGCCAAAGCCAGGGATTCAGAATACCAGAATCGTCAATTGCCAAAGCCAGGGGTTCAGATACCAGAATTGTTAATTGCCAGAGCCAGGGGTTCAGAATACCAGACTAGTTAATTGCCAGAGCCAGGGGTTCAGAATACCAGAATCGATTATTGCCAAAGCCAGGGATTCAGAATACCAGAATGGAGGGCGTGGCTAGGTGCCTGAAGAGAGCAGTCGCATGTCCGGGCAGCTCCCGCAGAATCACCCTGATTTAATCTACTTTAACGCTGCCATCGGACTTTCCCTGCTTTCCGCTCACGCAGCGACATAACCAGGAATGGGTGGTGTCAAATATTGACCAAGAGAAGTTCCCTGGCTTAGACTGACTTGGCTGTTGGTTTTCGGCCTAGGTGCGGAGTGAGGCAGACCGGCATCTTTGCTGCCTCGTGCTGCTGTTTAGCCCCTTCCTCCGAGATACCGGTACGTCTAACGGCTATGGGAAAAAAGAGGATCGGTGCGGCGGAGTGCCCTAATCTTCCGGATATTAGGGTCGCGCTGGCGGGCCCGAAGGAGGCAAACGCCCTCCCCCGACCACCGGCAGAAACGGCACCCGGGGAGGTGGGCCCTGCTGCTTCCCTGCAGGCCCCACAACTGATGATGCAGGACTCTGAGGACCTTCCGGCGACGAGGCGGGACATCAGAGCCCTTCTGGCGGACGCCCGCTCCTCGTGTCCTCAGACTGCCACGAAGGACGTCATTGTGGTGTTCGGAGATGTCCTTGTACGGGAACGCTTTCTGGGGGCGACGATTCGAGCTCCCCCGATCCAATTTGAGGGACTGGATGTCACAGTGTTTCGCGACCTCCCGTTTTTGGCCCTGGCAGCACGACGACAGTTTCGGCCAATTACGACCATGCTTCGAACCCACGAGGTTCGTTATCGCTGGGGAGTCTCGGGCTCCCTGCTCATTCCCCATGGCTCTGCGATTTTGGTAGCCTCGACGCTAGATGAAGCGCAGACTCACTTATTGACTCTGGGTCTACCCCATCATGTGGTTACTACTTGTAGGGAGCAGTTGTGGTCCCCTTCGGATGGGCAACCTTATGATCCGGACTAGTCTGTGGTACTCGTACGTACTCCATTCTCCTAAGACCGAGACCGACACCGGTCGCTTCCTGACCTTGGCTATTCTCTGATCGACTGTATGCTGACTTCATGCCCCCCCTTTTTTGCTCTTCCTTTCTTCCTTCTGTCCCCCTTCTCATATTATTCTATCTTCCCCACTAATTAACCCCCCCCTTTTTTTTTTTTTTTTTTTGGGACTAGAGGCATGGTTTATTGAGGGCGAGCCGTTGGGACAGTCACCTAGGCTCTCCCTGTTCCCTTGGCCCTTCAGTGACCTTTGCCCTGTGGTTCCCTCTGTGGCCCTCTGTCTCCCTGCGGGGTCTCAGAGGAGCACTGCTGAGTACCACTTTTTTTCTGGGCTGCCTTTTCCGATTTTAGGAATTATTATTATTTTTATTTTTTTTCTCTTCCTCTCCCTCTCTCTTTTTTCTTCTTCCCCCACCCCTCTTCTTCTCCCACTCTTCCCCATTCCCCCCCTTACTATGTCCTGATACCAATTACGATAATAGCTGTCCTGTATTACGTTGATTGTACTTGCTTACCTTTCCCGTTGCCACCTGCCATACATCGTTAATGGTTTGATTCCCTTGCATTGTCTATGGCATGGCCCTACGGGGTCTTTGTTTTGGTTTTTGTTTCTCTGGCTTTATTGCATTCACTTGTGATTTGCTTAATCATAAATAAAGAATTAAAAAAAAGAAAAAAAAAAAGAATACCAGAATCGTCAATTGCCAAAGCCAGGGATTCAGAATACCAGAATCGTCAATTGCCAAAGCCAGGGGTTCAGATACCAGAATCGTTAATTGCCAGAGCCAGGGGTTCAGAATACCAGAATCGTAAATTACCAAAGCCAGAGGGTCATACACTGAATAGATTCTATAACAAACGCTAGGTAGCACTGTGGGGAAAAGAAACCACGTCAGCGTGCAGATCACCGCTGACTGCAAGGCATTTAAACCCGATGGCGCCACGTCATAGCTGCGCGCCCTGCCCCTCCGCTTCTCACGTGACCCGTGCCGGCTTGTATTTTATCTGACGTGCGGACAGCGCGGAGGATACTGCCGGAAGCTGGCGGTATGTGACATTTATGGTCGGAAATGATCATAATTGGATCATGAGACCCTTCTAGAAGATGTCTCCATTCAGGCAGGGCAGATACTATCGCCAATAATTCTTGGGTTTCCAATAACTTATGTGACAGGAAGCCCAGCATGGTTATAAATGGGATACAGTCGTGGCCGAAATTGTTGGCACCCCAGAAATTTTTCCAGAAAATCAAGTAACACATGTTTTGCTATACAGAATAAACAAAAAAAGGGAGGAAAAAAAGCAAATTGGGCATAATGTCCCACAACTCCAAAAATGGGCTGGACAAAATTCTTGACACCCTTAACTTAATATTTGGTTGCACACCCTTTGGAAAAAATAACTGAAATCAGTAGCTTCCTATAACCATCAATAAGCTTCTTATACCTCTCACCCGGCATTTTGGACCACTCTTCCTCTGCAAACTACTCCAGGTCTCTCTTATTGGAAGGGCGCCTTTTCCCAACAGCAATTTTAAGATCTCTCCATAGGTGTTCAATGAGATTTAGATCCGGACTCATTGCTGGCCACTTCAGAACTCTCCAGCGCTTTGTTGCCATCCATTTTTGGGTGCTTTTTGACGTATGTTTGGGGTCATTGTCCTGCTGGAAGACCAGAGATCTCGGACACAAACCCAGCTTTCTGACACTGGGCTCTACAGTGCGACCCAAAATTCTTTGGTAATCCTCAGATTTCATGATGCCTTGCGCACATTCAAGGCACCCAGTGCCAGAGGCAGCAAAACAACCCCAAAACATCATTGAACCTCCACCATATTTCACTGTAGGTACTGTGTTCTTTTCTTTGTAGGTCTCATTCCGTTTTCGGTAAACAGTAGAATGATGTGCTTTACCAAAAAGCTCTATCTTGGTATCATCTGTCCACAAGACGTTTTCCCAAAAGGATTTTGGCTTACTCAAGTACATTTTGGCAAACTGTAGTCTTGCTTTTTTATGTCTCTGTCAGCAGTGGGGTCCTCCTGGGTCTCCTGCCATAGCGTTTCATTTCATTTAAATGTCGATGGCTAGTTCGCGCTGACACTGATGCTCCCTGATCCTGCAGGACAGCTTGAATTTCCTTGGAACTTGTTTGGGGCTGCTTATCCACCATCCGGACTATCCTGCGTTGCAACCTTTCATCACTTTTTCATTCTCCCGTCCACGCCCACTCGCCCAGAGAGATTAGCTACAGTGCCATGGGTTGCAAACTTCTTGATAATGTTGCGCACTGTGGACAAAGGCAAATCTAGATCTGTGGAGATGGACTTGTAACCTTGAGATTGTTTATTTTTCCACAATTTTGGTTCTCAAGTCCTCAGACAGTTCTCTTCTCCTCTTTCTGTTGTCCATGCTTAGTGTGGCACACACAGACACACAATGCAAAGACTAAGTGAACTTCTCTCCTTTTTATCTGCTTTCAGGTGTGATTTTTATATTGCCCACACCTGTTACTTGCCCCATGTGAGTTTACAGGAGCATCACATGCTTGAAACAATCTTATTTATCCACAATTTTGAAAGGGTGCCAAGAATTTTGTCCAGCCCGTTTTTTGGAGTTTTGTGTGACATTATGTCCAATTTGCTTTTTTCCTCCCTTTTTTTTTCTTTTGTTCCAATACACACAAAGGGAATAAACGTGTATAGCAAAACATGTGTTACTGCAATACTTTTCTGTGAGAAATACTTGATTTTCTTGAAAAATTTCTGGGGTGCCAACAATTTCGGCCATGACATATATATATATATATATATATATAAGAACTTTTAAAACTGCAACCCTCCCTTCTGCTAAAACCCTAGGGAAAGGTTTATCAGTGTGTGTGTGTATTGTAGCTCGGCATGCTGGGAGTTGTAGTCTGGTCCCTGGGGTTGGAATAATGGAGTGAAGGGTGGGCCATTATCCCAGCAAGCCTGAATCACAGGTGTGGCTGTTCAGGCTTAGCCTTAATATAAGGGAAGCTGGTATAAGTGGAGATGAGTCTTCAGCTTGTGCAGAGAGCTGAAGGAAAGCAAACCGTTTATGATTGCTGTGAACACTACTGCTGTGCAGTGAGGAAAATAAAACTCTTAAAAGAACTTTACTGTATTGCTGTGTTTTGGCGCTCTAGAAGACGTGACAAAAGGAGGAATCCTGTTACACTTAATTCATATCTGACTGAGACAGTTTGAGAAAAGAAGCCACATGGATCTACACGTTTTTCAGATGATTCTCTCTGTGAAAAGAAAATCGCTCTGATACCTATTTCAGATACATCCACTGTCACAGACAACGACTGCAGGTGACTACACCTGTTTTGTATACTTTTTTCTTTATCTGGTTTTGCGGTTTCCGTTATGTGTATTTGTGAGTATTGGATTATTGTCTGTCCTGGCTTGCATCACCCTCCCACCAGGAACTGACTTTAACCAAAACTCTCTGCTACTTCATGATTCTTTGTTTCAACAGGGTGTGTGTGTGGGAGGGGGAGGCATTTGGGAGGCCCTGCAGCTTGGAAACGCTGGGGCATGTGTAACAGAGCAGCTGTACCCTAACAGAGTACCTCTGTCAGCAAGCTCTCTCCCCTTTTAAAGAGTCCCCACATTTGCCATAGCGATCTTCCCCAACAGCCCACCCAAACTTTAACCGCAGTTGAAAGAAGGATGGAGACTCACAGTTTATTCAAACAGAAATACAGCTATACAGTTAAGGAACAACCGCCTTCATGAATACATTACAGATAACCTCAACAGATCAAATAACTGCACAGGGAATGGGACCTTCAAACAATGGGACCTCCTGGGAGGAGAAATGGGGGAGAGCAGGTAAAACAAAGGAATATTTTCTTACAGAGAGAATGTACACTATACAGAGAGAGGGTACTAATCCAGAGGTCTATGCTATACAGAGAGAGGATGCATAATAGAGGAAATGTACACCGTATACACAACAGGAGACTCTACAACAATAAATACATAAGTGAATAATACACAGACATCAGAAATCTTTAGCTGGGGGATGTAGGAAACGGGTAAAAACCAAATATATTTATAAGATTCCCCAATAGTCTTTCATGGGCCATAGTCGCTGTGCAGGAGGCTAGCCCACAGCCCCCTCCAGATGGCCCAGTGACGATAGGTTCCATCACAGCATGTTTAACCTCTGTATGTGTGTAATTGAAAACTGCAAATAAAGTCAGTTCCAGTTTGTTTTTGTCCCATGCAAAGTGCTTCAGCTATTGCCCGGTTTTGGGCCAGAATCAGCACTCCTGTGGGATACTGACGGTGAGGGGAGAATTTTGCAGGTGGGTACGGGACCCCATGTTACATTCACCTTTAGAAGAAAAGGGAGTCTAGGATCAGGATGTTGCAAGACAGGGACTGTCATTGTCACGGATCCCCCTGATACTAGAGTAGTGGTCCCTATATGCAGGTCACTCTCTAACCTTCCGATCCTTGAGTGGTCGGCTCTACTAGACAGATTACTAGAATGGCAGCACAGATCACATACAAGAGAGAATACCAGATATTGTCACGGATCCCTCAGCTATCTGACTAGTGGTCCCTATACGCAGGACACTCTCTACCCTTCCGATCCTTAGGTTGGTCGGCACGACTAGACAGACACAGAATATGACAGGATAGTGTATCCACAAGAATGACACTAGAACGATACACAAGATCTAGAATAATTTAGCTCTTCCCAAGATCCTAACCAGACAAGAGGTAGTCTGATGTGTGCTTAGGGTGCCACACAGACTGACCTCAATACCAGAATAAGAAGAGTTAATGCCAATACCAGGGGTTACGCACAGAATGGTTCGTTTGCCAATGCCAGGGGTCACACACAGAATAATTCGTTTGCCAATGCCAAGGGTCATACACAGAGTGGTCGTTTGCCAATGCCAAGGGTCATACACAGAGTGGTCGTTTGCCAATGCCAAGGGTCATACACAGAGTGGTCGTTTGCCAATGCCAAGGGTCATACACAGAGTGGTCGTTTGCCAATGCCAAGGGTCATACACAGAATAGTCGTTTGCCAAATATACAAGAGCTCTGCGGGAAGTAACTACCACGTCAGGGCACCGGTGAATAGTGAAGCCGGGTCTTAAACTCGGCGGGTCCGCGTCATCACGCCAGTCCCCGCCCCCTGGCGCCCCACGTGAGCGCAGCCGGCTGCGTTATCACTCGGCGCCTGGCCAGCGAGCAGCGAGGAAGCCGCTGCCAGGCGCCCCCTAGATCCAGCGCGGGCCGCGATACCAACGCGGTCCGTGACAGAACCCCCCTCCACGGGCGGCCACTGGACGACCCCCAGGAGCACGAGGATGGGCCACGTAGAAGGCCTTCACCAACCGAGGCGCATGGACCTCAGCAGCCGGGAGCCAAGAACGATCCTCCGGCCCGTAGCCCACCCAGTCGACCAGATACTGCAAAGTGCCCCTTGATACCCTGGCATCCAAAATGGCCTGGACTTCAAACTCCTCCTCACCCTCCACTGAGATAGGAGGAGGTGGGATACGGGCCCTGGTGTACCGATTACACAAGAGAGGTTTTAAGAGGCTCACGTGGAACACGTTGTGTATCCGGATATGGGGAGGCAATGCCAAAGCATAGGAGACGGGGTTGAGTCGTCGTAAAACCTTGTAAGGGCCTATGAATCTAGGTGCCAACTTCATGGAAGGCACTAGGAGCTTAATATTCCGCGAGGAAAGCCATACCCTGTCCCCAACCTGATATACGGGTGCCTGCCTCCTGTGTCTGTCAGCCTTGATTTTCTGGATGGCACTACTTTTCTTGAGTGCCTCCTTGACTTTCCCCAAGTGTCCTTCAAGGACGCCAAATGGTCATCCAAAGCAGGTATCGTGGTATCCGAAAACGTAGTCGGTAACATAGGAGGATCGAAACCATAAACGGTGAAGAAAGGGGAATGTCCTGTGGATTCGCTCACCGCGCTGTTCAAAGCATACTCAGCCCATGGTAGCAGGTCTGACCAGTTATCTTGCTGTTCTGAGATAAAGCACCTGAGATACTTTTCTACATTCTGATTTGCACGTTCTGCTGCTCCGTTGGTCTGGGGGTGATAGGCCGAAGAGAAAGACAAGTCTATCCCCACATTCTTACAAAACCCTTTCCAAAACCTGGAGACAAATTGGGTGCCCCTATCGGAGACAATCCCAAGAGGAATACCATGTATGCGGACCACGTGGTTAATGAATATGGGCACCAGTTCGGCTGCCGACGGTAGTTTACGAAGAGGAACATAGTGACCCATCTTGGAGAACCGATCGATGATCGTAAGTATAACTGTGTTCCCTCTAGAATCGGGTAACTCCACTATGAAGTCCATAGCTAAGTGCGACCATGGTCGTTCTGGGATTGGCAGAGGTTGGAGCAAACCAATGGGTGCTGTTTTGGGATTTTTATGTCTTGTGCAAACCTCGCACACGGCTATGTAATCTTTAACATCTCGGCGCAACGTGGGCCACCAAAAGATTTTATTGATGCTGGACACCGTTTTGGTGATTCCCATATGCCCGGACGTTTTATTATCATGATAAAGGTTTAATATTTCTTCTCTTTCACATTCAGGTACAAAGAGTTTCGCGGAGGTTTCCCTTCAGGAGCCGTGCCCTGCACGGTTTGTAACCTTTGCAACAAGGGAGACGAGACATTAATCGTGGTAGAGGCTATAATCCTTTCTTGGGGTACAATGGGATGCTGATCTTGGACGTTAAATTCGTAGGACTCATGCTGTCTAGATAAAGCATCTGCTTTAACGTTTCTGGACCCAGGTCGATAGGTCAGTACGTAATTAAAGCTTGAAAGAAACAACGACCATCTTGCTTGTCGGGAATTTAACCGTTTAGCATCTCCAAAGTATGTGAGATTTTTATGATCGGTTATGATAAGGATGGGGTCACTAGACCCTTCCAGTAGGTATCTCCATTCTGCCAAGGCTGATATGACTGCTAACAACTCTCTGTTTCCTATGTCATAGTTCCTCTCTGCCGGGGAGAGTTTTCGGGAATAGAAGCCGCATGGATGCAAGGGTTTGTCGGGTGCTTCCCTCTGGGACAAGACTGCACCAAGACCTATCTCGGAGGCGTCAACTTCCACTTGGAATGGCAGAGCCGGATCCGGATGTCTGAGTACCGGGGCCGTAGTAAACGCTTGTTTGAGTGCTTCAAAGGCTTGACTGGCTTGGGGTGTCCATTTCTGATTACCCACCCCTTTCCTAGTCATGGCCGTGAGGGGAGAAACCAAAACCGAAAAATCTTTAATGAACCTCCTATAATAATTTGTGAATCCTAGAAACCTTTGGATGGCTTTAAGTCCTTGGGGTAGAGGCCAGTCTAGGATTGCTGTAAGTTTCTTAGGATCCATCTGGAACCCCTCAGGTGTTATTATGTAGCCAAGGAAATGTACTGTCCTTATGTCAAATAAACATTTCTCTAATTTACAATACAATCCAGCCTCCAACAATTTTTTCAGTACTTTTTTCACGTGGACATGATGGGTTACGATATCAGGCGAGTATATCAGGATGTCATCCAGATATACTATGACAAATACTTGCAGGAATTCTCGTAAGGTATCATTTATGAGGTCTTGAAAAACAGCCGGCGCATTGCATAAGCCAAAAGGCATCACCAGGTACTCATAATGCCCACTTCTTGTATTAAAAGCCGTTTTCCATTCGTGTCCCTCTTTAACCCTTACGAGGTTGTAAGCCCCGCGTAAATCAAGTTTGGTATAAATATTGGCCCCCTTTAGGCGATCGAACAGTTCTGTGATAAGTGGTATGGGATAGGCGTTCCTTATGGTTATCCTGTTCAAACCTCTATAATCTATACAAGGCCGCAGGTCTCCCTCTTTTTTCGATACAAAAAAGAAACCTGCCCCTGCTGGAGAAGAGGACCGTCTGATGAAACCTCGCTCCAGGTTCTCCCTTATGTACTCCTCCATAACGTCATTTTCTTTTTGGGACAAGGGGTATACATGTCCCCTAGGAGGCATAGTACCAGGGAGTAAATTTATAGCACAGTCGTATGGGCGGTGCGGTGGTAGGACCTCAGTCCTGGACTTAGAGAAGACCTCTTTAAATCCCAAATATTGTTCAGGAACCTTTGTAGACAAAGGAGGGGCTGTGGCAACGTTGAGGCTAGCGATTATGTTGACCCTCCCCAGACAGTGCGATTGACAACGAGGACTCCAGTATTTTATGTCTCTTTGGACCCAATCAATAACCGGGTTGTGTTCTGCCAACCACGGAAACCCAAGCACGACAGGACAAGAAGGGGACTCAATGATTTGGAAACATATGTTTTCATGGTGCAATACTCCTGTTTTCATGCATACAGAAACAGTGTCGTGGGTGATATGTGGGCAGGATAGAGGGTTTCCATCTATAGCCTCCACCATAAGAGGTCTGTCCTTGAGGACCAGAGGTATGAGACATTTAGCAGCAAACTGTTTATCCATAAAATTGCCTGAGGCCCCAGAATCTAAGAAGGCCTCAGTCTTAATGTGAACCTTGTCCCAGGTCAATGATATTGGTACCAGGATCCTGGACTTTTTTTTTTTCGTCGTTTACGAAAGAGGCATAAAGAGACCCTATAACCTGGGTATTGGCTGGTCTCTGGCTTGCTCGGCCACTCTCACCCCTGCTCCCCCTAGGTCTCTGAGGACATTGAAGGCGGAAGTGGTCTGCCCCGGCGCAATAGAAGCAGAGTCCCTTCTCCCTTCTGTGAGCTCTCTCTGCTTCCGATATACCAGTCTTTCCTATCTGCATAGGCTCAACAACAGGTAGATCTGATTTAACGTTTTCCTGGTTACCGGAAGCAACGGTAGTTCTGGATGATAAGGGTAAAGGAGGCAAGAGCCTTCTAGGTCTATCCCTGGGGTGTCTCCTTTCCCTAATTTGATCATCCATAGCTATACAGAAGTCGATTAAGTGATCAAGAGTCTCTGGCAATTTTAGAGGAGCCAACTCGAACATAAACGCGTCGTTCAGACCTTCAGTAAAGGCCAAGGTTAGGACATCGTTCGGCCAGAGAACCTCTGAAGTCAAGGTTTTAAATTCTATTGCGTATTCAGCGACCCTCCTAGTACCTTGTTTAATGTGAAATAATGACCTCCCCGCATTAGTAGCCCTTCTAGAGGGGTCAAAGGTGCGTTTAAGCTCTGAAGTAAAACCCTCATAATCGTATATGATGGGTTTCCTGTTCTCCCACAAGGGAGTAGCCCACAATAAAGCCTTCTCCGTTAAATGACTAATTAGATAGCCCACCTTAGCTTTATCTGACATACATGATCCTGGGTTGTTCTCGAACAAAATTTCCAGTTGGGTCAGAAAGCCCCGGCATAAGTTTGGTGTTCCATCATAGCGTACGGGTGCTTTCATACTGAGCCTACATCCCTCGGGAGAGGCCGGACTGATCCTAGGCACTACTGGGTCTGGAGGGCTTGCAGCTCCAGAACTGGATCGGTTTAACAGGGTTTGCAGGGCAAGAGCAATCTGGTCCATCCTATGGTCCTGCTCTTCTTGTCTGGCTGCAATACGTGTCAACTGATTAGAGAGGTCTGCGGGATCCATTGGCCCTGACGTAATGTCACGGATCCCCCTGATACTAGAGTAGTGGTCCCTATACGCAGGTCACTCTCTAACCTTCCGATCCTTGAGTGGTCGGCTCTACTAGACAGATTACTAGAATGGCAGCACAGATCACATACAAGAGAGAATACCAGATATTGTCACGGATCCCTCAGCTATCTGACTAGTGGTCCCTATACGCAGGACACTCTCTACCCTTCCGATCCTTAGGTTGGTCGGCACGACTAGACAGACACAGAATATGACAGGATAGTGTATCCACAAGAATGACACTAGAACGATACACAAGATCTAGAATAATTTAGCTCTTCCCAAGATCCTAACCAGACAAGAGGTAGTCTGATGTGTGCTTAGGGTGCCACACAGACTGACCTCAATACCAGAATAAGAAGAGTTAATGCCAATACCAGGGGTTACGCACAGAATGGTTCGTTTGCCAATGCCAGGGGTCACACACAGAATAATTCGTTTGCCAATGCCAAGGGTCATACACAGAGTGGTCGTTTGCCAATGCCAAGGGTCATACACAGAGTGGTCGTTTGCCAATGCCAAGGGTCATACACAGAGTGGTCGTTTGCCAATGCCAAGGGTCATACACAGAGTGGTCGTTTGCCAATGCCAAGGGTCATACACAGAGTGGTCGTTTGCCAATGCCAAGGGTCATACACAGAGTGGTCGTTTGCCAATGCCAAGGGTCATACACAGAATAGTCGTTTGCCAAATATACAAGAGCTCTGCGGGAAGTAACTACCACGTCAGGGCACCGGTGAATAGTGAAGCCGGGTCTTAAACTCGGCGGGTCCGCGTCATCACGCCAGTCCCCGCCCCCTGGCGCCCCACGTGAGCGCAGCCGGCTGCGTTATCACTCGGCGCCTGGCCAGCGAGCAGCGAGGAAGCCGCTGCCAGGCGCCCCCTAGATCCAGCGCGGGCCGCGATACCAACGCGGTCCGTGACAGTCATAATGTCAAGTACAGCTATGATCCCTACATGCACGCACACTACCTACAATGCAGGTCGTTAGAATAGCCGTATAGCTAAACATAGAACAGACAAACAGAACAAAGGAAGTTATGGTAAGCCAAAGTTAGAAACCAAGTCAGGTTATCAGGCAAAGCCAGGGGTCGGAACCAGAACAGGTACTCATACAGTGCCAGGAGTCAGAGTCGGAATACAAAGACGGAGCTATGTGTAACATCTCCTGTAGTTATCTTATCGACAGCTATGGAATAGGGCCCATAGTGTTTGAGCTCTCTTGTACATTGTACAGATAATAATACATGTTTTATATAGAGAAGCATTTTTGGTTGCATTATCATTGTCATACAGTGGCAAGAAAAAGTATGTGAACCCTTTGGGATTAAGTGGAGTTTTGCATGAATTGTTCATAAAATGTGCTCTGATCTTCATCTAAGTCACAACAATTTGAAAAACAGTCTGCTTAAAATAATACAACACAAACATTATATGTTTTCATGTTTTTATTGAACAGAACATGTAAACATTCACAGTGCAGGGTGGAAAAAGTATGTGAACCTTTGGACTTAATAACTGGTTGACCCTCCTTTGGCAGCAATAACCTCAACCAAACGTTTCCTGTAGTTGCAGATCAGACCTGCACAACGATCTGGAGTAATTGTGAACCACTCCTCTTCACAAAACTGTTTCAGTGTAGCAATATTCTTGGGATGTCGGGTGTGAATCGCTCTCTTAAGGTCATGCCATAGCATTTCAATCGGGTTGAGGTCCGGACTCTGGGCCACTCCAGAAGGCGTATTTTGTTTTGTTGAAGCCATTCTTTTGTTGAATTACTTGTATGCTTTGGGTCATTGTCCTATTGCATCACCCATCCTCTGCGGAGCTTCAGTTGGCAGACAGATGGTCTTACGTTTTCCTGCAAAATGTCTTGATAAATTCTGGAATTCATTTTTCCATCAATGACAACAATCTGTCCAGACCCTGAGGCAGCAAAGCAGCCCCAAACCATGATGCTCCCTCCGCCATGTTTTACAGTGGGGATGAGGTTTTGGTGTTGGTGTGCTGTGCCTTTTTTTCTCCACACATAGTGTTGTGTGTTTTTTCCAAACAACTCAATTTTGGTTTCATCTGTCCACAGAATATTTTGCCAGTAGTGCTGTGGAACATCCAGGTGCTCTTTTGCAAACTTCAAACGTGCTGCAATATTCTTTTTGGACAGCAATGGCTTCCTCCGTGGTGTCCTCCCATGTACTCCATTCTTGTTTAATGTTTTCCTTATTCTAGATGTGTCAACAAAAATGTTAGTATGTGCCAGAGATTTCTGTAAGTCTTTAGCTGACACTCTAGGATTCTTCTTTACCTCATTAAGCATTCTGCGCTGTGCTCTTGCAGTCAGCTTTACAGGACGACCACGCCTAGGGAGAGTAGCAACAGTGCTGAACTTTCTCCATTTGTAGACCGTCTGTCTTACCGTGGACACATGAACATCAAGGCTTTTGGAGATACTTTTGTAACCCTTTCCAGCTTCATGCAAGTCAACAATTCTTGATCGTAGGTCTTCTGAAAGCTCTTTTCTGCGAGGCATGGTTCACATCTGGCAGTGCTTCTTGAAACCAGTAAACCCAAAACTGGTGTGTGTTTTTAAAGGGCAGGACAGCTTTCAGCATCACATCCAATAATATCTCACTGATTGGACTCAAGGTTGGCTCACTCCTGGCTCCAATTAGCTCTTGGAGAAGTCATTAGGCTAGGGGTTCACATACTTTTTCCACCCTGCACTGTGAATGTTTACATGTTATGTTCAATAAACACATGAAAACATATAATGTTTGTGTTGTATTATTTTAAGCAGACTGTGTTTTTCAAATTGTTGTGACTTAGATGAAGATCAGAGCACATTTTATGACCAATTCATGCAAAACTCCACGTAATCCCTAAGGGTTCACATACTTTTTCTTGCCACTGTATATCTGTATTCTAAATAACTCGTTTTGCAGGTTTCCAACTCTTTAAGGTGGTTGTCATACTGATGCATTACTGTTTTTCCATTGTTATTAAAAAAATAAACTCCCCTAAAGAGCCAAAATCACTATTGCAATTCTTGTGGATGTGTGTACCTTTCATATGATTAAACACAAAATAAGAGAATGGGTTTTTGAGAAATAAAGTAGTCCTCTGATAAATAAGTAGCAAATGTTTCAGAGACTGTAGAAATATTTGAGGTATAATGCTGTGTGGAATTTGCAGTTTTGGAGATCACTTACCACATTCTGCTGCAGTGTCATAATGTATCCTGACATAGAAATACAGATCACTGCATGTTATTCCTTGTTCTGGAAGTTAGTAACTGCTGCTAAGATACAGAGAGAGGACAAGACTAAGGAAGGAATGATGTATGTACACATGCAAAGCGCAAAATCTCATCGCAAATGCCATAACATAAGTAAAGGGTATGTCTGGTTACAGCAGAGACACACATCAAGAATGCCAAGACCAACTATGCTGTTTTTTCCAGGGGAAAAAAGCACACCCAGACATTAACTCCAAATAACACTCCCTTCTGAAATAAAGTACAAATATTTCTAGACAGAATATATCACTTCTATGTCTTCTGATTTTCTATTCTTAATGCAGCTTAATTAACCCTTTCTTGCTGAACCATTTCACCCCTGTATGCGGAGCTAATTTTGAACGTTTTGTGCTCATCCTGTTTAAATGCGATTTGAAGTCATATTTTATTGTAAGACCCAGACAAATTATATATCTTTATTTTCAGCAGACTCGGCAGTTCATAATATATCATTATTATACATATAACAGACAATGTAAAGAAATTTGAATTTCCATTCAGATTTTTCTATTCAATATAAGAGTAAAATACAGTACAGATCCAGTAATGCAATGGTAAAGATAGCCATAAAAGCACAACCTTAATCAGTTTCAGAATAACCGAATAGCAGATAATACAGTGTGCAGAACACAGGTGTACTATTAACAGATTTCAATCATTTGTAGCTTGCAAAATTATTTTTTTTCACATTTTTATCTTCCAAACTTATGCTTGTGCTTATACAGGTGAAACTCGAAAAATTTGAATAATGTGCAAAAGTTCATTTATTTCAGTAATGCAACTTAGAAGGTGAAACTAATATATGAGATAGTTCAAGCCTTGATTTGTCATAATTGTGATGATTATGGCTTACAGCTCATGAAAACCCCAAATCCACAATCTCAGAAAATTAGAATATTACATGCAATCAATAAAACAAGGATTGTACATAGAACGATGTCGGACCTCTGAAAAGTATAAGCATACATATGTACTCCTTACTTGGTTTGGGCCCCTTTTGCAGCAATTACTGCCTCAATGCGGCAATGTGGCATGGAAGCTATCAGCCTGTGGCACTGCTGAGCTGTTATGGAAGACCAGGATGCTTCAATAGCGGCATTCAGCTCTTCTGCATTGTTCGGTCTCATGTCTCTCATCTTTCTCTTGGCAATGCCCCATAGATTCTCTATGGGTCCAGGTCAGGCGAGTTTGCTGGCCAATCAAGCACAGTAATCCCACAGTCATTGAACCAGGTTTTGGTGTTTTTGGCAGTGTGGGCAGGTGCCAAGTCCTGCTGGAAAATGAAGTCAGCATCCCCATAAAGTTCATCTGCGAAAGGAAGCATGAAGTGCTCCAAAATCTCCTGGTAGACGGCTGCGTTGACCCTGGACTAGATGACATGGCTCCCCAAATCCACACAGACTGTGGAAACTTCACACTGGACTTCAAGCATCTTGCAGTGCGTGTCTCTCCATTCTTCCTCCATACTCTGGGTCCTTGGTTTCCAAATGAGATGCAAAAGTTGCTCTCATCAGAAAAGAGGATTTTGGACCACTGAGCAACAGACCAGGTCTGTTTTTCTTTAGCCCAGGTAAGACGCTTCTGACGTTTGTTGTTCAGGAGCGGCTTGACAAGCGGAATACGACATTTGAAGCCCATGTCCAGGATCCGTCTGTGTGTGGTGGCTCTTGATGCACTGACTCCAGCCTCAGTCCACTCCTTGTGAAAGTCCAACACTTTTGAATGGCTTTTTCCCGACAATCCTCTCCAGGCTGCGGTCATCCCTACTGCTTGTGCACCTTTTTCTTCCACACTTTTCCCTTCCACATAACTTTATATTAATGTGCTTTGATACAGCACTTTGGGAACATCCAACTTCTTTTGCAATTACCTTTTGAGGCTTTCCCTCCTTTATGGAGGGTGTCAATGATGGGGGTGCTGGACAAAATCCCTACAACCAGCTTCCCTAATGCCAACATCCCGACAGCCAACTTCCAGACAGGACAACTCTCGGACATCCCAACTTCCCTACACGGCCAACTTCCAGACATTCAAAATCTCAGCGGCTGACCCTAATACTAACACCCTAACCCTAGGTTTTGGGGGTTAGGACTAGGTTTAGGGGGGTTATGGCTAGGTTTAGGGGTGTTTAGGGATAGGTTATGGGGGGTTAGGGTTAGTGCTAGATTTAGGGGGGTTAGGGCCAGGTTTAGGGGGGTTAGGGCTAGATATAGGGGATTAGGGTTAGATTTTGGGGGGTTAGGGCTACATTTAGGGGGTTAGGTTTAGGGGGTTAGGGCTAGATTTAGGGGGGTTAGGGCTAGGTTTAGGGGGGTTAGGGAGTAGGGTTCGGGTTTGCCGCTGGGATTTTGGATGTCTGAAAGGTGGCCGTCAGGGAGTTCTCTGTGTAGGGAAGTTGGCCGTGTAGGGAAGTTGGCAGTCAGGATTTTGGCATTAGGGAACCTGGCTGTAGGGATTTTGACCCAAACCCCAATAATGGTTTTCTGCACAACTGTCAGGTCAGCAGTCTTTCCCATGATTGTGATTCCTACTGAACCAGACTGAGCGACCATTTAAAGGCTCAGGAATGAACCCTTTGCAGGTTTTATGGCTTAATTAGCTGATTACAGTGGGACACTTTGAGCCTAGAATATTGCACCTTTTCACAATATTCTAATTATCCGAGATTGAGGATTTGGGGTTTTCATGAGCTGTAAATCATAATCATCACAATTATCTCATATGTTAGTTTCACCTTTGAAGTTGCATTACTGAAATAAATGAACTTTTGCACAATATTCAAATTTTTCGAGTTTCACCTGTATATTCTATGGGGCATGCTTTTTAAAAAAATTAGAAATGGGAACTTGTTACTGTATTTTTCTGAGAAAATACTAGATTTTAACCACTTGGCTGCTAAGGATGCGCTCAGCGTGTCCAGCCAAGTGGTTCTCTTGTGCTATGGACGCGCTGAGCGCGTCCTAGCACAGGAGGCAGCATTCCGGCCGATTGCTGTGCCCCCCCCCCGGTGCGGGCTGACATCTTGATGTCAGCCCAGCACTCCGGGACCCCAGCGGGGACAATAGATGTCATTGTGCTAGCACGTTGACATCTATTTCAGGCGCCCCCCCCCCACGAGTGCGCAGAAGGTGCCTGAAAGGGAGGGGGGAGGTCCTTTGGACCTCTCTCCCTCCCGATCGGCTGGGGGCAGCGGTGACAGGCACCGTTTAGAAGGGCACAGCCTGCCCTTCCAAACAATGGCTGGCTTTAACCCCTTGGGAGCTGTATCCCGATTCGGCACCGAAAAGTGCCGGATTGTGATCCTCTCCCGGAGCTGGAACTCCCCCTGACGACTGGTGTCATCGTGCATAGCGCGATGTCAGTTTTGGAGTCAACCCCTAGCTGCCACCAATGGTGGAGATAGAGGGTTCATTGGAACCCCCTATCTCCCAATCCGTGGCAGCTAGGGGTTAATGTTTGGTATCATTGGATCGGCCAGAGCATGGCCTTTCCAACGATACCAAACATTACCATGGTAAAACTTAAGAATAAAAAATATTTTAAAAAAATAATAAAAATAAACTGTTTTGGTTTTGTTAACCCCTTAAACGCCGCAGGACGTACATTTACGCCCTGCATTAGGCGGGCTTTGACGCCGCAGGACGTAAATGTACGTCCTCTGCGTTTACAGCCCCCCTCCGGTAATACTCACCTCCTCCGGTCGCTCCCACGCTGCTCTGACTCCCGCGGAGTCAGATCAGTGTGAATCCCTCCTCCGGCGCAGTGACGTCATCGCGCCGGTGGCGCGATGACATCCGTTTCAGGCGTCCCCCCCGCCGGAGCAGGGGAAGCGCCTGAAGGGGAGGGGGGGATCCTTTGGATCCCTCTATCTCCCGATCGCCGGGGACCAGGCGGCTGTGGCCAGCATCGCTGGAAGGGTCACAGCCTGACCTTTCCAGCGATGTATGGGGGGTTAACCCCTTAGTTGCCAGGTCGCGACCGGGCACTAATTTGTGCCCAATCGCGGCCTATTTCCGGTGGGGGCCGCCATCTTGGATGGCAGCCCCCACCTCTGGGTCCCCCCCCGGTCAACTGACTCATCGCGCCATGCGCGATGATGTCAGTTATCCGGGGAACCCCCTAGCTGCAAAGGGATTTCCTATGGAAATCCCTTAGATGAGATAGGGGGGTTCTTTGAACCCCTTTATCTCCTGATCGGTGGCAGCTAGGGGGTCATGTATGATATTGCTGGAAAGGCCAGAGCATGGCCTTTCCAATGAAAGTATAAGTAAAATAAAAGTTTTAAAAAAGTAAAAATAAAAATAATAAAAAAATAAATACGTGTTTTTTTTTTTTTTAATGCAGCACTATTGTTCACATTTCAATTATAATGTGAACAATGATGCTTCACTAATGATTTTTTTTTGGGGGGGTTTAGCTAAAATCACGCAATTTCTCCCCAAAAAAAAAATGGGTTCCCCGTTCTAATTTTTTTAACAAATCTACCCCATAAAATATGACCGCAGAGCCTCGGATAATAAAATTTAAAAAAAAAACACTTTACACACTGTGGAAGATTGAAATTTTATTGAAAATTCAATTTGTTTTACTTTTTTTTACATTTTTTGTTATAGCATTTTGGCAGGGCATGACATATACATATAATAATGATATATTATTAATCTGCCGAGTCCTGCCGGAAAGAACGATATATAATTTGTCTGGGTGGTATAATAATACGTGACTTAAAAATGGTCAAAATGAGCTCAGCAAACTTCTACTTCCGAAACAGCGCCGAAGTTGTAAAATTACTCCTGTCCTTAAGGGGTTAATGCGGCAATATTGTTCCCATTTCATTTATAATGTGAACAATGATGCTGCACTAACGAATTTTGTATGGGGTGCATTTGTTAAAAATAGCGTAATTATCCCTCCAAAAAAAATGTAACGAGTCCCCATTTCTAATTTTTTTAACAAGCGCAACTCATAAAAAATATAACCGCAAATGCTCGCATGTTAAAATGTAAAAAAAAAATACTTTACACGTTGTAAATTAAAATTTTATTGCATTTTTTTGTTATAATATTCAGATAGGTTGTAGCGGAACGGGTGTTGTCCGCCTGCGGGTGTGCTCCTATCTGCTCCTCCCACTGCGCTTACCGCCGACCCGACTACCGAGTGTCACGGCACTCGGCGTCTCGAGCGGCCTGGGATGACCCTGGGGAAGGGTTGGCGGGCTGTGGAGGGGACCCCGGGGCGAGATCAGCCTGACCACTGAGTGACACGGCACTCAGCGTCTCGAGCGGCTGATCTACTGACCTTGGTGCGGTTCGGATCGGGTGTGGAGCGGCCGTTCGGGTGGGAAACGTTTCGTCCGGGGAGCCGTTCGGATGGGAAACGTTTCGGATTTCCCTCGGATATGCAGCGCTTCAGTATATCGATGCGCAGCAGACGCGCCGCGGCTTCGGATCGGAAAGCAGCACCACAGCGTGATCGATCGTTCGGCACAGTCGAAGCCCGTACGATGCACCTCTGTTCTGATCCGGGATGCAGACACAGGGTGATCGGTTCGTACCTCGGGATGCCGCACTCTGGAGACCGCGCGGGATCTCAGCAATACGGCCGAAAATAAAGGACACCAGGCGGAGCTGTATGCACTAGATGATCTGGCTTTATTTTAACACACCACATATATTTATCAACATTGGTACAGCAAGAAAACAATAGGAATCTCTGCCCGCCCCCACAAGCCTCATTGGCCCTCGCTGGAAGGAGGCACCTGGGTCCTGATTCGTATTGGCGGTTACGAATCGGGGTGTTGCCGATTCGCAACCGTATGGTCCGAATCGGCCATTTTACGATTCGACCGGATGGTCCGAATCGGCCATTTTCCGATCCGATCAATTCGACCGGATCCACGAGGCACTGGGAAATGGCGGCAAGCAAAGCACACAATGGGATTACACACATTTCACAATACACATACGGGGACACTTTTATTACACCACGCAACGAAACCACATCTAATAAAACAACACACGGAGTTCCGCTGGTGCAATGGCACCTAAGAGTCTAGAGGGATCGAAACGTCACAAAGGACCGCCCCTGGCTGAGGGTGCTGGGCCATTCCGTGACACTCCTCCCCCTTCTCAAAGTTCGACGCACCCGGTTGGACCCCAACGGGTCGTACCGGGGAAGTCGGTGCTCCCAGGTCCCCCGGTTCCCGGGCCGACTGCCGCGATAACCCATCAGCATTACCGTTTTGTGACCCGGGCTGATATTGAATGGTGAAGTTAAAGGGTTGAAGAGCCAGACTCCACCGCAACAGGCGGCCGTTTTCCCCCGCCACCCGGTTGAGCCACACCAGGGGGTTATGGTCGGTCATCACGGTGAAGGACTGACCGTAGACATAGGGTTGGAGCTTTCGTAGGGCCCAGACCAAGGCCAGGCACTCCTTCTCCACCGCAGCATACCCCACCTCTCGCGGTAAAAGCTTCCTGCTGATGAACGCCACCGGATGATCCCCCCCGTCGTCCCCCACTTGACTTAGGACGGCTCCCAGTCCGAACATCGAAGCGTCTGTATGAACGACAAAACGTTTGTTATAGTTGGGAGCTGCCAGCAGGGGAGCTTGGGTCTGGGCGGCCTTCAGTTGTTGGAAGGCCCGTTCACACTCCGGGGACCACAGGACTTGGCGGGGTAGGGATTTCTTCGTCAAGTCGGTCAGGGGCTTGGCCAGGTCACTGTAATGGGGCACAAACTTCCTGTAGTACCCCGCGGTGCCCAGGAAGGCGAGGACCTGGGTCTTGGTCACAGGGGTGGGCCAGTCTAAGATGGCTTCTACCTTGGCGGCTCTGGTCGTTGTATCCCGCAACCCACCCGGTGGCCCAGGTACTGCACTTCGGCCATCCCCACCTTGCATTTCTCGGGCTTAAGAGTCAGGTTGGCATCCCTAATCCGGCCCAAGACTGTCCCTACGTGGTGAAGGTGTTCCTCCCAGGTCTGGCTATAGATGGCTATGTCATCCAGGTATGCGCAAGCGAACCCCTGGAGGCCATCGAGGAGGCCATCGATTAACCGCTGGAAGGTAGCAGGGGCGTTCTTCATCCCGAATGGCATGACCCGAAATTGGTACAACCCGAACGGGGTGATGAAAGCCGACTTCGGGGTCGCCTCCTCGGCAAGGGGAATCTGCCAGTACCCCTTGCACAGATCGACCGTGGTCAGAAAATGACCCCGGGTGATCTGATCTAGCAGCTCGTCGACTCGGGGCATGGGATAAGCGTCGGTAATGGTACAGTCATTTAACCGCCGATAGTCGACGCAGAACCTGGTGGTACCATCCTTCTTAAGAACCAAGACCACGGGCGACGCCCATGGACTGGCCGACGGTTCAATGACCCCCAGCTCCAGCATCTCCCGGATCTCGGCCCGCATGGGTTCGCGGACCGCTTCCGGGAGTCGGTATGCGGGCTGCCGGAGGGGTCTCTGACCGGGGGTTTCCACTTGATGAATGGCCTGACTAGTGTATCCAGGAAGGGCCGAGAAAATCCCCCGGTGGTCGTAGAGCAACTGTCGCGCCTGCGCCTGCTTTTCGGGCCCTAACTCCTCCCCCAGCTGTACCTGCTCTACTCCCGAAGGCTGCTTGGCTATCCCGGGGAGTTCTATTAAGGGGAACGGTTCAGTCTCCTCCGTGGCTGGCGCGCAGATGGCGTCCAACGTCTCCGGGCGTTCATGGTAGGCCTTCAGCATGTTGACGTGGAACGTCTGCTGAATTCTGGTGTCTGCGCAGCTGACAACCACATAGGTGGTATCCCCCAGTTGGGTTACCACCCTGTAGGGGCCTTGCCAGGCCGCCTGCAGCTTGTTCTGCCGCTGTGGCTTTAACACCAGAACCTTCTGCCCCACGAGGAACGAGCGACTGCAAGCAGAGCGGTCGTACCATGTTTTCTGCTGAGCCTGGGCCGTTTCCATGTTCCCTTGTACGAACCCCGCGAGTTCTGCCAAGCGCTCCCGGAGCTTCAAAACATAACTCAGTACAGGAACCCCATCTTCCTCCTGTCCCCCCTCCCACTGAGCCCTAACCAAATCTAGGGGCCCCCTCACCTGGCGCCCATACAACAGCTCAAGGGGGAATATCCGGTGGATTCCTGAGGAACCTCCCGGTAGGCGAACAGTAAGTGGGGTAGATATTTCTCCCAATCCTTCCCTTCGTGCGCGAAGGCCCGGATGAGCTGTTTCAGGGTCCCATTAAACCGCTCGCACAGCCCGTTTGTCTGGGGGTGATATGGGGCGCTGTGAAGCGCCTTAACACCACAGAGATGCCAGAGCTGCTGGGTGAGCTCAGCGGTGAACTGGGTACCCTGATCGGACAGGATTTCCCGGGGAAACCCCACCCTCGTGAACACCCGTAGGAGAGCGTCAGCTACGGTGTCTGCCTGGATGTTGGCCAGGGCCACAGCCCCGGGGTACCGGGTGGCATAGTCCACTACGGTGAGGATGTACCTCTTACCGGTGGCACTGGGGTGGGGCAAGGGCCCGATGATGTCGACCGCCGCCCGGCTAAAGGGCTCCTGAATGATGGGCATGGGGTGCAGTGGGGCTTTCGGGTGGTCCCCGGTCTTCTCGGTCTTTTGGCAGACCAGACAGGTGCGACAGTACTCGCGGGTATCCTCACTGTGGCGGGGCCAAAAGAATGCGCGCGCCAACCGGTGTCGAGTCTTCTTCTGCCCCAGGTGACCAGCCAGGGGAATATCGTGGGCCAGTCGCAAGAGTTCCTGTCTAGGACCCTGGGGTACTACCATCTGTTTATGCGGAACCTGCTGCTTCTTGGTCCCCTCCCTCGCGGTGTACCTGTAGAGAAGCCCATCCTCCCACTCTATGCTATCGGTCCTCTTGTCGTCCAGGCCCTGGCCGGCCCGATCCCGATAGCACTGTAGCGTGGGATCGGTCTGGGTTTGGTGTCGGAGCGTCTCCGGGGAGCTCCACGGGAGAGGGGGGTCGGATGGGGAGGGGGGGGGGGTCGGGATTCGTCTGGGTTTGGGAGGTCGGGGAGGTTTTGGTTGGGATCTCACCTGGGTCCCGATCGGAGTGCCCCTGCTGTGGCGTTGGCTCTGTTGCCGGGTGGTCACTGGAGCGGCCGCGTCTGTGGAGTAAGCGGAGACCAGCCGTCCCAGGTCGTTGCTGAGAAGAATTTCGGCCGGCAATTGGTCTAACAACCCCACCCGCACCACTTTGTCTCCGGAACCCCAGTCTAGGTGGACCCTTGCCGTCCCGAGACGGAGTACCTTTCCCCCGGCCACCCGCACCGTGACGGTGCTGGTCAATCGGTCGTTCCGCGGAATCAGATGAGGCCGTACCAGGGTGATAGTAGCCCCGGAGTCTCGGAGTCCCTCAGCAGCTCGCCCGTTGATCCACACAGCCTGACGGTGATGGTGGTGGTTATCGACTGCAGCAGCTTGCACTGGGTCAGCCTCATGTAACCGTTCCCATTCTTCCGGGGAATCCGGCCACGGAGCTTCGGCGTCGTAGCACTGTGCTGAAGATGATGGTCTGGCGGGGGGTCGAGGAATGGCTGGTCGGTTGGGGCAGTTCTGGCGGTAGCGCCCCTCCTGGTCGCACCCGTAGCAACGGACGTTGGCCAATGTATTGGGCCGGCTGGTTGGACGTGCCGCAGGCCACCGAACTGCCGGAGGGGGAGGGGGAGGGGCGGGTAGAGTGGGTCGGGAGGGAAGGAATCGCTCACCCCCGGTGACCTTCCGGGTGTCCGCATACTCATCCGCCCAAACAGCTGCTTGCTGCACAGTCTGAGGCTTTTTGTCCCACACCCACTCACGGATTGCCGAGGGGGTGTGCTCAAAGAATTGCTCGAGCAGCAACAGCTGGGTGATGTCGTCCACCGTCTCCGCTTTACTGCCCAGGAACCAGGTCCGCAGGTCCCGCTGCAACCGGTGGGCCCACTCGACATGAGTAGCGCCATTGGGCCGGCGGGAGCTTCTAAATTTCGCCCGGCTGGCTTCCGGGGTCACAGCAAACCGACTCAACAACGCTTGCTTGACGTGGGCGTAGTTGGTGGCCTCCTCGTCTGGTACGGTGCGGTAGGCCTCCGCTGCCCGACCGGTCAGTTTGCACGCCAGGACCCAGACCCAGTCAGCGCGGTGTACCTCGTGCACTTGGCACAGGCGTTCGAAGTCCTGGAGGTAACTCTCAATCTCGTCCTCCGTTTCCCTGAAGTCCTTGAATGCTTGGAAAGGCACTTTACGAGCGGTGGGTCGGTCCGAGGGTGGGGTGACGTCCCGTGGGCTCCGTACCTCAGCCAGCTGTAGCTCATGTGCACGCTGCTTGTCCCGCTCCTCGCGCGCCCTGTCCCGCTCCTCTTCCTGCCGGATCTCCTGGATTGCGTTATGCACGGCAGCCTCCGATGGGGCCGCTCCGAAGAGGGCGACCCGCTGCCGCACTTTTTGTTCGAAAACGCTCCCCGCGTCCGCCGCGGAGACAGGAATGGCCGCGGGGCCGGGGACGGAGACGGGGAGGGGGGTACCACAGTCGGCACGGCCCCTTGGTCTAGCCGCTGCAGCTCCTCGATCAAGGCGTCCCGGCTTTTGGAGCCCGGGGTTCCTCCCCGATTCTCCAACATGCCACGCACGACGTCCCGCTTGTAAGCGCTGTACTCAGCCATGGTAAGGGTCTTCTTGGGGTTTGCAGAGAGCGAATCCCACCGCTGCCACCAGTGTAGCGGAACGGGTGTTGTCCGCCTGCGGGTGTGCTCCTATCTGCTCCTCCCACTGCGCTTACCGCCGACCCGACTACCGAGTGTCACGGCACTTGGCGTCTCGAGCGGCCTGGGATGACCCTGGGGAAGGGTTGGCGGGCTGTGGAGGGGACCCCGGGGCGAGATCAGCCCGACCACTGAGTGACACGGCACTCAGCGTCTCGAGCGGCTGATCTACTGACCTTGGTGCGGTTCGGATCGGGTGTGGAGCGGCCGTTCGGGTGGGAAACGTTTCGTCCGGGGAGCCGTTCGGATGGGAAACGTTTCGGATTTCCCTCGGATATGCAGCGCTTCAGTATATCGATGCGCGGCAGACGCGCCGCGGCTTCGGATCGGAAAGCAGCACCACAGCGTGATCGATCGTTCGGCACGGTCGAAGCCCGTACGATGCACCTCTGTTCTGATCCAGGATGCAGACACAGGGTGATCGGTTCGTACCTCGGGATGCCGCACTCTGGAGACCGCGCGGGATCTCAGCAATACGGCCGAAAATAAAGGACACCAGGCGGAGCTGTATGCACTAGATGATCTGGCTTTATTTTAACACACCACATATATTTATCAACATTGGTACAGCAAGAAAACAATAGGAATCTCTGCCCGCCCCCACAAGCCTCATTGGCCCTCGCTGGAAGGAGGCACCTGGGTCCTGATTCGTATTGGCGGTTACGAATCGGGGTGTTGCAGATTCGCAACCGTATGGTCCGAATCGGCCATTTTACGATTCGACCGGATGGTCCGAATCGGCCATTTTCCGATCCGATCAATTCGACCGGATCCACGAGGCACTGGGAAATGGCGGCGAGCAAAGCACACAATGGGATTACACACATTTCACAATACACATACGGGGACACTTTTATTACACCACGCAACGAAACCACATCTAATAAAACAACACACGGAGTTCCGCTGGTGCAATGGCACCTAAGAGTCTAGAGGGATCGAAACGTCACAAAGGACCGCCCCTGGCTGAGGGTGCTGGGCCATTCCGTGACATAGGTCATGAAGTATGCATATAATAATGATATATTATGAATTTGCCGAGTCTGCTGGAAAGAACAATATATAATATGTCTGGGTCATATAATAAAATATGGCTTGAAAACGCGTTTAAACATGATGAGCGAAACCGGTTAGGCTAGGGTCAGACGAACGCATTTTTCACGTTGTCCGTGAAAAAGTGCGTTCGAACGAACGTACGTATTTTTTCCCGGAATACGCGATAGCGGTCATACGATGCGCCTTTTCGTCCGTGATTTTGTACGGATCATCAATAAAACACTTTTTGTGTCTGGACGTTATGTTAGCCGGACATTAGCAGCGTCTGACGTCTCCTAATCACACACACACGCCGCTATGCGGCCGCAGCGCACTCTGTACGTCAGTAGTAGCGGTTTGACGTTCTCGAAAAAATGCGTTCGTTGGCCACTTGCGTTGCACGGACGAACGTTCGTGCGGCCGTTCGTCGTATGTTCCCCGGCATTGGACGTCATTTGCTGCTAGCACGGCCGTGATTTCATGCGGCTAAACGCACGTGAAAAATGCGTTCGTCTGACCCTAGCCTTAAACTGAGCTCAGCACACAGGTGTGAGATGGCTCAGCAGCGAAAGGGTTAACTAAAACTGAAAAAAAACATTTTTGGCTTGTATTTTGGCACATTTTGCTTTATGAGTAAAATGACTATCAGGTCTATTCAAAAGAAAGGTGAAACTCAGGAGAATGACTGGAGAAGTGAAAATTCTAGGTCAAAGTTGCCAAACCAGAAAATTTCTCCCATTTATCTCACTGTCCAAATCGGTCATTTGGTCTAGATTGTTCTCTTCTCCTGACAGTTTTTATTTTCACCTTTCTTTGAATAGACCTGAATGTATAAAGCACTGACCTTGCTCCCAGCATGGGAAAAGCGAAGGTGAGTAACTGCAGTGGTATTGTCATTTTATGCGTGACAAATGAACAATGTCATTACTTTGGAACAAAAAAAATAATAATATTGAAATTCTTCTATGTTTGTGATATATATTTTTTTTAATATGGCCATGTTTGGTATCATTAGAAAGGCCAGACTCTGACCTGTCCAAGGACACTTAACATGACTTTGCAGGTTGTAAGAAATGGAAATACAGGGGTCCAAAGTCATTGCAGCAGTCTGTTCGCTTGTATTTTAGATGGACCAATGCAAAATAATGCTTTGCTCCATAACTGTAAGAATATAGAGTCACCCAGCATGCAGACAAAATCCAGCAAAGCAAGGAAACATCTAATCTGAGAAGCTGGTCCTTGATAATGGCCGGGTACAAATCTAAAGAAGGTATACAAACAATACATAAAAGTACAGAGCAGTGACAGGAGAGATATCATAGTAATAACAAGCCAGAGGTCGGTACACGAGATAAACATATGCCAAGGGATAAACACAGAAATCACAGTCAAATATACAAGCCAGAAGTCTAACCAGGAGATCATATGCAGAAGCTATAAGACACGCGCTGAGGGGTAAAATAAACCACGACAGGGCTCAGAGCTCTGTCAGTGACTTGTATTTAAACAGCCTCCTAGGTCTCTGACCAGGTGCAGCAGTCAAATTACCAGAACGATGCCCTCTCTGTTGAGGAGACCTTACTGCAGCACCCCCAGCTGGCATGACAATAACCTCCACATTTGATCTCAGCATGGGATATGAAAAGGTGCGTTAGAGCAGTGGCATTGTCTGCTTTACAAGTAAAAGCACAAAATGCCACTGCCATAGAATTGGGAAAAGAAACCGTACTGGCAGGTATGGGGTTAAGGACATTGCTGGAAAGGTTTGACCGTGACCTTTCCAGTGATGCCTCTCATGACTTTACCACTTGGGGTAGGTAGAGGGGTCCAAAGGACCCCCTCCCCTTCAAGCACTCACCCAGATCTGTCGGGGAGGGGGGGCTTAAAATGGTATCATCATGCCATGAGGTGTTTCCATTGAGCACAATTCATATAGTATCTCTTGTGCTAACTAGGGATGAGCCAAACACCCCCGAGTTCGGTTCGCATTCGAACTTGAACTTTTCAAAAGTTCGAATTCGAGCTCGAACTCAATGCAAGTCAATGGGACTCAAAGTTCGATTTTTAGAGTGCCCTCCAAGAGGGCATATATGCTAGATATTTGCCATAAAAGGTGTATGGGGCCCGGGTAGTGCCCTGGGGGACAGGAAACAAGGACAAAAAGTAAAAAAAAAAACGTTTTTAAAGGGACCGTGAGTTTTTCCATGAAATAAGGGTTAAAAATAAAAACGAAAAATTCCCTCAAATATCGTGCCTAGGAGGTCCCCATAACCTGCCCGTGAAGTGGCGGATTTCTAGGACGTATAAAAACATTTAAAAACATTGTCCGGGTAGTGCCCTGGGGGACAGGAAACAAGGACAAAAAGTTTTAAAAAAGACGTTTTTAACCGCTTCACTGCTGACGACGTGTGGGACACGTCCTCCATACTCCCGCTGTATGCTGAGGAGGACGCGTCCCACACGTCATCAGCCTTGCGGGACCCCCGGCGGAGATACTCACCTCTCTGTCCGGGGTCCTGCGGCATTCTGACTTCAGCGTCCCCAGACGCTGAAGTCAAGCTCCTCCCGACGTAAATGACGTCATCACGCCATACGCGATAACGTCATTTCCAGGCGACCCCCCCCCCCGGCAATGCCGGGAGATCGCCTGGAAGGGAGGGGGGATCCGTTCGGATCCCTCTCCCTCCCGATTGGGAGGTCCCACAAAAAAAAGCCAGGCACCGCTTAAAAGGGGAGAGAGAGTCTCCCCTTTTAAGTGTTGCCTGGCTTTAACCCCTTAGGCACCGGGTTGCACTTCGGCGCCTTGCGACGCTGAAGTGCGGCCTAGCTCCGGTGGGGGCCACCATCTTGGATGGCGGCTCCACCCCCGGGTCCCCCCTCACTGCCTGACGTCCTCACGCATAGCGTGAGGACGTCAGATAGCCGGGGAACCCCTAGCTGCCCGGAATCCCATGGTGGAGATTCCAGAACCGTGGCAGTTAGGGGGTCATGGAGGGTGTCAATCGAAAAGGCCTGAGCATGGCCTTTCGAATGATACCCAACATGACCAGGTATAACGTACAACAAAAAAAATATATATATTTTTTTGTGTGTTATTTTTATTAATGCAGCAATATTGTTCACATTTCAATTCTAATGTGAACAATGATGCTGCACTAATGATTTTTTTCTATGGGGTGCATTTGCTAAAAATCACGTAATTCCCCCCACAAAATGTAACAAGTTCCCTTTTCTAATTTTTGTACAAGCGCACCCCATAGAAAACATAACCGCAAACGCTCATGTGCTAAAATGTGAAAAAAACACTTTACACACTGCAGATGATTAAAAATTCAATTTTTATTGCATTTTTTGTCATAATATACAGGCAGGACATGACGTATACATATAAAAATGATATATTATGAATCTGCGGAGTCTGCCGGAAAGAACGATATCTAATATGACTGGGTCATTTAATAAAATGTGGCTTCAAAGAGCATTTAAACATGATGAGCGAAAGCGGTAAAAATTAGCTGAGCACACAGCAGTGAAATGCAGGGTTAAGGGGTTAAACAGCATATCAGAGGAACATTTAGTAGAGAAATGAACACTTCTCAGAAGCACAGGTGTTGTTTGATACACGTTCAGGAGACACCTCCAGACACCCTCAGTCTACAGACAATGTATCAAATTCATTAGACCAGACTAATTAAAAGCACATGTTATTTCCAAACACTAATTAACACCTGTTGTTTACGGTGTTTGAGAGCACATGTCATTTAGAGGTGAGAATCTTTGTACGTAGACATTATTTTTTAATTCAATATCTTTTTTTTTGTAATTCAAGGTTTTTATTTTGTAAGCAAGAGCAGGAACATAAAGCAATCAACATAAGTGGTCTCGCAGGGCCAGAAAAACTCACATATGTATTACATAGGACATAAAAGATCCATCAACATAGACATATGTAGATAAAAGTGTCTCAGATAATAAGGGTGGGTGTGGGAGAAGAGAAAAAGAATAGGGAAGAAGGGGTTATATACCCTACGCTGACAAAGAGATGGTGACCCAAATAACAGTAAAAATAAATAAATAAAAGAAAATTAAAAAAATAAAATAAATAATAAAATAAAAAAAATTAAATAAAAAGGGGGGGTGGGGAGTGTGAAGAATGGCAAAGGCCTTCTCCGTAACGCTCCTGGCACGCTCCCGCAGGAGGCCATGGAGGGACTATGTCACGGGGCCCGGGATCCTAAGGGCCAACCATGACACGAAGTCATGGTGGCGCGCTTCAGGCAACCCAGTAATGCCAAACACGGGGAAAAAAAAAGGGGGGGGGAAATGGATACACCATCTCCAGCAGAGCTGAAGAATGGAAAATAAGAACAAAATCAGCCCCAGCCGTGGAGTGCTAGCAGAAAAATCAGAATGTTCGCAAAAAATTTCCGAAGAGTCTCAGAATACAGGAATGGGGAGCAAGTCAACAGCGGGCTCACATCAAAAAGGAAGGGGGGGACAACTCTGCTAGTGGGGATACCGCAAAAACATCAAAAAGGAAATGCGGGGGGGACTCAGCGGGTCAGGGAAAGCCGGGGTCTGCGATCAGTGGGCAAGTAACAGGCAGTCGAGACGGGTCCCTCCAGCCCATATCCAGCACAAAGTTTCTTCTCACTCAGCCTGTACTGTATCTCGAAACGGCAGCAAATGTTGGGGAGGAAGGATGATACAGAGCCTGCCAAGTATGCCATCAAAACATAAGCCCACCTCAGGCCTACAAATGTCACTCGAGGTCAGGCGGGTCGCCATACTCCAGGCCCCAACAAGTGTTCCAACGTCTCCCAAACAGGACCCGGCTCGGCACCGCCCCCCCCTCAGCGCCCAGGCCATCAGTCCCCGTCGGTGCCGCCAAAAACAACTCCGGGGCCCCGGTCTCCAGTACCCCAGCAGGGACGCCGACCTCTCTGTAGCCCTCTGCAGCATCTGGAATACAGGCCTCAGCGGTGTGTTCCGTCGACGTGGCCCGACCTCTGCCAGCTCCGAATCCTCCTCTCGACAACTCCGCAGAGCAGCCATCATCCGGTGCCTGACGCCCTTGGTTAAGGGACCATCCACATCCTCCCCGTCTATCAGCCTCAAACAGGCCTCCAGGCCTGCAAGGAAGACGTCTGTACCTCCTAAAGGGGGGGTCCATCCCGCCGATCACCCTCCGGTCCGCAAAATGGCCGCCAGTGCCTCGTGTTGTCTGCCATCCAGCGGCTGCAAAGAGCGTCTCAGGTCCGGAGGGGGGACAAAACGGCCTCCGGACATCTCGGTTCCGGTGGCCAGCTTTCCGGGGTCTTCAGGTCCAATTCGCACAGCAGAGGGAGTAATAAATAGACCTCAAAAGGTGGCAGACATGCGGAGCTCCTACAGAACACGTCCGCTCCCTTCGGCAGCTGGCCACACCCCCCTTTAATTCAATATCTAATAAACCGTTAGTTATAATATTCTGCAGTAAAGAGTCTCTTTATTTCTAGATTTTTTTAGTATTTTTTTAAGCATTTTTTTATACTTTTTTTCAAACATTTTTTTTTTAACATGAACCGAACACGCCAAAAAGTTCGAAGTTCGCGAACTTTCGAACTGCCGATGTTCGAGTCGAACTCCGAACTGATCGAACCGAACAGCTCATCCCTAGTGCTAACCTCTAGTGCTTAGGGAATCAGAGCACACACTGTGTGAGAGACACTATGTGGTCTGAGCTCAACTGTCTCCCTCCGGACCACCCAGATGTGGGACATTGGCCTGGCTGAATGGCTGACTCTCCCTGGAAAAACAGGAATATGTGCTGTGGCTTCCTCTCTCTGACCACTGTCTACCATGGATTTAGCCCCACCCTCCCCAAAAAAAAGTAAGCAGGAGAGGATGCAACAGGTACATATCTAAATAATATATTAAAATAATAATGAATTTTATTATTTTCATAATATATAATTATTCCAATATATAATTTTAATGTATTTATTTTAATAATCTATGCTTAATATATTTACTTTAATAATATATATAAAGTATGTATTATTAAAATAAAAAATACATTAAAATACTCCTCCAGTAATGTTGGCACCCTTGGTAAATTTGAGCAAAGAAGGCTGTGAAAATTTTTCTTTACTTTTACGTTTAACCTTATGATCTTTTGTTCAAAAACTATATAAAAATACCCTGCTTTCAATGAAGCTCAGTTGGTAGTCCTATAAGCAACATTTGCATGAGGTGCTTAGACGTGAACTTGATGGAGCGTAATACGAATAGCCACTTTTGCAGATGCTTATTAAGTTGTGTGTGGGTCGGTCTGTCGCAAACAACAACAGTATCAATTGTATCAGCACTTAGCATCAGCAATATGAGCGCTCAATGTCTACGGTTTTGATTGGATCTAAGAATCACATAGCAGTTAACTGCAGAGATTGGATGCCAGGATCACATGTTACTTTATTCAAGGGATTGTTCCAGTTAGTCACGTGGTCAGGTGAATGCATCATTCGGTCCGCCCCTGCCTGGTTATGAAAATCAGAGACAGATGGTCACCTAGTAGCAGATTGGTGGGCACGGCAGTGCAGGGGATTCCCATTCCCCATAAATATGGAAAGACCGGTAATAGATGGTTACAAAATTTGTCGCTTGGACGAAGCTGGCTGGTATGCTGGCAAAAGACACGTCAGCCTTGGTGTTTTAACTATTTATGTTGACTGTAGCCGCAGGGTGAGCGCAGAAATTAAACTAGATGGCAAGGGTCTGATCAAGAGGAATACACTTGTATGTATGGACCACTATGGTCCAGCAGGAACAATAAGGATTGTTGTATTCAACCGAGTGTATGGTGTTAGCGAATGGCAAGCTAAGTAATTAAGTGGGCAGCTATCCCAGTTCTTTGGATGGAACAATATTAACCGTTCAAATGGGCATAATCTGACAACCCTCCCCCAAATTGACTATTGGGTGTAAGGCCATTTTTGTGAAGTGAGTAAATTCTCACTTGTGCCTCTTTGTGCATTGGCCAATTGTCTATGTTAATTGTCTTATCTATGTTTTTAGTTGGAGCTTCAGAAGTTTTGTTTGTTTTTATATAAGAATATTAAAATTTACGTTTTATGGTCCCGCACTCCGATCTAATTGGGTTGTTTCTCTTGTTGGAGGGAGCAACCCTCTAAGGGAAATATTACAAAGTTGGTGATAACTTAACCAGAGCTGTTGTAAACTTAAAAACTCCATAGACTATAATGGTTCTGGTAAGATTACAACAGCTCTGGACAAAATCCTTTCCCCTATCATGGCCCGACGTCTGCGGGCCCCATTGGCACGTATTATTGGCCCGTCACAAACAGGGTTTTCACATGGTGCCAGTCCACTTAAAAATATCCGCGCCAGTCCACTTAAAAGTTATAGCAGCTATTTGGTCTTCTTCTCTGACTCCTCATTCCCTTAACATTTTACTGAGTTGTGCTGCTGATAAGGCCTTTGTTAGAATCCTATGTAAATTTCTTATTCGATTTATCAAATTCTCCTTTTTCGGGAGTGAATTCTTGGCATTGTTTCAGTTGCTTTACTCTCACCCCTCTTCAGTGGTTACAGTGAATGAGTTGAACTCTGCACCTTTGTACTGGAGCAGGGAACCAGACAAGGCTGTCCTCTTGTCTCCCTTCTTTTTTAACTTGGCCCTGGAACCTCTCATCCGTATTATAGAAGCTAGCAGCAATAGTGCTGGCATACATTTGAACCAGGCAGTTACTCTGAAGGTAATAGATTTTGCTGAGGATCTCTTACTGTTTTCATCTAATCCAGCCTCAGATAAACCAAGGTTACTTTCCCTACTAGACTCTTCACAAACAGTGTCAAGATTTAAAATAAATTATGGCAAAACTGTGGCTCTTGCACTTGGATCCAAACCTAGAGGTAACTGGCTTCGAACATTTCTATTTCAATTGGCGACGACCGCTCAAATAAAGTATCTGGGTGTTATTTTACCTGCTTATCTTTTGCATCTATATCTATTGAATATTGACCTTATTTTGACTCCTGTTAAATCACTGCTGACGGCTTGGGACTCTCTCCCTCTTTCTAACCTAGGACCTGGTTTCTTATTAAAATGACCTTATTCCCAAAACTTCTTTACCCTGTACAAGTTTCACCCATTCTACTGCAAAAAGCTGATCTTAAAGTAACTAAAAAACTACACCAGCCCATTTGGCACCAACACCCATGTCACTTTCAAAGTCACTTAAATCCCCTTTCTTCCCTATTCTGATGCTCGGTTAACTTCAGCAAGTCGTCTTCACCACGTCTAGATGCCTAAATGCATTGAGTTGCTGCCATGTGATTGGCAGTTTGTGTTAACAAGCAATTGAACAGCTGTACCTAATAAAGTGGCCAGTGAGTGTATATTTTGGATCATTGTCCTGTTGGAAGATAGCCCATTTTAAGCTTTCTCGCAGAAGCAGCCAGGTGTTTATATGTTATCTGTTGATATTTGATAGAGCACATGATGCCATGTATCTTATCAAAATGTCCAGGTCCTCTGACACAAAACAGCAGCATGTGGCAGGTTTCCACATGACTACATCTGTGTGTGTGTGTGTGCGCATCACACCCACCTCTGATGTTTATTGTCAAAAAAGCTTTATTTTGGTTTCATATGACTATAGACCCCTATCCCATTTTAAGTTCCAGTTCTATCTGGCACACTGAAGATGGTTGAGTTTATGTGTGTATGAGAGGCTTTTTTTCTTGAAACCCTTCAAAACAACCTGTGGTGATGTAAGTGATGTTGGTTTGTAGTTTTGGAGACTTTGTGACCCCAAGATAAAACGAACTTCTGCTGTTCCCCAGTTGCGATCCTTGTTTTCTTGTTGTTATTCAAACAATGCCCTTCACAGTAATTTATTTATTTATATATTTATAAAGTATTTTACCAGGAAGGATACATTGAGATTTCTCTCATTTTAAAGTATGTCCTGGGTTTATTTTAATTTAATTAATTGCCATTATTGTTTTAGCTATTTTCTTATAGCTACTTCCCATTTTGTGATGCACTATCTTTCCAGCACATCCCAGCTATATTTCCCTCATCATACCCAGGGCCGCCATCAGGGCATTACAGCCCATGCTACAGTAAGGGGCCCGGCCGACTGGGGGGGCCCGTCGTCGTTAGCTTTGATTACTTTAGGCCGCAGGCCTCTGGAGGAGGTCCTGCGGCCTACTTGGGCCGGGCTGCCCTGTGAGCAGCAAGATGGCCGCCGGGTCACGTGGTAAGGGGGCCCCAGGCCCACACTGGGTGACACCCTCTTGGAGGGTGACACCACTCAGGGCCAGCCTTTGTATCATCCTGCCTCTTTCTGCTCAGCAGCGCTGTGTCTCTGTGGGGAGAGATCAACGCTGTGCTGAGAAACTCCGCCCCCGGCCGGCACAAGCCCCGCCCCTCCATGTGACAGCCGTGGGTCTGGGAGAGGAGGGGGAGCAGCCCTCCCACCATCATGGCTGCCCCTTGCTTCCCCTGGCTCTGGAGTCTGCACACTGCCTGCCCTGCCCCTTCCTCACACAGCACCACCACAAGCACGTGCCTGTGGATGGGAGAAGGAGAGAAGCCAGGCTGAGGAGCAGCTGCCCTGACACCCTGCACATGGTGAATCTGGACAGAGGCAGGTAACAGGGGCTGCACTGGGAAGGGTAGAAGAGGGGGGGCTAGAGAGGTGACAGACTGTACACTGTGGGCTGGGGGGGTGATAGAACACAGGGGGCTGGGGAGGGTGACAGAGGTCAGTCAATCCATCCATCCTTATCCGTCTATCCATCCATCCCACTGTCTATCCATCCCTGTCTATCTGTCCATCCATCCCTCCATCCATCCCTGTCTGTCTATCTGTCCATCCATACCAGTCCGTCCAGCCCACTGTCTATCCATCCATCCCTCTGGATGTAACGCTACATTCCTAGAGTTAAAACGTGGGCGCTAGGGAGGAAAAACTGCACCCGCAGTTTTCCCCCTTGCGCCCGCGTTTTAATGCTAGATTACAATACAGGCGCAAAAAATGCTGCTTGCATTGTTACTGCGCGTTAACACCCGGGATGCTCGCGGCAGCATTAAGCGCAGCTGCGCGCATCCTCTCAATGGAGTCCATAGGAGGTGGTTCTCGCCGCGGGACAGGAGGTGAGTATCTGCTCACTTTTTTTATTTTTTTGGATGGTGTTAACGGATTCTGCAGAAGTGGAATCCGTTAACACCAGGTTCTGGCTGTGGTTAACTTTCCACTAACCACAGCCGGACGTTAATCAGCGCTTGGACTTTGTAATCCTAACGCTGATTAACACTTTGTGCTCCCCATATTAAGTATAGGGAGCGAAAGTACAGTAACCTCGCGCTGAAAAGCACAAGATACCAAACGCAAACGGGTTACTTAAACCATTAGCGTTTGGATTGAAATATGCATTAAATACTTGGGCTAACGTTAATGCTCACTCAGGTAAGTGCAAACGTTAGCACCAAGTATGTAATGTGGCACATTGCCTTTACTGTTAGAGGTCTATTGCTGTGGATCCTGTGTACGCTCATACTCCCTGCCTTTACTGTTGGAGGTCTATTGCTGTGGTGCTCTGATATGCTCATACGCACTGCACATTACTGAGAGTTCTATTGCTGTGGTGCTCTGATATGCTCATACGCACTGCACATTACTGAGAGTTCTGTTGCTGTGGTGCTCTGATATGCTCATACGCACTGCACATTACTGAGAGTTCCGTTGCTGTGGTGCTCTGATATGCTCATACGCACTGCACATTACTGAGAGTTCCGTTGCTGTGGTGCTCTGATATGCTCATACGCACTGCACATTACTGAGAGTTCTGTTGCTGTGGTGCTCTGCCAGTGGAATTATTTAATTATACTTTTATGCTACATTGTTTGCACGAATACACATTTTGTGTGATTTTAAAGGTATTGGGAAAAACACTCTGTAATCCGATCTTGATTCATATTTTTTTTAATAAAAAATTGAATTTTTTACTGTCTTAACTTATTTGAACCACATAGATACTTTTTTATGTTAAATGTGCTGTTGTGCGAACAATATGTGTGATTTTAAGATATTGGGACTAACACTCTGTAATGTGATCACGATTCACATTAAAAATTTATTTCCTATGGGGAGAGGGGGGGCCCTATTCTGAGGGTCAGTAAGGGGCCCCAAAATTTCTGATGGCTGGCCTGATTCATACCCATTGCGATGATTGACTAAGGGAATATGGCCTATGTGTTACCTTGTATTGATACCTCTGTGAAAGAGGAAGTCATTACTGAACAATTTCCACTGTATGAGCTTTATGCCTTATACAATAAAATAATGACTCAGGTGCTCTAAAAAATGTAAAATATCAATGGGAATATAATTGTGGATTATTCCAGCCTTGGTGTTAGAATAATCTTAATTTTAATAAAGACAGGAGGCGAATATTTTGCATTCTCTTCTCTTTACTAAATCACAGCAGCAAAGAGAGTTTTACATAGCAACAGTAAAAACCAATAAACAAATAGCATTCCCACAAGAGAGCAGTAAGTCCCTCCCACAGCCTCTTTTCTTGCAAGCGGGACGAGCAGAAATGTCCATGAAACAGAAAGTCCGGAACAACTGAAGATGAAGAAACCTAAGTGAACTTGACGTCAACTGGCTGAACAGGAGGAACCGGAGTTCAACAGGCAAGTCGCAGAACTGCAGACCAGCGGAGCAATGGAGTCCAATCAGGCTAAGGAGAAAACAGAGGATACGTGAAAGTAGCATGTGATAGAAACATGTCAATCAGCAGGTAACTAACTCACTAACGAAGAGCTATCAAGAACACTAGTAACAAGGTCGAGAAGACTAGCCCTAGACTAGACTAACTAGACATGCAAACATCCAATCCTACTAATGAAGGGAAAAACAATTAGATAAATGATGGACAGAGTCGTTGAAGTCATTTATTTTTTATTTTTTATTCAGTAGAAAATGCGGTAAATGTAAACAACCCGGGCATGGGCGGGAGGGAAAAATATTCGCTTCCTGTTTTTATTAAAATTAAGCTTATTCTAACACCAAGGCTGGAATAACCCACAATTTTATATCAAGTCAGGAGGCTTCATATTTTGCAGTTTTAAAGCTGCACTAGAGCCCCAGATGCATGGGAACGAAGGTGAAAATAGAAGGTACGTAACGTAACCGCCCTGGACCAATCAGCAGCCGCCAGTATATCGGGCAGAGAACCCCCGGCGTCCGCAACAGAGGAAGCCGCAGCGCCCCGCACAGAGTGCGCGCCAAAGTGAGGAGCAACGCCCGCAAGGGAGAGTAGCCAGCGAACCCATCTAGAGAGGGTAGGTGAAGAGACAGGTTTGTAAGCGGTGACATAGGAGACCAAAAGTTGGCCAGTAGGAGAGGAGCGCAAGGGACGCAAACGAGAGAGGTAAGTGGAAACACAACGAGCAACACACAATAGGGGATCGGAAGGAAAGTAAAGATAGGAAACCTCCGGAGAAAGTGTTTTAGTACACCTTTTTAAGTGTGAAAACTACGCCCTCAGGGGGGAAAGCCACAGCGTGCGCATCGAAGGCCCTAACATCTGAGACACGTCGAAAGGACACCAAACCCAAAAGGACTGTTAGTTTAGCTGAGAGCTGACGGAGGGACAGCGAATCATTATCTGGCCAGCTATGCAGGAACTCGAGCATCAGCACAACATCCCAGAAATGAGCATACTTAGGGGCGGGCGAGCGAGCCGAATGCCTCGGAGGAGACGACACACGGAAGGGTCCCGACCCACAGGAATGCCACCCAGGGGAGCGTGAGCTGCCGAAATGGCCGAGCGGGACAGATTAACCGTACGGTATGATTTTTCTGGTCGTGGAAAGGTCCGCTAAAAAATTAAGTATTAGAGGTAGAGGGGCTGTAGCGGGATCAGCCTGTTGTTGCACACAACAACTACACCAAGTTCTCCAGGTGTAACGGTAGCTCTTTCTTGTGCCAGGGGCCCAGAATCCCCATAATAAGGATCGAGCTGCCTCTGATAGTCCTGGCAGCATGCAGGTTCCCTGGAAATCGTCCACGCCACCAGGGGAAGGTTGCCCTCCAAAACCAACGGGTGTGGCCTGCCTTGAGGGTCCAGCAGAATTGAGTGGAAAGACGGTAGCAGAAGCGGGTGGAGACAAGAAAGTTCCAACGTCAGAGGAAACCAGGGCTGAGCGTGCCACAGGGGTTTGATTAGGAGAATCTGAATCCTCCGTCTGCGGACTTCCTGGATCGTGCGTGTGATCATCGGGAATGGAGGAAAAGCGTAGGCTCCCGACGGTGGCCATGGTTGGAGGAAAGCATCCACTGCTGTCGCCTGTGGGTCTGGAAGCCACCTGAAGTAGGCCTGCGTCTGATGGTTCAAGCGGGAAGCGAACAGATCGAGATGAAAAAGGCCCTCTCAGCATCGACAAGTGTTGGAACGTCACAACGTCCAATTTCCAGTCGCTGGAGTCTCTCCAGTATCTTGAAACCCAATCCACCACATAGTTTGATGAACCGGGCAGATATTCCGATGTGAGGGAGATGTTCCGTTTCAGGCAGTAGTTGAAAAGGGAGAGTGTAAGGTCCAACAGGAGCTTGGAACGGGAGCCCCCTAGCCGGTGGACATATTGGACCGTGGAGATGTTGTCCATTTGGAGGAGTAGAGAGCAGTCTCTGAGGTCTTGGGTAAAACTGCGGACAGCAAAGGAGCCGGCAATGAGCTCCAAGCAGTTGATGTGAAGGTGCTGTTCCTCTGGCGTCCATGCACCTCCTGTGGACACGGACCCGCAGGTCGCTCCCCAGCTCGATTGGCTGGCATCCGATTCCAGTACGAAGTACGCCCATTCCATGCTTCCATGTGTCGCAGCCACCATAGGAGCTCCATTCGAACCTCCAGGGTGATAGGGACCAACTGGTCGTAGGAGGGATTGAGGCAGAGGTATGTAGTCTTCAGACGTTGCATCTCCCGATAGTGCAATGGGTCTGGGAAAATGGCTTGGATGGAGGAAGAGAGTTGGCCTACAATTCTCGCCAGATCTCAGAGGCAGAGGGTGTCCGTCAGGACGCCTCGTAGGGTCTTCTTGATGGTTCAAAGCTTTTGCGAAGGGAGACGTAGTTGTCAAGACGTGGAGTCTATTTCGAATCCCAGGAAGGTGACCTTTTGGGCTGGACGAAGTGCCGACTTGTCCACGTTGATGATGAACCCGAGGTCTTGCAGGAGTGTAACCACTAAGGCCGTGTGACGGGAAGACTGGACGGGATCCTGAGCCAGTATTAGTATCTCGTCCAGATAGATGATGGTCCTGTTGCCTTGAGCGCGTATGAAGGCCATAACCGGTTTGAGGAGCTTTGTGAAGCACCATGGTGCAGAGCTGAGGCAGAACGGTAGGCAGGTGAACTGCCAGAGGTCGTGGTGCCAGTAAAATTGCAGGATTGACCGAGACCATAAGGTACGCGTCTGTGAGGTCCAGTCTTGTGAACCAATCGCCGTCTCAGAGGAGGTCCCTGAGCAGGTTATTCCCTCCATCTTGAAGTGGCGATAGGACATGAAGGCATTGAGGGCTTTCAAATTTATGACCGGAGATGCCCAGACTTTTTATGTACTAGGAACACATGGCTTATGAAGCGTGGGTGGTCTAGTGCGGGGAGGATGGCCCCTATCAGTGACTCGGGCCGAGGGCTGTTGAAGCCGCGACCGACGGGAACTCCCGAGGATTGAGCTTGGTCTAAATTGCACTTCCGTGCTCTGATTGGTGGTGAGGCGAGGTCTATAGGAGTTGTTGTATCGGCTGGCGACCCGACCTCTTTGTGCGCCAGCCCTGGAGGAAAAACGAGTCTGTGGGTGGAAGACTCTTTTCATATTATACTCGACCTTCTGCAGGTTCGTATAGACCTGAACCTTACAGTTAGCTCTTTTAAGAAGAGATCCCCAAACAGCAACCCCTTAGCTGCAGGACCCAACTCCTTGGTGCACATGCTGGTAAGTTTTGCATCAAAACAAAAAAACACCGCCTTGCGGCGATCGGAAGAGATGCCAACATTGGCGATACCTAAAAGGCAGAGAGCACGCTGTGCCCATTCTCGGACCATTGCGGGGGTCTAGCGGCGTATTGTTAGTTAATGCTTTGTCCGCCATGACGAAAATAACAGAATGGGGGCCAAAAATGTCTAGCAGTTTGTCCTGAGCGACGCGGAGGCCCTGTTCCAGACCACGACGAGGATCCCTGCCAGTCTTACCCATGAAGGTGACGAAATCCTCGAATTCCAGGGTAAGAGAGACCTTGTCTGGCAAGGTCGGGCGGGGGCATTTTGTGCAAACGTGCCCTGTCTGCTTGTTCTAAGGGATAGCGTAGCCAAAAGCACAGGAGCTCGGCTACGTGGTCAGGTGGGAGCCAGGCCGAAGACCTGGGGTGGGTAGTAGTGCGCGGGTCGAGAGAGGGTACTCCTCGACCGTCGAGGATCTACAATGTGGTATCCGAGGACACCAGGGAGCGTGGCGGTACTGGCGCGGCAGAGAGAGGCACAATGGCCTTGGAATCAGAAAATGGGCTCACCCGTTGAGCTAGGAGTAGCCGGCGGGTCACCGGCGGTCTCTGCTATTTCCTCCTCCAGGTAATCAGCCCGGTAATCCTCCAGGTCGCAAATATCGTCCCCTTCATGGTGGGCAGACATGCGAGAGGATTTTTTAGCGGGCCCTTGCCCTTGCCTGCGGAGTCAGACTGGCCCTTCCAGGGTCTTTTGCGTGACGGTGCGGCAGCTTCGGACTGATCGGACTGAGAGTCCACAGATTGAGCCGGGGACTGGGCCCGAGAAAGCACCGGAGGATCCGGCTGTGGAAGTGGAGGTAAAGCTGCCAGGGCTATGGGTAGGGTCTCGGAAATAGCAGTAAGGAGCCAGGCCTTAAGCTCCTCCTGATTGATGGGATTTAATTGTGGAGGGTCCATCAAAAAATGGGGAGTTACGGGGCTCACCCATTGCGGATCTTTAATATATATATATTAATATATATATATATATATATATATATCTATATCCGCGAAAGTAGCGCAATATATTGCTGTGTGACCGGGGCTCACCCGATGTGTTGCGGGCTGGTAATAACAAAATGCCGCTTGGTGTATACAAATATATCGGGGCTCACCCGAGTTAACTGCGGGGTCCTGCAGGGAAGCGGAGGCTGTTTATTTCTCAGAGCGCGTGAAGTGTGCTGCCGCCTGTCAGCGTTGCGAGCTCCGAATGGCGGCAAACGCATATAGAAAACCCCCCAAAATGGCCGCCAGGGTGTGCAAGCGCAGTAAAAACACCACGCTCTGAGGAGAAAAGACCGCACGCGCGGTTAAATAGGGAAAGCCGCGCAACGGGTAATTAAGTGCAGAAAAATACGCTAAAAACGTGGCAAAACATCGCCGATAGTCACCCGACGGTCAGAGGTGTAAAACGCTCGTCCCGTCGGGAGACCACAAGCAGATGGCAAAGCGCAACCTGCAGGCGGGAGAGTGCCCGCACAGCAGGGACGAACCTAATGGAGGAAAACAGATTAAATCCACAGTAATACAGTAGAAAAACCATATAATAAAATTACAGAAAGATCAATCGAAAATACAGTAAAATACAATTAAACTAGGCCTGACAACCAGGAGCTGTTTCAAAAATGTCTCACCTGGTCGTCAGCAGCAAAGAGAAGAGGCTGTGGGAGGGGCTTACTGCTCTCTTGTGGGAATGCTATTTGTTTATTGGTTTTTACTGTTGCTATGTAAAACTCTCTTTACTGCTGTGATTTAGTAAAGAGAAGAGAATGCAAAATATGAAGCCTCCTGACTTGATATAAAATTAAAACATATTTTTCTCCTATGAATTCATAGTGGTGTTAGACATTTGCCACACATATATTTAACAAAGATGTATTTTTTGGATTATCCTGTGTTGTGTTTGCAATTGTATGATACCCATGAAAGCAGAGTAGTGTTGTGTATTTGTTAAACAAAAGATCATAAGGTTAAATAAACATTTCCACAGCCTTATTTGCTCATACAGTATTTGACAGTGGTGGCAATATTAGTGGAGGGCATTATATATATATATATATATATATAACACATATAATTTGGTGAAACTGACATCCAAATTCATTATGTTAATAGCAAGCTGCAGGCAAAATCTTGTAAGATGGGATGCCTGAGAATGCCTTAGAAAGCACTATGCTTTTTACATTGAAAATTACTTGTAGCAGCGTAGAGATGCTTTAATAATTAACCAGGCTAGTCAGGACACAGATGTCAGCTCTTATTTAATAAGTCGGCTAGAATGCCGCATATGCAGCACTAAAGGCTGGTCCAAAAAAGAAAACCCTCATCTAGATAGTCATCAGACTATTTTAATACGTTTGGTTCCTGTTTCATGCTATGTATGAAACAGTAATTTATTTTTAATATTCTTAGATATAAGTACTTTCAACTTGGTGCAAAAACTAAAAATATATGTACATCTGTATTTATATACTATGTTTAAAAGGTGCCACACCCAAGTGCATATGTAAGTTACTGAAAGCATTTTGAATCGTATTATGTTACAGGCCCACTTGGCATTCCTTTCCACAGAGCATCTATCAATTTAAAGAAGCCTCCTGTTGTTCGGAATGCAAGATTGCTTATTTCAGGAGCAAGCTGACCAGTCAGGTACTTGGGACATCTTCGGAGGGCTTGGACCAAGTAAGGAACTCTTCATTGTTCAACCCTGCATGATATCTCCTCTTCTTAGCCCTTTATATCTGCAGAGAATCCCTGCCCAGCCTAGCGGTGTCTTTACCCTGCCCGCTATTTTAACTGTGTGTCTGCATTTAGCCAATGGTATCTCCCATGGGCGTCCGCAGAAATTTTTCCAGGGGGAGGGGGGAAAAATTTTAATGGCATCCATATTCTGAACTTTTGACAATGTCATGAAGGGGACAGTCATAAAATAAAGCGTAGTAATAAAGAGGTTGCGAAACATGATGCAAGTGTCTGATCTGAGTTGCATTTTCTAGTCTGTTAATGCCATTCAATGCCCCACACTAGTCATACACCCAGGATCAAGGCACTAAAGTAAGTGTTTTTCTAAGGCCATCTCTGTATACACAAAGCCAGCTCTGTATACACAAACCATGACCCCCCCACAGATACAGTTGTGTTCAAAATTATTCAACCCCCACTGAAATTGAGTGTTTTGGCCAGTTTGACATTGATTTTGATCATTCAGTCATCTTGCTTACAATTAAATCAAAGAGGCACGTGTAGGTCAGACAAATATAACAACATTTATAATGAAATAACCACAAATGTCTTTTCTGTGCTCACATCATTATCAGTTTTATTCAACCCCCAAGTGAAATTCAATCTTAGTACTTAGTACAACATCCTTTTACAGTTATAACAGCTTTTAAACGTGAAGCATAGCTTGACACAAGTGTCTTGCAGCGATCTACGGGTATCTTCGCCCATTCGTCATGGGCAAAAGCCTCCAGTTCAGTCACATTCTTAGGCTTGCGCACTGCAACTGCTTTCTTTAAGTCCCACCAGAGGTTCTCAATCGGAATTAAGTCAGGTGACTGCGATGGCCACTCCAAAATGTTCCAGCCTTTAATCTGCAACCATGCTCTAGTGGACTTGGAGGTATGCTTGGGATCATTGTCCTGTTGAAAGGTCCAATGTCTCCCAAGCCTCAGGTTTGTGACGGCCTGCATCACATTGTCATCCAATATCTCCTGGTACTGAAGAGAATTCATGCTACCTTGCACACTCTGAAGCTTCCCTGTACCTGCAGAAGCAAAACAGCCCCAAAGCATGATTGACCCCCCGCCATGCTTCACAGTAGGCAAGGTGTTCTTTTCTTCATAGGCCTTGTTCTTCCTCCTCCAAACATAGCGTTGATCCATGGGCCCAAACAGTTCTAATTTTGTTTCATCAGTCCACATAACACTATCCCAAAACTTCTGTGGTTTGTCCACATGACTTTTGGCATACTGCAGTCGACTCTTCTTATTCTTTGGAGACAGCAAGGGGGTGCGCCTGGGAGTTCTGGCATGGAGGCCTTCATTACGCAGTGTGCGCCGTATTGTCTGAGCTGAAACTTCAGTACCCACATCTGACAAATCTTTTCTCAGTTCCTCAGCAGTCACACGGGGACTTTTCTCCACTCTACGCTTCAGGTAGCGCACAGAAGTCGAAGTCAGCAACTTCTTTCTGCCACGACCAGGTAGCGTTTCAACAGTGCCCTTTGCCTTGAATTTGCGAATGATGCTTCCTATGGTCTCTCTTGGTATGTTTAACATCTTTGCAATCTTCTTATAGCCATTGCCCTTCCTGTGAAGAGTAATCCCCTCTTCTCTTGTCTTCCTGGACCATTCTCTTGACTTCACCATGTTTGTAACCACACCAGTAAATGTCTAGAAGGAGCTGAGTATCACAGTCATTTTAAAGCTGCCTAATTGGTGCTTATTATGCTTTATTGCTGCTCCGTGACATCCACAGGTGTTTTCAATACCTGATTGAAAACACTTGAATGAACCTCTGTTCTTCAGAGTGGTAGTCTTTAAGGGGTTGAATAATTGTGTCAATGAAGAATTCACAAAAGAAACATTTACTACTGTATTACAAAACCAATTGATGTCATTTTAGTTGCATATGGTTCTTTAAAAAGTCCTTGTAGGATTTCATTCTGAATACAATTACAAATGTACACTAAATTCCCTAAAACCCTTTACAGCATTGGGGGTTGAATAATTTTGAACACAACTGTACTGGCACACACACCAGGCTGCCCACTCCAAATATATAAAGTGAGGCACTTACAGATATTCTGGTGAGTGATTTTGATTTTTGTTTCAAACAGATCTTTTCTATTCATCTTAAGGTTTTAAGTTAGGTCTGGTGAGTAAATTAGGTTAGGCTGGTGACTCAATTTTCTTACTGATTAGCACAAAGTGGGTAATCAATTGGGTGCTATTTGCTAAGAGGTTAAGCTTGTTCACACCTTGCTGGGGGAGGTGTTCTTAGGTTCTTAGGTGACTATATAAAGACTGGTGATATTAGCTTGTCTAATAGAGCTTGTGAACCCTTCCAAGTGCAATCCTTCCAAGTGAGGCACTTAAAGATATTCTGGCAGTAGTCTGAGGTTAGACAGGAGGTAGAAAACCTACAAAAAGGTAAGATTTGCTTGTTTTAAATCCATTATTTCATTTTAGAATGGCAGGCTTGGTCCAGTGTAATTTTCCAATTTTTGGAGGTTTGGAGGGTGTCTGATATGTTAGACAAACTCAGGCTATGACTGTTACAAAGCCACTGCCACAGAGGCCTCCTAGGAGCGGCAGATGGACTACTGTAGGATCTGGTAGACTTAGAGTTGTGGATAGAAGGCATGTCCCACAGTCTGTAGCTCTTTTGAGTTGTTGAATTCTTTTGAAGTCTTTTGAGGCACTTTCAGAGTGTAGTGGTAAGACAGAAGTAGGCTCAGACACCAAAGTTGAGGAACCACCATCCCCTATGCCTAAGGTATGCAAGACTGCAACCAAGGACAAAAAGAAAAAGGTGGGACTTGATAGAAGGCAAATGTTGCTGGGTGATTCTATCATAAGAGGTGTTGAGCTGGAGAGTAGTGGTTTGGTGAGATGTCTTCCTGGGGCTACTGCTCATCGAGACAGGAGAGGGCTCGAGTGCTGCAGGAACGCGTGGGAAGTCCATTCCCGCACTTCTGGCACAGCAGGAATTCAGCAGGAAGGTAGTCTCATTAAGCCGACAAGCGCCTCTCACTGTGAATGATGTCCTCTTTGTTCCCGCCTGCCGGTCCGGCAAAGTGCGCATTACGTGTGAACTCTGCCTGAGTTCAAACAGCATGACCCTGACAGGCTCTGAGGACCCCCCTCTGCCTGCCCCATCAGGTGACTCCTATCTCCAGAGAACGTGATGTCATTTGCAGGAACTACTGGTGAGCCTCGTGTTTACTGGGGATCTGGTGGAGTTGAGTAAGAGGGATAAGCTCTGCTTTGGTGAGCACATCTGAAGCAGATATAATTCTAATGAAAAACTATAGACTAGCTCTTTCCTGTGGATGGGTTTTCGGTGCTTAATAAAACTAGTGCTGAGGTCCTGCAAGGGCAATAAATCTCTTAACCTGACAGGTCCAGCTGATAACAGGCACTGATAGCAGTATTGCTGGAGACATCACAACTAAGAAAATAAATGATCCATCTTCCTGCTTCCATTGCCTGTTTATATCTACACTAAACTGAAGGGAGCAGCCAGGGCATTTACAATTTTTTAACCCTTTAAACGCTAGAAATTTTTGGCTACAATTACTGTTTGCAGCACATGGTGCAGATCTGTTTTAGGTTGTATACAAGACGAACCATTATTAACCCTTTCAGTTATGTTAAACTATCAGACAACATTCCAGTAAAGGGTTAATAATGGCAGTTATATATGCTTCATATGCCCATGATGCCTGTGAAGAGGGACACAGATCATCCCCCATGTCTCCCATGACATTAGCGGTTATTCAAATCTTTCATTTGGTGCACTTCAGCGACCTCAATTCACCAATCCTGTGGTGAATTCAGCATTCACTGCAGGCTCCCTAAAATGCGCTGAATCGATCCGGCAAACGCTGCCAATACAATCGCCAAACACAGCCACAAACCACCGAATAGACCGCCGAACGACTCAGACCAGCTGCTGGACGGGGTAAAAAAAAATGACACCTTTTAAAAGACATTAGAAAAGGAAAATAATGCATGGAAATAATGTATAAGGTCCTATGAATAATAATAATAGAAAGGTCTGTTACAGAAAAAAGAAAAACGCCATTTGAAAAAATGAAAATAAAGATAAAAAATTTCACTGAAAAATGCCTAAAAAGATGTATTAATAGACTTTCTGCTGCAATTGAAAAGAGTAAATGGTTTAATAAATATTTAGTAAAACTGGGAATGTTATATACATTGAAACCTATAGGATTCATCTGCTTAAACCTGTTGAGCAAAACCACCGACAATCTGTTTTTTTCACCAACTTTTAGGCGTTCTCTGAATAGATTAACCATTGCGGAACCATAATCCATATGAGGATTTCACTGCCTTCGAACAAGCACTATATTTTTTGGGCAATTTGGCAATATTTGGCAAATCACCAGCTTTTTGAATACCCAGATTGCCATGAAATTCACCGGTGCAATTCGGCGGCAAGTTCGGCTCTCTTTGAAAAACCCCTTTAGACTATGCACAGTGTTTGTGTGCTGGTGTAAACTTGAGGGAGAACACATGGGAAAGCAGTACCTCCAGTATTTTTTCAAAATAGAACAGAGTTCCCATTGGTTCCATACACTATACAGGTGTTCTGTCATATCTTTCCCTGCTAACTTACAGTAAATATAGGGTATAGCATATGCTTTTGCTAACATCCACGTTTATACATAAATATATCAGATTTGAGTGTGTGTTCAAGATAATTGCTAATTGCGGGACAAATGTAGTTGAGTTCCCTCACTTCTTTTTGTAGGACTTAACCCCTGCAGGAGACGTATTCTCAATATTGTCAAACAAGCAAAGCAGGAAGGGGAAGTGGATGTTCTAGTCCATCTAGGGACAAATGACTTGGCTAGCAATGAGGTTTCTGAGATTAAGGAAGATTTTTGTGTTCTTGGAGGTGAAATACAGCAGATTGCGTCCACTGTGTCATTCTCTGAAATTCTGCCTCTGCATAACATTCAGGATAGGCAGATGCGCACTAGGGAATTTAATTTGTGACTTTGGGAATGGTGTCGGGAGCAAGGATTTGGCTTTGTGTCCCATGATAGCTCTAATTGGAGCAGAAAGGAACTGTATAAAAAAGATGGTTTGCATCTTACTCATAGGGGAACATATGTTCTCAGTGAGAAGTTCAAAGGTTTCACAAAGGAATATTTAAACTAGGAGGGGGGACACAAGGGGTAAAAAACAATCTGCCCGATTGTCCACCAAAACGAAATCTGAGGGTGCAAGCCCATGCGGGGTAAAAAAAGGACAAGCTCAGAGTTGTGTCTATAAATGCTTGCAGTTTAGTCAATAAAATCGATGAACTGGAGGCAATGATGGCAGCTGAAAAAGTAGATTTAGCGGCGGTTACTGAGACATGGTTCAGTGAGAAAAATAACTGGGACATAACAATACCGGTGTACTCTTTATATAGAAAAGACAGAGAAGGTAGGAAAGGAGGAGGAGTGGCCCTGTATGTGAAAAACAAGATAAAAACCAAATTAAAGTGAGCGAGGTGAACATAGTCAGTTTGGGTTACGCTAACATTTGGCAATCATACAGTAGCTCGTGTAGGTGTGATCTATAGACCCCCTGGACAAGTAGAAGAGCTAGATAATCTGCTGCTTGAGGAAATAGCCAAAATGGCAATGAAGGGGGAAGTTATTATCATGGGGGACTTGAATCTTCCTGATGTGAACTGGAAAACCAAAATAGCTGGGTGCACCAGGAATACAAATATTCTAAACTCCCTACTGGGATTATCTCTAACACAAGTAGTTGAGGAGCCGACCCGTAAAGAGGCCATATTGGATTTAATACTCACAAATGGAGGTTTGGTATCAGACGTTGTTGTAGGTGAAAATTTGGGATCTAGTGATCACCAGTTAGTGTGGTTTAATATAAGAACAGGGATGGAGCCGCACCACACAAAAACAAAAGTTTTAGGCCCCTATTACATACCTAACGTTAGCGCTCACCTGCGTGAGCACTACCGTTAGCTGCGGTATTAGCAGGCTATTATGATCCAAATGCAAACGGGTTAAAAAACCCATTTGCGTTTGGTACCTTGCGCTTCTCATTGCGAGGTCACTGCACTTTGCGCTCCCTATACTTAACTTGGGGAGCGCAAAGCGTTAATCAGCGCTGGATTACAATGTCCCAGCGCTGATTAATGCCTGGCTCTGGTCAACGAAAAGTTAACCAGAGCCAGGACCTGGTGTTAACGGATTCCGCTTCTTCAGAATCCGTTAGCACCAGCTTTAAAAATGAAAAAAAACCAAAAAAACAGATACTCACCCTCTGTCCTGTGGCGAGGACCGCGGCTCCGGTCATCTCCGGCCGGCGGGAGCAGGGAAAGACAGGGGGGAAAAGTCCCCCCTGTCTTTCCCTACGTATCACTACGCCGACTGGCTGGATCTCGCGTTGCGAGATCCGGCCGGTCACGTGACCAGCAGAGAAAAACTCAGTGGAGTCCTATGGACTCCAGCGAGTGGATGCTCGCGGCTGCGCTCAGCGCTGCCGCGAGCATCCTATATTTTAACGGCCGAAAACAATGCAGGCAGCATTTTTTGCGCCTGCATTGTAATCTGGTGTTAAAATGTGGGCGCAAGGGGGAAAGCTGCGGGCGCAGTTTTTCCTCCCTTGCGCCCGCGTTTTAACGCACAGATTGTAATAGAGCCCTTAGACTTTAAAAAAACAGATTTTTCTAAAATGAGATTTTGTGTGAATGAGTCATTAACAGACTGGAGGAGTTTAAAGGGAGTCCAGGAGAAATGGGATTATTTAAAGGAGGCATTATTGAAGGCCACAGGTAATTGCATTCGGCTTGTTAGCAAAAACAAAAAAAGGAAGAAACCACTGTGGTACTCTGCAGAAGTGGCCAAAATAGTGAAGAACAAAAAGATAGCATTCAATAATTATGAAGAAACTCAAAGTGAAGAAGATAGGCAAACCTATAAGATTAGGCAGAAAGAGGCAAAGCAATTTAGAAGAGCTTCCAAAGCACACACAGAAGAGAAAATAGCTCAGTCAGTAAAAAAGGGGAACAAAACATTTTTTAGATACATAAACGAGAGAAGAAAAGTAAAACAAGGATTAGTTAGATTAAAAACAAAGGAAGGAAGGTATGTAGAAGAGGATAAAAGTCTCGCTGACTGCCTCAATGAATATTTTTGTTCAGTCTTTGCAGAAGAAAAGGAAGGAAAGGGACCTCCGTTAGGAGGAAACATTAAAGAGACATTTACATATGAGTTTACAGAGGAGGAGGTTCTACAGCAGCTGTCTAAAGTAAAGACAAATAAATCAATGGGGCGTAATGGGATCCACCCTAAGTTATTAAAAGAGCTCTGTGGTGTAATAGAAAAACTGTTAACGGGAGTCGTCCCAGAAGACTGGAAATTATCAAATGTGCCCATTTATAAGACGGGTAGTAGGGAGGAATCGGGAAACTATAGGCCAGTTAGTCTTACGTCAGTAGTGGGGAAATTAATGGAAACCATGTTAAAGGAAAGGATTGTTGAACATCTAAAAACACATACAATAGATTACAAGATCAGAAACAACATGGGTTTACCTCAGGGAGATCATGCCAAACTAATCTTATTGATTTATTTTGATTGGGTAACAAAAATAATAGACAAAGGTGGTGCAGTAGACATTGCTTATTTAGATTTCAGTAAGGCTTTTGATACTGTTCCGCATAGAAGGCTTATCAATAAATTGCAATCTTTGAGCTTGGATTCCAATATTGTTGAATGGATTAGGCAGTGGCTGAGTGACAGGCAACAGAGGGTTGTGGTAAATGGAGTTTATTTGGCGCAAGGTCTTGTTACCAGTGGGGTACCTCAGGGGTCAGTACTTGGACCCATTCTCTTTAATATTTTTATTAGTGGTATTGCAGAAGGTATTAATGGTATAGTATGTCTTTTTGCTGATGACACAAAGATTTGCAACAGGGTTGACATTCCTGGCGGGATCAGCCAAATGACAACTGATTTAGGTAAACTAAAAAAATGGTCGGAGTTGTGGCAATTGAGTTTTAATGTGGATAAGTGCAAGATAATGCACATGGGGTGTAAAAACCCAAGGGCTGAATATAGAATATTTGATACAGTCCTAACCTCAACATCTGAGGAAAGGGATTTAGGGGTTATTATTTCAGAGGATCTAAGGGTAAGTAGTCAATGTAATAGAGCAGCAGGAAATGCTAGCAGAATGCTTGGTTGTGTAGGGAGAGGTATTAGCAGTAAGAAAAGGGAAATGCTCATGCCACTGTACAGAGCACTGGTGAGACCTCACTTGGAGTACTGTGTGCAGTACTGGAGACCGTATCTCCAGAAGGCTATAGACACCTTAGAGAGAGTTCAGAGAAGGGCTACTAAAATGGTGTACAGCTTGAAGGAGAAAAGTTACCAGGAAAGGCTTAATGATCTTAACATGTATAGCTTGGAAAAAAGACGAGACAGAGGAGATATGATAGAAACATTTAAATACGTAAAGGGAATCCACAGGGTAGAGGAAGGGAGTATATTTAAAAGGAAACAAAGCAGCAAAACAAGAGGACATAGTCTTAGATTAGAGGGGCAAAGGTTTAAAAGTAACATCAGGAAGTATTATTTTACTGAGAGGGTGGTGGATACATGGAACAGTCTTCCAGTAGAAGTGGTAGAGGCCAAAACAGTGATTGAATTTAAGCAGGCATGGGATAGGCATAAGGCTATCTTAAATAAAAGATAAATCCAGGTAAAGTATCCATGTTATTGGGCAGACTAGATGGGCCGAAAGGTTCTTATCTGCCGACATTTTCTATGTTTTTATATATATATATATATACACACACACATCAGCCCCCCTTACTACATATACATATATATATATTTATACACACTCACCTTCCCAGCATACACACACATATCTCCTCTCCTCAACCCTCTCCTCTTAGATTGTAAACTCAGGACCCTGCTCCAGAGTTTACATTCTAAGAGGAGAGGGGACCCTGCTGCGGGCTTACAATCTAAGAGGAGAAGATTGTGAGCTCTGGAGCAGGGTCCCCTCTCCTTTTAGATTGTAAGCTCTGGAGCAGGGTTCTCTCTCCTTTTAGATTGTAAGCTCTGGAGAAGGGTCCTCATCCCCACTGCCCAGGTAAGACCCTGCCTAGAGTGCCTGTATACTGCCAATATTGCCCTGGTCTGTACCTCATGCAAACTCTGTGAGCTTAACACAGGCCCCACCAGATTACTATTAATCATTTTGTGTCCCTCTTCCCCAGACAGATAAACTAGACCTCAGATCAGGGGCCTCTCATTAATAAAGATACTGGCATCAAGCTTAATAAAAATGTATTTATTTGACAATCATTACCTTTTTTCCTGTGTCCAGCATCCCAGCCTGTGGCCCATAGGAACAACTGCACCTCAGCCCTGCCTCTCCCAGCATGCAAAGTGAGTGGGAGCACGTGGTGGATTGGAGGTGGAGTGGGGATGTGACACTCGTGCAGCCTAGTGGAACTGCGGCCATGCAGTGAATAAATTATCAAAATTTAAGCCTGTTAATCCAGGGGGGGCAAGTGCCCCCCTTGCTCCATGCTGCGGACGCCCATGGTGTCTCTTGATTTTTGGTCTTTAACCCCTGTATATCAGTGTTTCCAAAACCTGTCCTCAGGACCCTCAACCAAGCCAGATTTTGCAGATCACCTTGGGGAAATGCAGACTGAATTCTGCAATCACTGAGCAGAAAATCATATCACCTTTGCTGTGCTTCACATATCTGTAAAAAGTGGCGAGGTGGAGGGTCCCGAGGACAGGTTTGGGAAACACTGCTGTATATGGTCCAACCTTGGCTCATGCAGGATGTCACGTGACACTGTGGTGACAGTTCTTTTTTTAATCAAATTTTTCTTTTTTAAGAGATATAAGTGTACAAATAGAAAGAAGACCGCATGATTCATACATAAAAATGATAGGGGTTACTGGAGGAATATTGCAATACAGTCATGGGTGAAATTGTTGGCACCCCAGACATTTTTCCAGAAAATAAAGTATTTCTCACAGAAAAGTATTGCAGTAACACATGTTTTGCTATACACATGTTTATTCCCTTTGTGTGTATTGGAACAAAAGAAAAAAAGGGAGGAAAAAAGCAAATTGGACATAATGTCACACAAAACTCCAAAAATGGGATGGACAAAATTCTTGGCACCCTTAATTTAAGGGCGGCCTTTTGGTACATGTTAGGTACTCACTCTGTAAAGAGGTGCCGTGAAGTGGCGAGTGAGCTTACGTTGCAATGGCCATTGAAACAAACAAGAACCTCAGTTTTGTTGTACATGGAACACATAGAAACGAGCGCAGAAGACACCTTTTTTCCCTTGTTATGTTTTATACATTAACTGGGCTGTTACTCCTGGCAGTTGCTGCCGCTCCAGTGAGTATGGGCGCAACGCCATTTTTTCTGTATTTATGTATATCATGCTCGTAACACAAATCCGTCGTTCTGCAGCTGTTCCTCTTTCCATGTTTTTGTTTTTAATCCCAAATGGGAAGTGTTTGGTGCGTGTATAAATAAAACCCACCATATCTTTGCCTCTCCTTGGCTGAAAAGCAGCAGGAGGGGCTTGGAGCTGCTCAGTAGAGCGGCCTTTTGGTACATGTTAGGTACTCACTCTGTAAAGAGCTGCTGTGAAGTGGCGAGTGAGCTTACGTTGCAATGGCCATTGAAACAAACAAAAACCTCAGTTTTGTTGTACATGGAACACATAGAAACGAGCGCAGATGACACCTTTTTTCCTTGTTATGTTTTATACATTAACTGGACTGTTACTCCTGGCAGTTGCTGCCGCTCCGGTGAGTATGGGCGCAACGCCATTTTTTCTGTATTTATGTATACCCTTAACTTAATATTTGGTTGCACGCCCTTTGGAAAAAATAACTGAAATCGGTCGCTTCCTATAACCATCAATAAGCTTCTTACACCTCTCACCCGGAATTTTGGACCACTCTTCCTTTGCATACTGCTCTAGGTCTCTCTTATTGGAAGGGCGCCTTTTCCCAACAACAATTTTAAGATCTCTCAACAGGTGTTCAATGGGATTTAGATCTGGACTCATTGCTGGCCACTTCAGAACTCTCCAACGCTTTGTTGCCATCCATTTCTGGGTGCTTTTTGAGGTATGTTTGGGGTCATTGTCCTGCTGGAAGACCCAAGATCTCGGACGCAAAACCCAGCTTTCTGACACTGGGCTCTACAGTGCGACCCAAAATTCTTTGGTAATCCTCAGATTTCATGATGCCTTGCACACATTCAAGGCACCCAGTGCCAGAGGCAGCAAAACAACCCCAAAACATCATTGAACCTCCACCATATTTCACTGTAGGCAGCGGTACTGTGTTCTTTTCTTTGTAGGCCTCATTTTGTTTTTGGTAAACCGTACAATGATGTGCTTTACCAAAAAGCTTTATCTTGGTCTCGTCTGTCCACAAGACGTTTTCCCAGAAGGATTTTGGCTTACTCAAGTACATTTTGGCAAACTGTAGTCTTGCTTTTTTATGTCTCTGTGTCAGCAGTGGGGTCCTCTTGGGTCTCCTGCCATAGTGTTTCATTTAATTTAAATGTCGACGGCTAGTTCGTGCTGACACTGATGCTCCCTGAGCCTGCAGGACAGCTCGAATTCTTTGGAACTTGTTTGGGGCTGCTTATCCACCATCCAGACTATCCTGCGTTGCAACCTTTCATCAATTTTTCTCTCCCGTCCACGCCCAGAGAGATTAGCTACAGTGCCATGGGTTGCAAACTTCTTGATAATGTTGCGCACTGTGGACAAAGGCAAATCTAGATCTGTGGAGATGGACTTGTAACCTTGAGATTGTTGATATGTTTCCACAATTTTGGTTCTCAAGGCCTCAGACAGTTCTCTTCACCTCTTTCTGTTGTCCATGCTTAGTGTGGCACACACAGACGCACAATGCAAAGACTAAGTGAACTTCTCTCCTTTTTATCTGCTTTCAGGTGTGATTTTTATATTGCCCACACCTGTTACTTGCCCCAGGTGAGTTTACAGGAGCATCACATGCTTGAAACAATCTTATTTATCCACAATTTTGAAAGGGTGCCAAGAATTTTGTCCAGCCTGTTTTTGGAGTTTTGTGTGACATTATGTCCAATTTGCTTTTTTTCCTCCCTTTTTTTGTTTTGTTCCAAAACACACAAAGGGAATAAACATGTGTATAGCAAAACATGTGTTACTGCAATACTTTTCTGTGAGAAATATTTGATTTTCTGGAAAAATTTCTGGGGTGCCAACAATTTCGGCCATGACTGTATATCAAGTCAAGTATCAGTGACCTGTGTTCGGGTCCGTAGACCTTACCCGCTCTAAACCTAGCTGTATGCTCATACAAAGACAAGAAACCACTTGTTGACGAAAGTATAAAATATGAAACATCTTCCGTAAATCATTCCCTCCAGCCCAGAGTCATAGAAGCTGTTCAACGATAGGACTAAGGCCCCGTTCACACCTAGCCATTTTAACGCGCGTTCGTGCACGCTTTAAAACGCAGGAACGGGGAAATCCCATGCTTTGCTATGGGACCCATTCAGACCTAAGCGTTTTACAGCGCGCAGGAACGCGCGTTAAAGCGGCCAACGCAAAAAGAAGTTCGGGAGCTTCTTTTCGGGCATACAGGAGCGCGTTCGCGGCCATATCATAGCCGCGAACGCGCTGCAACGCGCGTTCGTGCGTTTTTTGTATGCGCGAACGCGCGTAAAAAACCGCGCGCATTGCGCGACGCAGCGCTACGCCCAGGTATGAACCCAGCCTAAGAGCCAACAGACGAAAGACTGGGCATAACAAGACATCTAACAAGACAATACAAAGGACAACACGAATAAGTACAGTATACAAGAAACAAACAGAGACATCAATAAACGTTCAAACCAACAATACAAAATAATTAAATTCGGGGGAGACTAGAAGAAAGGGGGAGTGGGCAGGGGAGCAGCGACGAAAGAGCAGGAGAAGCAAAGTACAGGTACAGGCATCCATCGATGAAGACTGCATAGTAATTAATGCCCTGGTGTGAAGACTAAAGGGGGGGGAGGACAAAGGGGCATGGCATGGCGGAACAGACCGGCCCTACAAATGTCCACTGAAACCAAAACGCCACGGTGCGGCACATGGACTAGTCATTGACGGGTGTTTCCACAACAGACCTCTCTTTGGCGGAACCCAGGTAACCATCCCAGTAAAACCAGGACAGCACAAGTTGTTCAAGATGACTCTTCTCAATAGCAATCAGGTTATCCTGGTGCAGTACTTTAAAGGGACACTCTACAACATCCTGACCTCTTTATCTTTTTAAAGTAGGTAGAATGTAAGGAGTGCCACCCTTCACCCCTCTCCTGCCCCAATCTGGGGATATCGCTAAGTGAAGTGGAGGGGTTTCCTTCACCCCACTCAGCATCACCAGGAGCCGGAATTTTGAATTTCCCAGCTGTCGGTCACCAGATTGCTCACTACTGTAGTGAAGTCAGCATGCAGAAAGTATACCGATGTTGCCCTATGTCTTTGATAGCGAGCAGTCTGACACACAGCTGATGCCTCGTAAAGTAGCCAGGTCCAGTAGCAGTATTCGAAACATCAAATGTTTCAGAGTAACGTATGATCTGAGAATATAGTCTGGTAATTAAAGTCCATATTTAGGCTGGGGTCAGACGAGCGCACTATGTGCACCCGTACTGACGTGCCTTCCGGCGTCCTCCGCAGCATTGTGGCGCTGCGACAGGGCCAGCCACACGCTATTGCACGTGCATGAATTGCGTACATGACAGAAGCCGTGCTGCGTCTGGACGCATGTTGACGGGGCTGCAAAGCGCAATCCTCAATAGGAGGATCGAGCCTTGCAGCGCTGAGAGCACTAACTGCGCTCACCGAGGCGGCCAGACGGGTGTCGAGTGGAAGGAACATCCACTCTCGTGGACGTTCCTTCTGCTCTTACTATTGCTCGTCTGACCTCAGCCTTAGGGTGCAAAAGAAAGGGGGTAGTATTTTTGCCGACTTGCTCATCTAACAGTACTCATATCTCTTCACTCTCACAGGTCTCCTCTGTCTATCTAGTGAGTCTTTAATTAATGAATATCCTCTTGATAGAAACTCTTATCACAAAAGGTAGTATTAAATTAATGCTGCAGTGAAAATATTGTGAATTGTATTCTTGCTTAAAACTTAAAATCACATAGACTTGTAGTAAGCATAGTATGCGATGGCTTGGGTATATTTCAGTGCAACATTTTTCATCATGCACCTTTTAAATAAAAAATGAAACGAGGCATATTGACAGTGACATCAAAATACAAGGTTGGAAATATTTCTCACCATCAAAGAGAAATTAATAAAGATTGTTTTACAGTTTTTTTTATAGTGCGCCAATAGAGACCTTTTTACTGTAGACCTTTCTGGAGAACTCACTCAGTAAAGCTCACTTAGAAGCTACAACCAAACCTTATTACTGGTTTTTAGTCACAAGTTTTCAATGTGGTGTATGGATGGTGTCCTATGAATGCATAATCTAACAATGAATAATATATAAAGGTGAATTCACAACCTAATTACTGCTGTAATGCTTGTTGCCAGCAATTAGACAAAATCTCTACAAGTGGATGTGCTATATCTGCAATAAGATGTTGAAATGCTGGAAAAGGAGCCGTTCGTCCTCCCAGTGTTTTTGATTGGTTTCCTTGTACAATTAGTATGCTGAGCTTCACTGGGTTATGACAGGCTTCCCTGGAGATGCTTTCTGTTTACCGAGCTTCCTGTGCCTTCTCCGATTATCTTAACCTGTTCGCTACTACAAGACAAAAAAAATCACTGTGAACTATAATATGAAAACATCATACTGCAAATGTTCTTCCTTCTCAATGTTTCATCTTTTATTCTGGAGCCATAACTTATGTAATATAAATAATGACAGTTATTTATAAAAGGATTTTACCAGGAAGGATACATTGAGATTTCTCTCATTTTCAAGTATGTCTTCGGTTCAAGAACATTGAATTGTTACAGTTGTTCCAGAAATACAAAGTAATAAAATGCAAGATATTAAAAACAAAACACAAATATACAGATTAACAGGAAATAAAAATGTAGGAAATATATTCACTGTTATTCCAAGTTATGTTCATATACTTGGAGGAATATTAAAAATCCCATAATAAAGGGTAAAACATTCCGAGGAATACTAAAGATATAATGACGTTATTAATGGACACAATATGGAAAGAAGCCAGTTTATTAGTTACATGCAATACCATTATATGCCAATATTATGCACCAAAATGTGGTGAAACCAGTAGAATATTTCCTACAACAAAATAACCAAGTAAGCTGGAACAGTTCGCATTTACTAAGTATTATTTATGGTGGATATTTATCAAATTATTCGTTTTGATTTGAACATTGTTTTATATACAGCTAAGATGTACAAAAATGGGCATTCGTATTGTACCATTTATGCCAATCTTTTTTTGGCATCGTGGGAAGTCAATTTTATTTTAATACCAGCTGGGATCTACAGCTATTGACCTATTTTCTTATATTGACAATGTGTGTTTTTTTTATTTGTAGTGGAGTTTTTGATTTATTTAAATGACATGCTTGACTAGGTAAATGTATTCCCCAATCAGACTTGGAAACTATAACCTTTCTGGCTATAGAAAACTATATGCAAGAGAATAAGATACAAATGAAATAATAATTTTTAAAAAGGTAGATACTAACGGATGTGGTTAAGGGGACTGTAACGGTAGCTATATCGCTTACCCAAGAGTAGCGGAGTTGGGATCTTTGAGGACAGAAGTATCTGCTTTAATCGTACATAAAGGTTTATAAACTACAGACTGTAACAAGGAGACACAAGGACTAACTGAATTGTCTCTAAGCTCTGAAGGTTTCGAGACCAACAGATTACCTAGGACACATTCAGAAACAGCAGACGTGGAATGACAGTCCGTGAAGTATTCAAGGTGCAGGGCAGTCAGATGCAGAAAACCTAAAACAGAAATAAACAATAGTTTGTTATCGTGGTCTTAGCAAAACCATAAACCTAAGTAGTAACCTGGGTAAAGGGAACCCCGGAGAGTTGCAAATGATAACCCTAAACGTGAAGGGAAAGAACCCAAAACAGCGAGTGATCAACCCAGCAACCAGCAGAGGGTTGAATCACTAAAACAAGTGATACAGCGTAATAAACACAATAGAGAGAGAGTAGTCTAAGCCAATCTGGGTCAAATAACAGGAGACGGGATCTCATACAAGCAGGGTCGTCAACAGTAAGGTCAAATAAGTATTAGAAGTAGCGGTGCATGGAGGGGCGGAGCCGAGCCAGCGATGGAAGCAGTCGTGGTCTAGACGAGCTCCCGCTACTCCCGCTGCAATCTCCCCATCAACAGCATTTCTCGCCTGCCAAACACCACCAAAAGGGGTAGGAGATGCCCACCAGCATGTCGCGGACCCCGAAAAAAAAAAAAAAAGATGCGTCGATTTTCGCGGTGCGGCAGCGCTCGGAGGGCCTAATCCAAGATGGCGCCCGCTCTGAATCCCCGCACTCCCGTGACCACGAGGCAGCCCCTGCGGACTCCAGCCCGGCATCCAGGGCTGATATTAAAGGCCTTCAGGCATTCATCACTGCCGAACTTGAGAGGACCACGCGGACCCTATCTGCAGAGATACAGGCGATGGGGGAACTCACAGCACACCTGGAAGAGCAGGCCGGGAGGATTGTAGAATACTGCAATGACCTAGCAGGCCATGCTGAGACTATGGAACAACGGGTACAATGGCTGGAGGAATCTATGGAAGACCTCTCGAACCGCTCCAGACGAAATAACGTCCGACTGCGGGGCCTCCCCGAATCGGTGACACCGGATGAGCTGCAGGACACTTTTCTGGGTATAGTAAAACGCTTGATCCCTGATGTCCCGCCGCAGCGTCTACTCCTAGATAGAATACATAGGGCCTTGGGGCCACGTCGGGATAAGACCACTACTCCCCGCGATGTGATTGCTCGTTTTCATTATTATAACACAAAAGACTCCCTCCTCAAAGCTGCTCGCACCCAGGAAGCGAAATATGAGGGCTCCACAATATTATTTTTTCAAGATCTCGCCCCCTCCACACTTGCCAGACGCCGGGAGTGGAGAGAGGTCACTGAGTTACTGCGCCGCAATGATATCCGCTACGCCTGGGGCTTTCCTTTTAAGATTATCGTCTTCAAGAACAACCGCTCTCAGGCGTACTCTTATTTATATCAAGCTAAGGATCTCTTCCGCGCAGTGGATCTGCCGATCCCCCCCTCTTTAGCGGACCTCACACCCCCACAACCCCTGCCACGTATGGCACAGGACTGGTTGACCCCGGGAGATTGAATGAGGGGCCTCATTTCCAATCCAGGACTGGTCTCAATCACTGCAGGGCCTCTGGCTCGTACTCCCTGACCCTATTCGAGGTCAGGATGGGTGTTCTTTCGCGGCAGGCGAGAACCAATAAGGTTTAAGGTTATTAGATATTAATATTACAGTTACGATTCTGAGTTATAGGTTATATACCATTGATATTCTATGTTTATGGCAATGGGGAGCCACAAGTGAGCTCATGGCATATTGGGCGGGTTCCCGCTCTTTAGCGGTGGGAGGGAGCGTGGACTGTTGAACCTCATGCTCTTCCTATTCGCCGCTGGCATACCCCTCTTCCTTCTCCTCACCCCTGTTCTCCTCCCCTCCGGTATCCCCGCTCGGAAGGACTCTCTGTTCTATACGTGCCTGCCCAGCACGGACTTTTCTTTAACTTTGATAATCTTTATGCTCTTTCCTACTTTACTTTTCACTCTTTTACCTCTCCCCCCACCCCTCTCCCCTTCACGGCTCTCTACGTGGTGTTCTCGTCCTGGCCGCCCCACGGGCTCTGCGCCCTCAGGGGGTGAGGCGGCGGGACGGAGCACCCCGTGTTTATCTCCTCTATACTTATGTAATGGCTAATGTGAAAGTGCTTTCTCTTAATGTAAAAGGCCTCAACTCTCCCAGGAAACGGCGTATGTTGTTTCGGGACCTAAAACGAAAATCTGTAGACATAGCTCTGATACAAGAAACTAGGATCCCTAAACTGGCGGCCTTCCGGCTATCGGACCCCGCTTATTCCAGGGTTTATATGTCTTGTGCAATCCCTAAACGTAATGGGGTGGCGGTACTGCTACGCAATTCTTGCCCTTTTGTAGTAGAAGGGGTACACACAGATGACGCTGGGAGATGCATACTAATCCAGGGATCCGCCTCCGCCCAACAATTCACGCTGATCGCATTGTATGGCCCCAATAGCTCGGACTCTAAGTTTTGGGCGGCGACGGCTGACTTTATCCTCTCACATGCCCGGGGACGTATTATACTTGGGAGCGATTTTAACGCCACATTATGCCCCCCGGTGGACAGATCAGACCCCCGTGACGGCAAACCCCCACTGACACCCTCATCCCAGGACAAGCAATTTTATAGCTTTGTGAAACGTTTGGGCCTAATTGATATATGGAGGACTCATCACCCTTCTTGTAGGGACTATACATTCTATTCCCCGGTGCATGAGTCGTACTCCCGCATAGATTATATATTGATCTCCTCGGACTGCATCTCGAACGTCCTTTCCTCGGAGATAGGATCTATCACTTGGTCAGACCATGCAGACGTGTCCGTCACGCTGCGCCCCCTCTCCCCATATGTGGGGAGGAGATGGCGCCTAGACCCTCTTCTCCTGGATAAACCGGGGGTTTCTGACTCTGTATCGACGGCTCTAGCGGATTACTTTGAGAATAATGACACCCCGGACATCTCTAAACAGACGCTATGGGCAGCCCACAAGCCGGTGATACGGGGGACCCTCCTTAGCCTAGCGGCGCACCATAAAAAATTGAAAATGGAGGAGATAAATTCTCTCCAACATAAATTACGGCGCTTGGAAATGGCACATAAATCACACCCGACCCCGGATTCCCTCACAACGCTCAGTCAAACACGAATGGCGCTCAATCGGCTATTTTTGGACGATGTGGGGCGATCTTTATTATGGTCCAGACAACGCTATTATAGTAGATCTAACAAGATGGATACCCCCCTCGCCCGCCTACTTAAGCCCCGCCCCAAGTTTCAGGCTGTAACCTCAATTAGGGATGAAACGGGCCTTATGGTGACCACTCCGACCGCCATCAGGGATACATTTACACGTTACTTCCGCTCCCTGTATGATCATACCCCTACCCATACTCCCGCCAATGAAACACTCTGTAGGGAAATCAAGCAATACCTAGCCGACGCATCCCTACCGTCCCTACCGGACTCGAGTCTCGAGCCCCTCTCGTCCCCAGTGACGGAGGAGGAACTACATGCAGTATTAAAATATATGAAACCACATAAAGCCCCAGGCCCTGACGGTTTTACTTATCATTATTATAAATCGCATTCGGGAATTTTGGGCCCCCACTTATTGTCGATGTTTAACAATCAATTGGAGGGAGGTAAACTGCCTGCTGACTCCCTTTTAGCATCCATTGCCCTTATCCCCAAACCCGGCAAAGATAAGCACTTGGTAGGTAATTATCGCCCAATATCCCTCATAAATACAGATCTCAAACTGTTCACTAAAATACTATCTAAAAGACTTGATCTAATAATGGGCACCCTAATTCACCCAGACCAGGTGGGATTTATACCGGGTAGACAGGCCTACGAAAACACTAGGAGATCAGCGGATCTCCTGTGGCTAGCCTCCTCTAAAAATACTCCCTCTCTCTTCCTGTCATTGGACGCAGAAAAAGCCTTTGACAGAGCGGAATGGCCATTCCTGTTCACCCTCTTATCCCACTTGGGTTTCCCTCCTCCCTTTGTTCGTGCCATACAGGCCCTATACTCTATTCCGACAGCTCAGATTATAATCTCAGGGACAGACCCACTCCCTTTTCCAATACGCAACGGCACTAGGCAGGGGTGTCCCCTATCGCTGGCTTTATTCGCACTATTTTTGGAACCTCTACTTCAACACCTTAGAAAGGACCCACATATAGCGGGTTTTCGGATGGGGGATCAGGAATACAAACTCTCGGCTTACGCTGATGACATATTACTCTCCCTGACACGACCTCTCTCCTCCCTCCCGGCGGTCATGCGACGACTTGATGAATTTTCTAGACTTTCGGGATATAAGGTGAATATCACCAAATCGGAAGCGGTGGCCACACACATATCCCAGGGAGATCTGGACACCATCCGGGGGGCATATCCCATTCGAGTTTCCCCCACCACCATTGACTATTTGGGGATTGCACTGCCATCTAACCCTGGGGACCTGTATGATAAAAATTTCCCTCCTCTGCTCTCTCAACTGAAAAAAGATTTAGAATCTTGGTCTAAGTACGCAATTTCGTGGGTAGGGAGAGTACATTGCATTAAGATGAATGTTTTGCCTCGCTTACTCTTCTTCTTTCAGGCTTTGCCGTGCGCCCTCCCTTCAGAGGACATACGACTCTTGCAATCTACCATAGACCACTTCATTTGGCAGGGAAAACGACATCGGATCGCAAGGGCGACCCTCTATCGACCAAAGGACGCAGGGGGCCTGGGCCTCCCATGCCTATTCTCTTACTATTATGCTACACAACTGGCCCAGATCGTGGCCTGGCATTCACCAAAGGGCCTTCATCGCTGGGTGGACTTGGAGAGAACTCTCATGCACCCTGATCACCCCCATCTCTGGATCTGGCTACCTAAACCACATAGACCCCTCCTGCGAACAACCTGCCCGGCTATACTAAATTCCATTCGTCTTTGGGACAAACTCGCAACTAAATGTGACCTTACCTCCCTCCCCTCTCCTTTATCCCCGGTGCTTCGCAACAAAGATTTTTTGCCTGGCTACAATGCAAGGGCAGAGGACGGATGGATGGGCACTACAATACGCCGCCTGTATCAATTATTTCCTGGAGGAATCTTTATAGATCAAAAAGACCTTATAATATCTGGATCAAGCGCAAATACCAATCCTCTTCCATACTTCCAACTGAGGGCATTTGCAAATCAACGGCACATCAAGGAGGCGGCCTTAACATCCCTTACACCCTTTGAGCGTCTATGTCAAACCGGCTCCTACCAGAGGGGATTGATCTCCACTCTATATCGATCTTTAACAACTATTTTGGACTGGAAGACACTCCGATATGTGGCGGCCTGGGAAGCAGATCTTGGAGAGTCTCTGGAAGCGGAAGACTGGGCGGATATATGGGAGTCTATGAGGTCGGTATCCGTCTGCACCACCCATCAGGAACAACTCATAAAGACAATATTTAGGTGGTATGTTACACCGGTCCAAATGTCTCGAATGTCCCCTGGGACCCCAGACTCCTGCTGGAGAGGGTGTGGAGCTCGCGGCACCTATATTCATATGTGGTGGGAATGCCCCACACTGAAGATTTTTTGGTCACAAATTCACACTCTGGCGTTGGCGGTTTTAACAAAGGACATCCCCATGGATCCCTGGGCCTTTTTATTATCTCGACCATTGCAAGATCTGACCAGACAAGAGAATAAGCTCCTGGCTAAAATGACACTGGCGGCACGTAGGGTCCTTGTGGAAAGCTGGAATAGCCCACGGGCTCCTTCATTCACACGCCTCTCATCTAAAATGCAGGACGTGTGCTTAATGGACGAACTCACGGCCATCTCTTCACATACTCTCCCCGCATATTACAACACCTGGGCCCCCTGGATTGCCCAAATGGGCGACGGTCGGATACAGATGGACATACTGCAGAATGATTTATCTTTATAGCCCTATTTGCTCTTTCCTTGGGGCACTGATGGCAGACATTTGGGTCAGAACGAGATTCGGAGATATATTGCCAGATAATGGTTACGCTATATATTTTGTAAGAGCCTTCCCCTATCCCTTCCTCTCTTTTAATCTGTCTCTATAGGGACCCGGGCAGCCCCTATTTCTATCTATTTCTATCTTTTCTCTGTTTACTTTCTCCCCCCCTATCTTTTCTTAGCTATTGTCTTTATAATGTTGAAACTGAGGAAATATTCTGCCTCTGTACTCAGAGGAATATTGATAAGTGTTATTGTTTGACATATTTCTCAATAAAAACTATATTTAAAAAAAAAAGAAGTAGCGGTGCATGAATAACTCCACAACAGGGCAATGAGGCCATTCCTAGAGCCCTGTTTTAAAGCCTGTGGCTCCTGACCCTGCCCCCTCAGATGCCGATCTGCCAGCAGAAAGTGCTGGCATCCGACCAGCCAGCGGTCCCCCTTCTTGCCAGACCTCCCTGGGGGCACAGCGGGGGCTGAGGATGTAACAGAACCCCCTCGTCTACGGTCGGGCCCAGAACGACCACCAGGCGCTGAAGGATGAGCCTCATGAAACAGGTGAACCAGATGAGGCGCATGGATATCGCAGGCATCTTGCCAAGAACGATCCTCAGGACCATAACCCTCCCAGTCCACCAGGTACTGTAAGACACCCCTGACCAGATGGGACCACAGGATGGCACGGACCTCGTACTCCTCCTCACCCTGACACTTCATAGGCGGAGGGGAACAGCAATTCTGGTGTATTTATTACAGGTAAGAGGCTTCAGGAGGCTGACATGAAATACGTTATGTATACATAGAGAAGGAGGCAAAGCCAACACATAAGAGACAGGATTAATACGTCTTAACACTTTATAAGGCCCAATAAACCTGGGAGCCATCTTCATGGATGGCACAAACAATTTGATGTTTCTGGTAGACAGCCGGACCTTGTCCCCAACCGTATATACCGGTCTCTACGTCTGTCTGCTTTTATTTTTTGTTTCTCATTATTGGCCTTCATAATCTCTTTTACTTTCTCCCATGTCCCTTTCATGTCATTCAGAGGTTCGTCTAAGGCTGGCAAAGCAGTCGCTTGGAATTCAGAAGGGAGCATGGGAGGGTCATAACCATAGACTGCATGGAAAGGTGAGTGACCTGTGGTTTCACTTACTGAGTTGATAAAAGCAACCTCAGCCCAGGGTAACCGGTCTGCCCACTCATTTTGTCTTTCAGACACAAAAGCAACGTAAGTACTGCTCAACACTTTGGTTGGCTCTCTCTGCGGCCCCATTAGTTTGTGGGTGATAAGCAGAGGAGAAGCTCAACTCAATACCTAGGTTTTCACAAAATCCTTGCCAGAAACGAGACATGAACTGTGTTCCTCTGTCGGATACTATTCCCAGAGGAACCCCATGAAGTCTAACAATACCTTGTATGAATACTGGTACCAACTCACTGGCTGACGGAAGCTTTACCAGTGGTATAAAGTGTACCATCTTAGAGAACCTATCTACCACTGTAAGGATTACAGTATGATCTTTCGAAGGTGCTAAATCTGTGATAAAGTCCATCGAGAGGTGGGACCAAGGTCTCTCTGGCACAGGTAAAGGCTGCAAGAGACCAACAGGTAAGGACCGGGGATTTTTACTTCTACAGCACACGTCACATGTGGCTATGTAGTCTTTAATATCCCTTCGCATACCACACCACCAGAACCCCGGAGAGTTGCAAATGATAACCCTAAACGGTTCGGCTCGATTTGTTTTTCGTGTACATTTTTTTTTCGGAATATCGACCATTTTTCGTATTTTCGTGTCACTTTGCTCGTTTTTTGTATCGATTTTTCGTATTTTCGGAAATTTTCGTTTTTTGGAATTGTACATGTTTTTGGAATTTCGACCGTTTTTCGTATTTTCGTGTTACTTTGCTCGTTTTTTGTATCGACTTTTCGTATTTTCGGAAATTTTCGTTTTTTCGGAACGTCTGTTCTCCTCGTTTCAAAGCAATAAATTTCGATTTGACACATTTCAAGTCCTTTCGAAAATATTTCGTTTCGACTCGGAAAACTTTTCGGATCTGCCATTTTCGGATCTAAAAAATTTCGGAAATTCGGCCGCATCCGAAAACACGAATCGGGAAATTTCGTGAAAATTCCGAAATTCCGAAACCCGAAACGCACATCCCTACTTTCTTCCCCCAGTCTCCCTCTGCTCCTGGCGGCAAGAAGCAGATCGAGGCACCGTTCTCGACGCGAGATGAGTGGTGAGTATGCGATTTTTGGGGTGATTTTCAGCTGGAGCTGACTGATTCTGTGACAACGAAGCTAGGAGCTGGTGCTAACTTCTGAGTTAACCGCAGGGGGACATAATTAATATTCTGACTTTGTAATCCTAACGCTAATTAACACATTGCGCTCCCCATGTTAAGCATGGGGAGCGCACAGTACAGTAAGCTCTCACTGAAAAGTGCAAGATCCGAATCGCGAACGGGTTTTTTACCTCCATGGTAGAAATGGTCTGCAGCTTGCCATCTCGATAGAGCAACAATTTAGCAGGGTACCACCACCTATATGAAACTCCTGGAGCCCGCAGTACAGATGAAATAGGGGCCAGTACCCTTCTCTTTTGCAGGGTGGCTTGGGACAAATTCGGAAAAATAGAAATATGTTTGTAGTTAGACAACAGCGCATCAGGTTTGCATAGTGCCTGCATAATCAATTCCTTCGGTTTACAGTAGTGCAATTTCAATAGCACATCCTTCAGTGCTTTAGGAGGAGCCGATCAGACCCGGACTGGGACAAAATATAGGTCCGGGCATTTTGGACTGAGCAGCCCACATTTTTCTCTACATAGTGCACATTACTGTGAGTTTTATTGCTGTGTAGCTCTGTGATATGGAACAAGATACATATCTGGTCAGCGCGAAATGGACGCAAGGGGATTCGGACGGCTTCTCAAATTGACGTCACCAACAGTAGTACATAATGTAGATAAAACAGAAGACAAGAAAAAAAACTTTGGTGCAGTATAAATCATAGATGTGTAAATATTTTCGATGTTCTATAGTCGATCAACTCACAAAGAAAGACCCTCAACACTGGCTCTGAGTGGGTTGGCGCCTTTGGGTTGTTTATCTGGAATACTTTCTCAGGTAACCCACTCCTTAAGGATATTAAGGAGTGGGTTTCCTGAGAAAGTATTCCAGATAAACAACCCAAAGGCGCCAACCCACTCAGAGCCAGTGTTGAGGCTCTTTCTTTGTGAGTTGATCGACTATAGAACATTGAAAATATTTACACACCTATGATTTATACTGCACCAAAGTTTTTTTTCTTGTGTAGCGCTCACTCCCGGAGGAGCCACTGAATTTAACCTCGGGTTAGTCTCTCCGCACTAGGGAATAAATATACACCAGCACTGTTGTGGATTTTATAAATTATATACTTTACTGGTCTCAATAAAGCGGCATATATAATGTAAGCACGGTATATAGAAAACAGGATTTCGTAATGCGAGAAATGCGCAGCGGTAAAATAAAAGTTTAACCCCTTCGTTTTTGGAGTGTAAGTCCCGTGCAGGTTATGTCCCAAAAGGTGTGTGTGTGTGTGAGCTCAGGTACCCGGGTACTATATTCGACTGGCCAGTGAATGGATTTAGTAAATCTTCGACTAGTCACGTTGGGGCCCTGTAGATTTAAGCAATACTGCAGCGTGCTTCGTTAAACTTTGACTGTGGCCTGCAAGGCCTCTCACCCATCCACCAGACAATCTGCTCCGCTGCCCGATCAAGGATGTCTCTCCGCTGAATTACACTGGAACTCTGTGCCACCGGATCCGCTTCTCTTGCTTGTCCGTCTTCTACAACAAGATCTACGGCCTACCGCCTGCACTCCCAGTGGATCATCGCGGTCTCCTTACTCGGGGTCCAATCTGGAACTCTGTGTCTGTGCAAAACCTCTCAGCGGTGGATTACTAGGTCTCTGGCAAGTCACTGTATCGATCCCCAGCGTCGGCAAGGCAGCGCCTGCTCTCCGGCCTGGTAACAATCTCTCACGTGCGTCTTACTCTGTTCACCGCTCGGCTCACACTGGCTCTCCTTCCACGAGGCTGCGGATGTCCTTTCCTCTTTCCCCACCCACTTCCTGTCTCCGCCGCAAAGCATGATGGAAAACGTAGTCCCATTGTGTCCAGTATACTTTACATTGCGCTTGTCTCCCTCTGTTGGCCAAACCCGAGCAATACAGCAACAGTGTTTTTAAACAGCGCTACACTTGTTTTCTGTTTTATCTACATTATGTACTACTGTTGGTGACGTCCATTTGAGAAGCCGTCCGAATCCCCTTGCATCCATTTCGCGCTGACCAGATACGTATCTCGTTCCACTTCATTTTGGTTTGGGGGAAACCACTATCCGTCTGGTTTAGCTGGGTATTCGGAGGTCATACTGTGGGCACTTACCATTCCTGTTCTTGTAGCTCTGTGATATGTTCATATACTGTGCACATTACTGGGGAGCTCTGTGACACCCATACAACACTGCACATTACTGTAGAGCTCTTTGGTACCCTCATAAACACCACACATTACTGTGGAGCACTGTGACACCCCCATAAACACTGCACATTATGGGGGTGTCACAGAGCTCCACAGGAATGTGCAATTTTTATGATGGTGTCACAGAGCTCTACAGCAATAAAACCCAATGTAATGTACCCAATGTAATATCAATTAATTCATCCCCCACAGGTTATCATTTCATTCACCCCCCCAGCATATCAATTCATTGATTCCTACACCAATATATCAATTCATTCATTCATTCCCCCAGCATATCAATTCATTCATTCCCCCAGCATGTCAATGCCCCCCAGCATATCAATTCCCCCTCCCCAACATATCAATTCCCCCCCAGCTCCAGCATATCAACATTTCATATCAATCTCCCCCCATACCTCGGGCTAGCCCGGTGGTGGTGGTGCGTGCCGGTGACAGCCGAGAGCGAGACATCCTGTCGTGCACAGGAAGGATACAGCCCACACACACCTTAATCCCCGTCCACGTGTGTGTGTGGGCGCGCCCTGTGAGTGAGCCAGCCGGCCAATGACCCCCGCAGATGACATCACGCGGCGTGCCATGTGACCTAATCAGCAGGGGCCAAAGACTAGCCGGCACCCTCTGATTAGGTCATAGGGCTTGCCAGATGGCTGACCGCCTGCCCTCCCTCTTCAGTCCACCTATGCTACCTTGCCGAGCGGCTGGCTATGACGACCAGCCCAGGAGGCTAGCGGCCAACCAGCCCAGGAGGCTAGCGGCCTACCGGGCAAATGCCTGGTTTGCCCGATTGCCAGTCTGGGCCTGGAGCCGATGGAGACTTGGGAATCCAATGAATGCTATCCATTAATAGTAAATCAGCACAAATATAAGGTGTACATAAGACTGAAACATATCTGTGACATAATCTGCTAGTTTATGTTGAGGTACAGAATCAGGAATACTGTGGACTTTCAAATTTTGTCTGCAGGATTGATCCTCTAAATCTTAAAGTTTATCGGTGTATTAGGTCCTCCAGTGTTTCCACTTGGGTCGCCATAATGTTGTGCGCCTCTGTGACATCTGCCATCTTGTCCTCCAATTTAGAAGTGCGTTCACCGATGTCTTGAATGTCCTTTCTAATGTCTGCTGCAACTGCCTCTAGCCTGGATGAAAGGGTGGCAGTGAAAGATTCAAACATCTACCCCACCTTGGTCATGAGGAGCATCAAGTCTGCCGCTGCTGCTGGGGAGCCGGATTTCGGGCCTGCTGCTGGCAGAGGAGACTCTCTTCAATCTTCTCTGCCACAGCCGAAGGCCACTCTGGTCGCAGAGTTATAAACTCTTTTTTCTGATCTGTCTGCTTCTTCTGGCGCGGCTGTGATACACAGAGAAACAGTTTTCGGGACGAAAGGAGTTAAATTTAGCTGCTTTTTCTGCCAATTAATCTTACCCCTGGATGGAGCTCCTGTCATTCTTTTTCTTTTTCTTTTTCAGAAAGGATGTTAACAGGAAGGATACATGAGATTTCTCTCATTTTAAAGTATGTCCTGGATGGCGAGTATGTACCGTTAGGTGTCTTGTCGAAGGACACTTACTGGAGAGGTGCTCTTGCCGAGATCGAACCTGTATCTCCACAGTTTCTCTCCACGGTTATAGAGCAGTGGTGTTACCTCTACTCCACTCAGCCAGTACATTGCCGGCCATGCCCTGCTAATTGATGACTTTTTAGCTGCTGATTTACAATATCATCAGGCCTTTTAATGTGGTGTTCATCCTTAAACTGTTTTTTTTTTTCTTATGCTTAGTGTTTTATTCTCATTATGCTGGGTGAGGGTTATTATCTTTATACTCAGGCGGTAGTCTCCTTATGTTGTTGTTTTATTCTCCTTATGCGGGGGGGTTATTCTACTTATACTTGGGGGTAGTGTTATTCTCCTTATGCTGGGGATATTGTACTTATACTGAGGGGTGGAGTTATTCGCTTTATGTTGGTGTTTTATTCTCCTTTTGCTGGGAAGTTATTCTCCTTAGGCTGGGATTATTCTCCTTATAGGGGGGGGGGGTGTATTTCTTTATGTTGGTGCTTTATTCTCCCTATGCTGGGGAAGGTGTTCTCCTGATGCTAGGGGTTATTGTCCTTGTAGTGGAGGGGTTATTCTCCTTACGTTTGTGTTTTATTCCCCTTATTCTGGGGGATTATTCTCTTTATGCTCGGGGGTTATTCTTTGAGTCAAGACCTGTCTTTGTTTTCTCCTGAGATCTGCTATTCCCCTGCATCTAAGCCAGTTCAATCAGCCTGCTCCCCTGCATCTACCTCTGCTTCTTCTGATTTCAAGTTACTACAGATCTACGTGCCCTTCAGGTTCTTAGTGTCCCCCTCAAGATCTTCATGCCCCTCTCAAGATCCTGTTATTGTCCATTACGAGAAACTACGTGTCTGGTCAGCGCTCTTCAAGTCCTGCACTTGCCTGTGCTTGCTGGCTCTCCTGTTCGATCCTCTGTCTCCACCTTTCCCCTCAGTTGTGCGTATATATCACAGCATACTGGACTCATTACACCATAGCTGGTACCCATTCGGTTAGAATAACTACCTCGACAGTTATTCTCCTTATGCTGGGGGGGTATTCTCTTTATGTTTGTGTTTTATTCTTACGCCGGGAGTTATTATGCTGGTTATCTACATTTCTCATATTGCTGTTGTTAACTTGCTAGTGCAATCAACATGTCACGTCAATCATCTGTTTATAGGATCCTCTATTTTATATAACTTCAGGGTAGCACATGTGTGTTTGTGTCCCATTATCGGTTGACCCCCAATTCAGAATGGATTCAAGTGTGTATTGAGCATTGTAGTTAATATGTCCTCTCATCTTTTCACAGGTACACCACCACCACCCCCTGTGATACTACCACCACACCTTGCGACACTTGTGCACCCCCAGGAGGTGGAACAGGGCTATAATCCTGCGAAGGAGGACAAAGAATATATCCCCTTCCTTGAGGAGGTGCATCAAATGTCACCGGGGCACTCGTCAGTGAGCTACCTCTCCATGAATGCTCCAAGCAGCCAGCCACTTGACACACCTTCCGCCCCTGCTATTGCTTCACCACCACGTGAGTCTCTCTCCTACAACTGCACCACCTTCACTACTTTACCACCAGCGAAGATGCCATCCCAGCTCCACAACCTGCTCCACAGCCTGAACTCCAGTTCCAACCGGTTGATAAACAGGCCTTCCAACAGCTCATCACAGCAATAAATGAAATAGGGGAATACCAGGTTAACTGCCGGGAGTGCATGTACCAGAGTGTTACTGTACTGGTGAAAGGTTTGACTCCTTGCAGCTGGGCAAAGACATACCAGGAGTAAATACAGAGTGGCTTCCGAGATGTCACCACCCAAATGCATCTCAATATGGGGGAGCTGACAGCGGTCCTGACATGTCTCATAAATATTATGAAGGTCATGGTGGAACAGTAGCATGCCAGCCCAGTCCTCCCCGAGCTGCCAAGCCGAGCACTGTCACCATGCAGCCACCCCAGAAATTGCTGTCCCAGTGCCCAGATGCGGGGACATTCTGCATCTGTTGTGATCCCTACAGCTGCCCCCATCAAGCCTGGTGCATCTGCCCCACCCACCTCTGCATCTACATCAGCCACCTCTGCTTCTGTCTCTGCACCACCCGTCTCGTCAGTTGTCCCTGCCACCTCCTCCCATCTCGGATCCAAGAGGCGTAGGAGCAAGTGATGATATTCTTTTCTTTACAGGTTTATAGGTTTAATGTTATTTTTATGTTTTTTTCAATATCGGTTTAGTTCTGGTTCCTAATGTTCTTTTGAATGTGCAATGATGTCGGTGGGCGGGGGGGAGGGCCTGGAGGCTTTGCTGACATCCAAGATTTCAATCATCTCCAGGAAAAGTCTGTGATTTGGTGCCTGTTCACGGACCGGCACCTAAGTGGTTAAAGAGAGGAATCACTGGAAAGCTCAGACTGTGACCTTTCCAGTGATGCCTCTCTTGTTTCTGAATATCCTCCCGGTCAGGAGGGAGAGGGGTCCAAAGGACAAGGTTAAAGAACTGCATTTGTTGAAGACCGGGAGGCAGACCTTGGAATGCTTTTTTCTGATGTGCGATAGTCCCGTATTCTATTACTCACTCATAAGAGCTCCATCTACTCCAAGTACCTAGAGATGAACTACTCATTCACTGGTGCCACACTCCCTCATTTCTACACAAGAGCTGCCTTTGAGGCACGGAACAATGTTGGAGATGTCATAGGCTCCTGGCATGCTCCTTCATATATGGTGGAACTATTACCTCTTATTGGATTCATCTACAATGGAGGTTAGGTATGCCATTTATTCCAGCAGCCATGCTACTATTTGCGATTACGGCCCCCAATCCATAGTTAAGGAAAAATACTCCTCCATCTTTTGGTGTCTGTCCGCTATACAAAGGCCAACTCCCTTCCCACTCATAGACATAGGACAGAAAAATTCCTGGATGAGTGGAGGACATGGATACTGTATAAAACAGCTGGTTAATCATAATTTTCCTCATGGTTCTCCCATTGATATCGATCTACTGGGGATCATCACTACTATTCATGCCCCAAATTTGAGGTATGTTGAGTTTTGGGATCAGAGATGTGTAGGTCGGGTCCTGTAGAATGTAAAAAAAAGAATAATAACGAAATGCATTTGCTAACAACTTTGCCAGCATAATGAATAAATAACATTTTTATGATCTTTCATTTAAAAACAATCCGACTGACAATGATAGTTTCACTTTAATTCACAGTAAATGGTACTTCAGAATCGAGACTAAAATTCAAGGACAGTGAAGTTATTAGGTGACGTCTACTAATTTGATTTTATAGTTCTTCCCTTACTCACTTGGCAGTATCCGCTATATTGCAATAAAAATCTGTAATAATTCAGTTAAAATACTTTTTGTAAAGACTACTTGCTTAATTAGCAATGATCTATTTCTTAAAATAAAACTAATAATATTAAAGCAGAAAGAGTTCTGGTATCTGAAGTCATTATTGATTGGATTGAAAATGTACTTAATTATAAAATTATATTTTGTTTTCTTTTTTAGGAGAAAAACAACTGTGAAAATGTGCTGATGTATTTATTTGAAGGGGTGTAGTAAGAGATAGGTATGTATTTACCCCTTCAAGACCAAAACCACCTTTACATACTTATAATGACATATAGCACATGAAACCCCAAGAGCCCTATTCAACTGAGACCTTAGCATTAATGATTAAGCCGTCAAGTAGGACAGCCACACGTTGATTTTAACAGCTCCCATCTTACTCCCTTCTTTCGCCACCAACTATTCCTGTGATCGCCTGTTATGACTGCCTACTGTAATTAACACTTCCTACAGAACAAAGCCACTTACTACATGACAATATACTCCTGGAAAAAAATCCACACTCACCTCTGTTCCCACAGTGCAATTGACACAAACAGATGAACACTGAGAACAAATAGTTCTAGTGTTCTTTTTCCAGCACTGTACAACCCTGAGAGATCACATACATGTGATTTTTTTTAAATGTCTCATGCAATTCCCTATTCATCTTTGCATGTCCTGTTCAACCCCTTCCTCCTTGCACCATGTACATGCCAGATGTCCTAAGTGGTAGCCTGGCAGGTGGGGATAAGGAAACCTGCTGCAATGGGATGGGTGTAGGGTCGTAAGCTTCCTTTGAACCTCCATACCCTCTATTCACTACTCCACTTCACTATGACACGTCATATACCTGCAGTGGTAGCCCAATGTGCTGATTACCATGGTAGCAGCTTCTGGGCCTCTGTTGCTTTATGATGTAAGGTTATAAATGGGGACAGAGGGGGGCGTGGTCATAAGCCATGATGATAGGATGCAGAGTACAGGGGCTCCATCCCGAGTTAGACTTTTAGGGTAATTATTCACCACGTTTGTGTGCTTTCTTACTTTGGTCCCATAGAGTTTAATAGACACCCACATCATCTCACGTAGTAACCCGTGGCCTGAGCCCGAACTCGAGACAGGAGATCTCTGTGTTCCCTGGTAGGGCTGGACTAAGACAGCTGGACTGGAAACCCCTGCACCCCTTGCTGCAGTGCACAGTTTAGGTTTTAGATAAACCACTGCGTAATAATGCATTGTGCCATCAACTTCACACTTGCTGGCATCATGTGAAAGGAGAAGGTAAGTTAGTGCAGCATTATAGTTCACTCTATATTTGAAAAGTGTACAATAGTGCTGCATTATAAAAAAAAATATACATTTTTTTTATCGATTTTTAAGCACAACCTGGTCACATTTACAATTTTTGGAACCACCATGCTCTGGCCTTTCCAATGATACCATGCATGACCCTCTAGAAGCTACAGTTGCAAAGACACAGGGATCCAAAGGAACCCTGTATCTCTTGCATAGGGAACTTCGTACACAGGCGGGGGAAGCCCTTTTCTGACATCATCACGCACATGCGTGATGATGTCAGTGGGCAGGAGGAGGTCCTAAGGCATGGTCGAACTTCCAGGAAGTCATACCACTGCAGGATTCCCACCAGTCTCACAGAGGTCTCCCTTAAGGCTGCAGGGAACCCATGATATGTGGGGGACATCCTCCGCATGCTACGGAGAATCCCCATACCGACCCCACACGTCTTCCGCAGCCAAGGGGCTAAGGGCATCACTTGCTGCGCGACCCACTGAGCCATTGTCACACTGGGAATCTCTGGGTAGTCCCGATGGCCAGTACATGTCTACTGGCTGGTGTGCTCAGCCAACAGTCATCTTGGAGACTGCGAAGTGGCATTGCTCCCTGGAATCCTGCTGACCCGCGCCACAACACTCCTTTGTCTCCTTATGGTGACAAGACAAGATCAGGCTGCAGGAATGGATGGCCCATAACCCTCGGACACTGAAGAAATCTGGGTGTCAGGAGCAGCTAGGTAGTGCAGAATGCAGGAAGAATTTAGGGCCGTGATATTGGCCTAGATGAGTGTCTGGCAATGCCATTGAGGGAGGATGAGTGACCGCTAACAAGGGGAGTCCTGCGCTTACTGTTGGCTGCGTTGCAGATCTGCCTGGGAGCGGGGGTTCTTTGCGAAAGTGCATCTGGAGGTGCTCGGACAACAGACGGTGCGACTGGCTGCTTGGCCATGGAGGGTAAAGGGGAGCAGTGTCCCAGGAATGGAGAACCAGACATCAAACTACACTCAGAACGTATGCCTGTGGAGGAAACAATAAAGCTGCATGGAGAGGACCTACCTGCCAAATATGGGCTGCCTGCTCGGGGGGGGGGCTGTTGCTAGGGCTAGTAGCAACCTGGTGATCTGGGCTAGTACCCGGTGACAGATATGTATCCCCATGACTCCTGCGAAAATGGTGCTGTTTGTGCTCATAATACCAAACCTTGGAATGTAGCAGTGTGAGATTTTTCCCTGACGCAATGATGGAGGAGATAGAATAGCTGTTTGAGGCCTCCTGGACCTGCAAGAACCTCACCTAAACTGCTTGTCTGAGGGGGCTGTGTGCCCTGCTTTCTTCCTTGACACAGGCTGATGAAGACTACCCCACGCACCTTTTAACTCCCTCCCCCATTTATTTTCTTTTTCATTTACCTCTTTTTTTTGTTTTTGTTGTCATCTTAACCCCTTAAAGACATGGGCAATTTTAGAAGTTCTGCACACTTCTAAAAGTAGAAGTGTGCTGAGCTCATTTTGACTGTTTTTGTTCACTATGTTTAAAACTCGGTTTGAAGTCACGTTTTATTGTACAACCCCGACAAATTATATATCCTTTTTTTTGGCGAACTCGGCAGATTCATAAAATATCATTATTATATGTATATGTATATGTCATGCTCTGCCAGAATGTAAAAAAAAGAGAATTTCCATTAAAATTTCAATTATCTACAGAGTATAAAGTAATATTTACACGTTTTATAGCATTTTTAAATTTTTTACTTTTTTTGTTTATTTACATTTAACCTAGTCATGTTTGGAATCATTGGAAAAACAATGCTCTGACCTTTCCAATGATAGCAAACATGACCCTCAAGCTACCACCAATCAGGAGATACATGGGTTCAAAGAACCCCCTTTCTCCACCATAGGATTTCCTTAGGAAATCCCTGGACAGCTAGGAGTTACCCGCCTAACTGACATCATTGCACCATGCACGATGATATCAGTTGATGGGGGAGACACGGAGGTGGGGTTGACATCTAAGATGGCAGCCCCCAACGGAAATAGGCCGCGATCCGGCGCCGATTGGTGTCTTCTCGCAGCCTGGCACATATGGGGTTAAAGAAAGGCATCGCTGGAAAGGTCAGACTGTGACCTTTTCAGCGGTGACTGTCTTGACTCGCTACCCCCCATTGATGGGGAGATAGAGGGGTCCAAAGAGGAACTTCCTCTCCTTCAGGCACTTCCCCTGCTCTGGCTCTCTACATAGAGCCCCGGAGAGAGAGAGAGAGATAAGTATCAACAAGACGGGGGATCAAACGCTTGGGACGTGCTATGCCATCCCGTGGCTTTAAAGCCCACTTGTTGCAGGACGACATAGAACGTCCGGTGTCGTAAAGGGGTTAAACAAGCAGAGTAAAAATGTTTTCTTTCCCTCTGAGTGGAGTAGGGTGACGGGTTTGTCTGAGGTGTGCCATGCTGGCAGCTACCATGGCTCTGTCTGCCGTGCTTGGCCCTGGGGCTCCCCAACCTAGGGCAGTATTATGATCTGCCCGCTAAAACAGGGACGCAAAGGAGGAAACCCTCCTACTTTGACTTGTTATCATAACGCTAATTAACTCTTTGCAATCCCCATGTTACGCATAGGGAGCGCAAAGTACAGTAAACTTGCAATGAAAAGTGCAATCTCCGAATCGCTTACAGGATTTTTAATCCGTTAGTGTTCAGAATGTAATATGGTCGGCCCACGCTAGAGCCACTGAAGCTAACGTTATCGCTCACACGGCTGAGCACTAACGTTAGCGTTAAAGGAACACTCTAGGCTAAATATCACCCCTCCCCTTTTTAAATTATATTATACCTATTGCCCTACCTAGTTATTCAGTATTTTTCTTATTTTTTTTATGTAATACTTACCCTAAAACCACTTGTTTCCAACGGTGTTATTTTTTTATATACACCCCTCGCTCCTCTTCCGCTCCCGTCGTGGGAAATCTTCAAATTGGCTAATGGTTTACGTGAGAAGCGCGCATGCGTGCCTCTCACGTAAACCAGCCAATCCCGGCTCCATCTTCTTCTTTGATTAGTGTTACGCGCAAGAGGATGCGTGCAACACTAATCTCAGCCGCTGCCGCCAGCTACTGCGGCGAGTTGGAGACGTCATCGCGCTGAAAGCGCGATGATGTCTCCTACTCGGCAATAGTCACAGAAGCGGGAAATACGAATCCCGCTCTGCTGACTGACAGCTGGGAGGGCGCAGTAAAGTCCTCCGCGTCTCTCAGCTGTTTCAGCTGATCGGCTGAGCGGAGGGGCCAGCGGAGGGAAAGGGCATACTTAGGACATCATGACCCCCTAAAAAAGCTTAGGTGGTTATGTTGCCTAGAGTATCCCTTTAAGTATGTAAAAGGGCCCCATGTGTACTCTTCCATGGCCTCTTATTCCTGTGACGGAATCCGCTACTCAGCACGAGTAGATTCGCCATTAACTCCATCCTTGCCTTGACGCACTGGCCGGTAGCATTCCAGCCGAGGTGTCTGCCCTGGATGCAGTGAAGGTGGCTGGTCAGAATAAGCCAATCTGCTGGATGGAGCCTGTAATAGTAAATTAAGAGGGCATCAATCCGCTGCTTGTTTCTACCTGGATCCGAGAATACTGAGGCTCTGTGAGAAGAGCCCTGTATCCCTCCCCAGTCACTTACAGGGTTATTCAAAGAGAGGTGAAAAGCAGGAGAATGACTGGAGAATGGAAAATTCTAGGTCAAAATAACCAAACCAGAAAAATTCTCCCATTCATCTCACTTTCCAAATCGGCTCTTTTGATCTAGAATTTTCCATTCTCCAGTCATTCTCCTGCTTTTCACCTCTCTTTGAATAACCCTGATAGTCGAGACAAAAGTGTAGGTTGAAGGAAAATCAGAGTGTATTCAGAATGGGAACATACAGTGTTTATATACATTTACAAGATCTTGATAACTCGGCTGGCCATTGTTCTTTACCCGACCCTTCCAGATATCCCGGCGCCAGTTTTAGCACAGCCTCCAGCCATAACACTTTAGTATATTTAACATGGGCTCTTCTTAGCGTTGCGGGTCTGTAGGGGTTAATTCCGCTGGACCAGCAACACTTTCTGGGTTCTGCTGGCTAGCTCTGGTCCCCTGGTTACTCCTGCCAAAAGAGCACCCTGATCCAGGAACGGGGGACCGGCAGCGATTACAAACTGCCCAGCAGCTGATGAGGTGTATTCGCCTTAGAGCTCCATAGCCGTAGCCGCTCTGTTTTGGGACCGTCGATTGGAGAGGTTCCCGATGGCGCTTCCTCTTCAAACTCACCCCATACCAGGCAACCCTCCCTGAGGACCTAATGCCAAGAAGCGCTCTGGTGGGGGCAAAGGGGGCTTCAGGGCAGGCAGGTGAACAGGAGTAGGGTTTTGGAAGCTTGCCAGCGATATTCGCAATCTCCTGGGGAGCCTCCTGCCTTACACAATGTGAGGCAAGCCGGGGTACACTTTGCAGGAACACTAATAACATATTTTATTTGTACAATTAGCACTGATACACGCTAGACACAAAGGGGAACGAGTTATTAATCAGCACAGGAGATACACAGACAAACTAGCAGCCAGACTGTTTCAGTGACTGATACATTGTAGCAAGCATGTACTCCATGGTTACTAGCCGGATCGGTGCAGGGAAAAAACATGATTAAATAGAATTCTAGGAACATTTTTACAATAAATCTAACAGGGGAATTTGTTCATATAAATAAAGGGTAAACGAAATATAGCAAAAAGAATGAAATTAAACTAAATAAATCCTGTGGTGGCCGATCTGTCACAATCCCCCTACGGGTTTATGGGAGTGAACATTACTTTCATAAAATCACAATATTTTGTCATCTTTTATTTTTTACTTTGTTAATTTATTTCACAACTGTATGGTAGACGACAGAATAATAAGTATAATAGCTGGATATTAAGGACTGAGATATCACAGTTTGCAATTGAAATGTTTCCTTTTTTCCCATTCATTTTTGCAAATGAGGGTGAAATAACCACTGCCATGGTACATGATGGTTTTCTTTTCCATTACGTTCAAGAAGTCCTTTTTCTAAAGTTAAAACATGATTAAGGTCACCAGTCTCTGGCTGTCTTCTATCATCAGTTTGCAACCTACTCAACTGTATTGAAATTAGATTTGAAGTTACTAGACCATGTTTCAGGCCTGGAAAAACCCGTGTCTGTGCCAATATATTTAACTGTTATAGGAAAAATACTAATGTGACATATTCCAGAGTAAGAGACAATTAATTAAAATCAGCAAATACGTTTGTTTAATGTATGTTGCTGAAATTTGTCGCAGATGCAATAATGAGGATTTTCACTAATGTTTGTAAACAACCCCCACTGTATATCTTAAATGCAACATTCCTAGATATTGCTGTTTTCGAACAGTGGTTGTATAGTGATTTCAAGTATGTTTGGTGCAGATGGTATTGTTCATAATACATACTTTCTGCAAGTTGAAACCAGATAAACAATCTGTTAAAGTAGGGTAATTATGAAAAATGAGAAGGAAAAAAAAATAGCCACATGTTCCACTCTTTATATGATATGACAATAATTTAAATGGGAATGGCACATCACTACAGTGAAAAAGAACAACACATCATAAGCCAGGTTGTTGTCCTTGAGGCAATAATTCCATTGTAATTATCTCATTGACATCTTAGTAACTACTAGCATTGACACATTAACCATGAAATATAAAGAATATTCTCAGTGGTATGTCTGCAATATGAATTTGAGGGGGTGGTTTTTTCTGTTCCGTGTATCACAATGAATGAATAATTACACAACTGAATGGATGTGGGAGTCTTAAAATGCTTTTTACTATAAATCTATGCAAAAAGTGTGACACATTTTTGGTGTCACTCCTTTAGAAATCATAGTTGTATCAAATGACATATTTCATTTATTGAAAATGCCACTAGATGAATAATGAAACTAATACTAATTTTTGTTAATTTTGTTGATCTCTCCCACACAGCACACATTCCAATTGTTCTCATAATGGAAACATTATATCTCCTGGGGTTGATGTGTATGAGGTAAATTTCTAGTATGTCTCTGATATACTTGAAAATGAGAGAAATCTCAATGTATCTTTCCTGGTAAAATCCTTTATAAATAAATATTATGAAGTACGTACCTTCACTGTACTAGTTGGATATATTCACTAGAGTTTTTATTTGGAGAGTATTCATTATAGAAAAGTAAGTGCTACCATAGGGATTTAAACCTCAATCCAAAAACATATTACAAATTTACAATACATACCATAAGGCTAAGGTCAGACTAACGCAGTATTAACGTGCGTTTAGCCGCACTAAATCATGGCCGCGCTAGCAGCAAATTACGTCCAATGCCCGGCAGCATACGAAGAATGGCCGCTCAAAAGTGCAAGTGGCAAACGAACGTACTTTTTGAGAAAGTCAAACCGCTAGTACTGACGTACAGAGTGTGCTGCGTCCGCTAGCGGCATGTGTGCGTGATTAGGAGATGTCAGACACTGCTAATGTCCGGCCAACATAATGTCCAGACGCAAAAAGTGTTTTATTGATGATCCATACAAAATCACGTCCGAAAATGCGCATAGTATGACTGCATCTCGCGTATTCCGTGAAAAAATGCGTCCATTCGTTTGAACGCACTTTTTCATGGACAACGCGAAAAATACGTTAGTCTGACCCTAGCCTAAGGGTTATTCAGAGAGCACCGAAATGGTGCCGACCATTTCGATGCTTTCTCGTCCCCTGCACATCGGGGAATCAAAGTTCCCCACCCTGCGGTGAATTCAGCATTCACCGCAGGGTCCCTAGAGTGCAAGGAAAAGCTGCCGATATCCCACCGAAAAAACACTTCCAATACGATCCAAAGTATCGGATCACTCAAACCGCCGCAAAAAACATCAAACACGTCCGGAAAAAGCCGCTGAACAGGGTGAAAAAAAAGTGTCAAAATTGAAACGCTGTTTGCAAAAAACTACTGAACGAAATGTCTGGAATTAACCTATACAGTTGCAAGAAAAAGTATGTGAACCCTTTGGGATTACGTGGAGGTTTGCATGAATTGGTCATAAAATGTGCTCTGATCTTCATCTAAGTCACAACAATTTGAAAAACACAGTCTGCTTAAAATAATACAACACAAACATTATATGTTTTCATGCGTGTATTGAACATAACTTGTAAACATTCACAGTGCAGGGTGGAAAAAGTATGTGAACTGTGGACTTCTCCAAGAGCTAATTGGAGCCAGGAGTGAGCCAACCTTGAGTCCAATCAGTGTGATATTATTGGATGTGCTGCTGAAAGCTGTCCTGCCCTTTAAAAACACACACCAGTTTTGGGTTTACTGGTGAAGCACTGCCTGATGTGAACCATGCCTCGCAGAAAAGAGCTCTCAGAAGACCTATGATCAAGAATTGTTGACTTGCATGAAGCTGGAAAGGGTTACAAAAGAATCTCCAAAAGCCTTGATGTTCATGTGTCCACGGTAAGACAGACTGTGTACAAATGGAGAAAGTTCAGCACTGTTGCTACTCTCCCTAGGCATGGTCGTCCTGTAAAGATGACTGCAAGAGCACAGCGCAGAATGCTTAATGAGGTAAAGAAGAATCCTAGAGTGTCAGCTAAAGATTTACAGAAATCTCTGGCACATGCTAACATTTTTGTTGACACATCTACAATAAGGAAAACATTAAACAAGAATGGAGTACATGGGAGGACACCACGGAGGAAGCCATTGCTGTCCAAAAAGAATATTGCAGCACGTTTGAAGATTGAAAAAGAGCACCTGCATGTTCCACAGCACTACTGGCAAAATATTCTGTGGACAGATGAAACCAAAATTGAGTTGTTTGGAAAAAACACACAACACTATGTGTGGAGAAAAAAAGGCACAGCACACCAACATCAAAACCTCATCCCCACTGTAAAACACGGCAGAGGGAGCATCATGGTTTGGGGCTGCTTTGCTGCCTCAGGGCCTGGATGGATTGTTGTCATTGATGGAAAAATGAATTCCAGAGATTATCAAGACATTTTGCAGGAAAACGTAAGACCATCTGTCCGCCAACTGAAGCTCCGCAGAGGATGGGTGATGCAACAGGACAATGACCCAAAGCATACAAGTAATTCAACAAAAGAATGGCTTCAACAATACAGAATACGCCTTCTGGAGTGGCCCAGTTAGAGTCCTGACCTCAACCCGATTGAAATGCTGTGGCATGACCTGAAGAGAGCGATTCATACCAGACATCCCAAGAATATTGCTACACTGAAACAGTTTTGTGAAGAGGAGTGGTCCAAAATTACTCCAGATCGTTGTGCAAGTCTGATCTGCAACTACAGGAAACGTTTGGTTGAGGTTATTGCTGCCAAAGGAGGGTCAACCAATTATTAAGTCCAAAGGTTCACATACTTTTTGAACCCTGCACTGTGAATGTTTACATGTTCTGTTCAATAAACACGGGAAAACATATAATGTTTTCTGTAGTATTATTTTAAGCAGACTGCGTTTTTCAAACTGTTGTGAGTTCGATGAAGATCAGAGCACATTTTATGACCAATTCATGCAAAACTCCACGTAATCCCAAAGGGTTCACATACTTTTTCTTGCAACTGTAAGGTCCAATGAATGAGAATAAAAAGATCTGTTACAGAGAAAAGAAAAAACTCTTTTAAAAAAACAGAAAAGGGTTGTCGAAAAAATCCCAAAAAATGCCTAAGCGATCTTAAAAAAATCAATAACTAAAGAGACTTTTTACTGCAGAATAAAATAACAAACGGTTTATTAGATATTGTATAAAATGGGAATATTTTTAACATTGAAGCCTATGGGGTTCGTCCGAATAAACCCCATGAATGAAAACACCAAACAGCAGGGCATTTCGGCAGCTTTTCACTGCTGTTTGGTGTTCTCTGAATAGATTAACCATTGCTTCTCTATGGGGGATTTCACTGCCTTTGAACAGGCACCGTACGTGCAGACAATTCACCAAAAATTTGGCAAACTGCCAGCTTTTTGAATGGCAGAATGACTGGGGAAGTGAAAATTCTAGGTCAAAATAGCCAAACCAGAAAAATTCTCCCATTTATCTAATTTCCCAAATTGGCTATCTGGTCAAGATTGTTCATTCTCCTGGCAATTCTCCATGTTCTCTGAATAACCCTGATTATGTTTCAGATTAATGGAATCTTTGTCTAAAATTAGAAAAAATGCATTATTTTTAAGCTAATGTTACAAAAGTGCACTTCTAAAGATCAGTCATTAAAAAGAAAAAGAAGCAAAATAAAATCACTGTGGAATTAGAAATTTTAAAAAAAGATTTTCAGGAAAGTAAAAAAAATGTAATTTAACTCATAAACATCACATAAATAGCATAAGGAAGAAGGCATGTAGAGTAAAATGTTGGGACTTTTTCAGTAGAGATGAGCATTCGTTTCGAAATATTCAGAATTTGGAACGAAATTTGATAATTCGCATTCGGAAGTACTTCCGAATAACAAATCGATACGATACAAATTCGAAACGAAACAGTATATAATGCAGGGGTCAAAATTTCCACTCGCCCCCTCGCAATTTGCAGGTAGAAATTGGGGGAGGGCGAGTGAATACTGAGCTGTAATTAGAATGCCAGCGTCACATGGAGCCATCAATAGCATTCCTTCATGTGCTACTGTCTGCTCCAGTGCCTAGCGAGGAAGGAAGGGGGTGGTGCCGCAAGCAGGGACGGGTCGGCACTCAGCGAGCTTCCGGGTGGTCTGTTTCACATGTGCTGACCCAGAGCCTGGAAGCGTTTGTGCATGAAAAAAAAGCAGGAGTGATCTGATTCCCTCCCTGAGCCGAGAGCAACTACTGCCAGGGACGTAAGTAATTACAAGGCTGCAGGGGTTGCCATGGCACCCGGGCCTCAACAGCTAGGGGGGGCCTCTTCAATGTAGCTGAACGCCCTACCCCAGAATTTCCGGTTTTCCAGCATGTGGAGCTTGGTGCAGATACATGCAGGCTTACCATGCCCACCTTACCAGAGTGAAATAGTGCCAGATCACACAGAGGTTTGTGTCTGGGCACAAAGCTGCTGAAGCTGTGCTGCTTCTCTCCTGCCTCCCTCTTCCCCTGCACAGCATGGAGTCTGGGCCATCACTGTCACTTAAAAGGAGGAGGTGCAGAGATAACAGATTCTCCCCCTGATTAAACACTGGGCTGAGCAGAGGTATATGTCCTGTGGGGGGGGGGGAGGATCTGCTACATTCATGCTGTTTAACTCCTGCAAGACTAGAGTACTGAACAGATTCTCTGCTGAAGTGTTAGTTATCCCTCCTGCTTTCCTGTCAACCTATCTGGTAGAATTTATGTTTGTATGGGTGTGCATGTGAGCTGGGTGTGTATATGTGCGTGTGATATGCAGTGTTAGTCCAGATGCCAAAATCACGAGTATAGCAGCATGTAGTGATACCTTTTTTTTATTGGACTAACGTTCCAATAAAAAAAGGTATCACTACATACTGCTATAGTTGTGATTTTGTTTATAAGGTTTATTATTGCAGAGGTAATTTACAAATCCCAGCAATTCAAAGAACTGCATCAGAGCTCATGTGCTACATTATCCATATGCAGCACAGAACTCTGGGTAAGACATGCAAAGGACATCTGCAATTTCAAAATTTTTTGGTGGGTGTATGTATGCGCTTTGCAGCAATAAAACTCACAGTAATGTGTCGTGTGTATGAGCATATCCCGGAGCTCCACCGCAATAAAACGCACGCTCCTACACACCACACATTACTGTGAGTATTATTACTGTGGTGCTCTGATACACTCGTATGCAGTACTCTCATACAAACGGCTCATTACTGTGAGTGTTATTGCTGTGGTGCTGATACAGTAATGTGTATGAGTGTATCAGCACCACAGTAATAAAACAGTAATGTGCCGTGTGTATGAACCTATCACAGAGTTCTACAGCAATGAAACTAATGTTCATACACATCGCACATTAGTGTGAGTTGTATTACTGTTGTGATGCAGGAGCTGGAACCCCTATATTGTGGTGTAAGTATGGAACCCAATGGCAAGCCGTCGGAGCAAGGAGACCAGGAGACCACGTTTCAATCAACAAGGTTTAGTAAGAAAGTAGATTGAAATACATACAGGGTTATTCAAAGAGATTCGAAAAGTCATTGCACGTTCGGTGACTTTTCGTTCTCTTCAATTCGGTTCCTTTTGCCGATCCCATTTCGGTGACCCTGCGGTGTATTCAGCAAGCACCACAGGGTCCCCGAATTGCAGGGAAAAGCTGCCGCAAACCAGACGAAAACTAACCGCAAAACCCAGCGAATGCACGCCGAAAACCCCCAAAAACATCTGGATTAACCTGCCGAAAACCACGGAAAAAGCCAGAGCAGGAGCCGATCACACGCAGCCGAAGCAGCTGAGACCGCAGACAAGGGAGGTGAATACTTTAGCAAAATAGTTTGTGTGAATCTGTGAAAATGAAACGCTGTTTGCAAAGAAACTACTGAGCGAAAATGTCTGAAATTTGCATATGAGGTCCAGGGAATGATAATAAAGAGGGCTGTTACCGAAAAAATAAGTAAACTTGAGAAAAAAAAAAATCGGACTTTTAAAAATAAAAAAATCTGAAAAATGCTTAAAATATCACAAAAATCTATAAATAAAGAGACTCTTTACTGCAGAATTTTATAATGAACGGTTTATTAGATATTGAATTAAAACCGGAATATTTTTAACATTGAAGCCTATGGGATTCTCCTGAATTAACTTGCCGAATTAAACCACCGAATTGCAGGGCATTAGGGGAACCTTTCACTTGTGTTCTCTGAATAGCCGAAGCAGTGCTTTTCATGGGGATTTCACTGCCCTCGAACAGGCACCGAACAGGCACCGTATGTGCAGGCAATTCGCCAGGATTTGGCGAATTGCCTGCTCTCTGGATAGCCGAATGGCCAGGAAAGGTAACCGAACGCTGATTTTCAGCGTTCGGTTACCTTTCTCAAGCAATTCGGATCTCTTTGGATAACCCTGAAAGTCCCGAACAACAGGCTGTAACTAAGGTGGTAGGAGAAGATGACGTGGTCGATGAAGCAAGCCGGGTCGGTGGGTAGAAGAAGGCAGCGTAGTCGATGAGGCAATCTGGGTCGGTGGGCAGAAGAAGGCAACGTAGTCGATGAAGCAAGCCGGGTCGGTGGGCAGAAGAAAGCAACGTAGTCGATGAGGCAATCCGGGTTGAAGGGCAGGAGGTCAGAGAATGGAACAGACTGAAACGTGAACACGGAGGAACACTGGAAAACTGAAGCCGAGAAGCCACAGTATTACCTGGTTAATGAGTTAAGAAAAGTGGCAGGTTTAAATTGGGTTCAGAGGATCGTAGGAACACCTTTCACCTGTGTATCGTAGGTGGGGTTGAGATACCTGAGCTCTTGATAGGTCAATGGGAGTAATGCGAGGATCTCCAGAACAGGTGTCATGTAGTACTGGCAATTGACCAGCAGAGGGTGCCAGAGTACTAGGAGTTTTGTTTCTTAGGGAGACATGCGATCCTGCGTGCGTGCTTCGTTTCCCAGCGTACCTCGAACTCCCTCCTCCATCTTGCGGCCCGAGAGTGCGGAGTGGCGCGCCACGAGGGACCTCAGGTGAGTATGATGTGTGTCCCAGCATGGCGGTCCGGGCAGGGAGCGAGCCGTGGAGCAGGGCATTACAACTGTGGAGCTCAGTGATACGCTCATACACACTGCACATTATTTTCCTTTATGTTTACATTGCTTTGATATATTGTTAATGATAACTTAAGAGGGTGTGTTTAGGGGCGGAGTTAAGTGTATGGGTTGGGTGGGGCAACTGGTGGCGAGTAAATCTTAAGGCCTGACTAGTAGCTCAGAACCTGAAATTTTGAGCCCTGTATAATGAATTTATTTAGTTTTACACTGTGTCATCATCATAAAAGAAACATTTGAATAACTGATATCAACTATTGAATTTGAAATGAACTATCAAATTGATATCGGCTATCGAATTTAAAATGAACTATCGCATTTGAAATGAACTTACAATACAAGTAATAGTAAGAAAGGACTTAATGAAACAAATTAATTTTGTTTCACTGTTTAATTTGACTCAAATACTAAATCTGTGACACAGCTTAAAATTTAACCCCAGCTTTTCTTTTAACAGCAAAATTTGATTAATTGGGGTTCTATCTAGTGATCCAAAATTCGAATTGATATCAACTATCGAATTGATATATGAAATTCGAATCGATTTGAAATTTCAAATTGATTCGAAACGAAACCCGAAACAAAATTAGTTACGAAATTCCAAAAACAAAATGATTTAAAATGTAACGAAACAAAACAAATTTTTCAGCCATGCACATCCCTATTTTTCAGTCAAGCATGACATATAATTTGACTGATTCATAAGATAAAATTGATACATACGGTCTTGCATATTTACATTAGTTTATATTTATCCTTGGATGTTCTTATATGATATTCATAAATACAATTTGTGCTGCCCATGCATATCCATTATGAGCTCTATTTTGACCATTTAAACCAGAGATTTCCAACCCTGGTCCTCAGGTACCTAAAGGATAACCTTGGAGAAATGCAGACTGAATGCTGAATACTGAATGCAATCACTGAGCAGCAAATAATATCACCTGTGCTGTACTTCAGATATCTGTCAAACCTGGGCTGTTAGGGGTATTGAAGATCGGGATTGGGAATCCTTATTTAAATAATTGTACAAAAAACAAAGTATGGTCACTATTATACTCTTCGTGCAAACGTTAACACGTGCGCAAAAACGCATTAACGCGAGGGGCAAAACCCTTTGCGCAGAACGTCGTATTACAATGTCCACGCGAAAAATGCGCGTTAACGTCTACCGCTGGTGAACCTGCGCGAACCCTTTGCGAGCGTAAAGTACTTTGCGCGTCCTATACTTAACATTGTGAGCGCAAATGCGTTTTTGCCCTCTTACGCTGATGGTATTACAATCTATGCGCAAATTATAATGGGCAATGTTTGCGCGCATAATTTTAACGTCTTTTAAAAGCTGGTGTTAATGGCAAATCTGAACGTTCTGGCCGAAACCAAATACACCGGCACGAAAAAAAAAAATACAGCAAAGTATAGTTACACATTCTACACATACCCAATCCAATAAAATGGAGAAGTTGTGCGTTTTTTTTTATTATTGCTGCAGCATATATACTCAGATTGATTTTGACAGGCGCAAAAACTGAACGTGAGGCAATTGTGGCTCTTAATTCAGATTGGATGAATCACGTGAAAAAACAGTCCGCCCACCGATTTCTGCGCGCAGCATTAATGTGTGCGCATTTTTGCGTGGTTTTTTTGACGGATGAAAAAATGCGCTCGGATTGTAATACCAGAGTTAATTTACGCGCGTTAACATTTAACGCTGCGCACGAAAAAAATTGCATTGCGCGAGAGTTTTTGCGCAAGGAATGTAATAGAGCCCTATATGTTTAGTGCTTTCATGGTTATTTACTATAAGTGACACAAAGATTCAAGCCGAATTTGCAAAAAGACAATTTGATGCGCATATGTGCTTGTACAAATATAATAATGCTCTCGCAGGTCTTCTTTAAATTGCTTTGTTGCAGCTTTGTTAACCCCTTCATTGTCAAGTGATTTTCAAAAAAACATGCAAAGAACCAGGTTTTTTCTGGACAATCATTTTAATTATACTGTGCCGGTTGGGTGGAGTAGAGGTAACATCACTGCTCTGCCTGGAGAGAGCCTGTGGAGACATGGGTTCGATCCCGACAAGCACCTCTCCAGTAAGTGTCCTTGGCAAGACACCTAACGGCACATACTCGCCACCCAGGACATACTTGAAAACAAGTGAAATCTCAACGTATCCTTCCTGGTAAAATCCTTTCTAAAAAAAAAATAATTATACTGTAAAGAACATTTGGTAAAATTCCCAATGAATTACTTACTGTAATAACATATTTGGCAGGCGCAGGTTTTCCCCATTAGTGTCCCCATTTTAGTGTTAGGTAAGGAATAGGACCCTAAGAGAGCTGCATGTATAAATTCCATGTCAAGATTTATCTTATCTTGAAATAAGAGATTTTTGGTTTAATCAGTTGGTGAAAATTGTGATATTCTCATTTAGTCATGGTATACCTTTTTTAAAATTAAATAAAGACCTCTTTTGAGCCTTCCTTCAATCAAAGTTGAGGAACGAGCTCTATTGGTCAGTTTCTTTACAAAGGTTTTTTTGTATTTTTTTTAATTACTTATTTCCATCGTCCTCTTTGATCCATGGAGTCTTCTTTGGTATTGGCTGTGTGTGAGATATGCCTACTGTGTGCTATGTAATGTCTAGGTGATATGTATATTGTGTGAGTGGTGGGTTTTTAATTTATATTACTTTTATTAAATTAGGTTGACAAAATAATAATAAAAAATATTTCCTATTTCCTGCTTACCTTGAACGAGCAATAAGTTAATAAGTATTCCATGGTGGTCTGGGGCAGGAGGAATAGATTTGTTCTTCCAATTAGTGCAGACTATTCAAATTACATCCCGAAGGTGACTGTGCTCAGTGATAACCCTGCATTTGTACTCACACTGAGTGCTGCCACAGCAAGGGAACATTTACCTGGCCTGTATCTCCTCCAAAGGGTTCGACTCAATGCATTAAATGCTAAATGTAAATCAGTATCTTTATACATTCGGGCATGTTTGGCTGTTGATATAAGCAGGGCCGCCGGATTTGCACCTCAGGAGCCTGTAGGCACAGAAATGTGGAGCGCCCCTACCCCCCCCCAAAAAAAAGAAACATGCCAAAATGACTATTTAAATTTTTGATTTTAGGCTAAGAAAACTAAAAAAAATACATTTTAAAAAACTGAAAATCAGTTTTTCTCTGCGCCCAAATCAAAAGAGGCAGAATCTGTTTCCCTATTTGAATTAGTTATAGTTACGAGTATTTATAAAGCGCCAACAAATTCCTTAGCGCTGTACAATGGGAGAAACAGAATATACATATATGTTACACACACGGAACAGAAGGAGGGAGGACCCTGCTTGAGAGCTTACAATCTAAGAGGAGAGGGGTGACACTGTGTAAGGAGTAATTTGCCCTATATAGTTTTTCAATTTGAAATGACCATTTTGTGGATTGGTCCCTTCAACTGCAGGACTGGGGGCTTGTTTCAATCCTATGCAAACCGTGTCATCACAAGAGGGGACGATGATGCATCTTCTTGGGAGGAGTCCACAAGCTCTTCTTGTAGTAAAGTGAAAGCACTTATGGCTCAGCTTGGCTTCTTTCTCCAAATCCTTGACTGACGAAGCTGGCTAATGCCAGTGGAATGCACGAATGCCGAGTGCACTGGAGGAGGCCTGTTCATTACAGATGCCGATACCTTTATGTTAACCATATTGCTGCTCCCTGTATAACAATATCTTAATTTGTTCTGTCTTTTTATCTCTGTCCCATAATAAGCATACCTTTCCTATACCAAGCAGCCCTCAAAGGAATGTGTTATGAAAGCCCTCATCTAATAGGCTTTTTCTGTCTCTTTTATAGAGATACCTATTATATACAGCCTCTATACACCTCAGCCACCATTAACTTCAGAGCAACCTAGTATCTCAGGATGGCACAATGCTTTTCAGAGTATGCTACAAATTTCCGTGCATCTAAGAGCTATTACTTTAAATAAGCAATCTACTAGAAAAGGAGCTATACCCAGGCTTGGATTTTTCTTCCGGAGCCTGTAGGCACAAAAATGTGAAGCCCCCCCCCCCAAAAAAAAAGAAAAAAAAACACCTGCCAAAACTTGGGGAAATACATTTTTAATTATAACATTATAAACATTATAAAAAAAACACTGAAAAAAAACGATTCTCTCACTGCATTCACATCAAAAGAAGGAGCAGAATCTGTTGCCTAAAAAAGAAGCAAAAATGGAGCAGAATGTTAGGGTTAACCCTAACCCTAAAACAAGCACAAACAGTAACTTTACACTAGCCACAATTGCTAACCTTTGTTGTGGTATGGAAAATGATGTCCCATTTCGGCTCAGAGCAACCAATATTCTGGGCATCAAAATTTTGCTGCAGCAGACTGTGTTTTTAAAGGGTTTTTTTACCACTTCATTTTTTGATACTGCTTTATTTATGAAGGAATATGAAACAAATTCCTGGCGCACCTTTGTGTGAAACAAAAATTATTGAAATACAATGTGTGTGACACCAGTGTACATTCTACATTAAAACAAATATGAACACAGCTGAATTTTTCAGACGTGTATGTATATAAATGGGTTTTTGGGGGGGGGTTTTGTGTTTTGTTTTTTTCTGTTTTTTTTATCTGACGCTAAAGAAAACACTCCAGAAATGAAATTCAAAATAAGAATGGAATACTTAGATTTTGATGATGATGTTGTTTCTTCTTCTTCTCCTTAGTATAGCTGGAGTAAAAAAGAGTAACAGCTAAGGCTAAGGTCAGACGAAAGCAGTTTTAACGTGCGTTTAACCGCACGAAATCACGGCTGCGCTAGCAGCAAATGACGTCCAATGCCGGGTAACATACGAAGAACGGCCGCACGGAAGTTCGTCCGCGCAACGCAAGTGGCAAACGAACGCATTTTTTCGAGAACGTCAAACCGCTACTACTGACGTACAGAGTGCGCTGCGTCCGCATAGCGGCGTGTTTGCGTGATTAGGAGACGTCAGACGCTGCACACGTCCGGCCAACATAACGTCCAGACGCAAAAAGGATTTTATTGATGATCCGTACAAAATCACGGACGAAAATGCGCATCGTATGACCGCTATCGCGTATTCCGTGAAAAAATACGTCCATTCGTTCTAACGCACTTTTTCACGGACAACGTGAAAAATGCGTTCGTCTGACCCTAGCCTAAATCGAGAGCCACTCAAAGCGTGCTTTCGCCTACTGGCTTCCTCAGTAATATTGATACTTTCTATCAGAAACTGTTCGAGGACACTTACTGAGGAAGCCAGTAGGCGAAAGCGTGCTTTGAGTGGCTCTCGATTTAGCTGTTACTCTTTTAATATATTTTACCATATGGTTTATTCATGTTGATTTTATTTATTTTTACCAGAATAAATTTTGAAAATCATTATTAGCATCTCGTCCCGTTGCTTAAACTATTTTTTCATCAGTACTTGAAGGCATCAGGTTTACCTCTTCCCCTTCCTGGAATGCATACAGCATCTCGTTCCATTTCCAAGAAAGTTACACCTTTTAAGCTATACTAAGGAGAAGAAGAAGAAACAACATCATCATCAAAATCTAAGTATTCCATTCTTATTTTTAATTTAATTTCTGGAGTGTTTTCTTTAGCGTCAGATAAAAAAACCACACAAAAAAACCAAAAAACATTTATATACATATATGTCTGAAAAATTCAGCTGTGTTCATATTTGTTTTAATGTAGAATGTACACTGGTGTCACACACATTGTATTTCAATAATTTTTGTTTCACACAAAGGTGCGCCAGGAATTTACTTCATATTCCTTCTTACATTATTGAGTCCTTAGAAGCGTGTGGACACTTTCTTTTCCGTTACGGCAGCACCGACCCTAACAATTTACTCAACCTAGAAGCGCTGCCTTCACACACACACCTTGTACTATTAACTGCTTTATTTGTAAATTTTTAAATATTTTTAAAAGCTTAAAAAAACATATTGCTGTTGGTGTGGGAAATTGGAAGCTGAGTTAGTGTAGCATCACTGTTCAGTTTACAACTGAAAACTCACTAATGTGCTGCATCAAAAAAGGAATAAAAAATGTTTCATTTCTTATTTTAATTTTACATAACCCTGGTCATGTTTGGTATCATTGGAAAGGCTTGATACCTTCTATGTCCCTCTAGAATAGATAAGTGTTTCCCAAACCTGTGCTCAGGACCCTCAACCAGGCCAGATTTTGCAGATCACCTTGGTGAAATGCAGACTGAATCGTGAAATCACTGAGCAGCAAATCATATCACCTGTGCTGTGCTTCAGATATCTGCAAAACCTGGCGAGGCAGAGGGTCCTCCTGAGGACAGGTTTGGGAAACACTGCTCTAGATCATAGGGTACACGAGATACAATTTACTACAATATACTAATTTATTGTAAATTGTAATTATTTTTCTTTTGCTTTTATTTATTTATTTATTTATTTTACTGAGCAGGTCGCCCCCTTCAGTGGGCGGCTGTAGGCACATGGCTGCTTTGCCTCATAAATCCATCTATGGCTATACCTATGTGATATTTAGCTGTTACCCTATTGGCTCATAATGGCTTTCTCTAATTTTGTAGCGTCTTTTCATCCTGACTTCCACCCTGTCTGTTAAGGCTAGTTAGCTTTTTGTTTTTTACTTAAGGATACTATAGGGGTTATTCAGAGGGCAGCGAATTGACCACGTAATTTCCCCTTAAGGCGCAATTTCATGGCTATTCAAAAAGCTGTCGATTTGCCGAATATTAGTGAATTGCCAGCAAAATATAGTGCTGTTCGATGGCAGTGAACTCCCCATAGAGAAGTAATGGATAATCTATTCAGAGAACGCTGAACAGCACCGAAATGTCAGCGAAATGCCCTGATTTCCAGTGGTCTCATTCGACAGGTTTAAGCAGGCAATTCCCATAGGTTTCAATGTAAAAAAAAAAAAATCCCCGTTTTTCTTAAATATTTATTCAAACGTTTATTCTTCTCACGTGCAGCAAAAAGTCTATTTATTTTTCAAGGTGTTTTTTTCTGCAAAATTCTTAATTCCGATTTTCTTTTTTCAACATGGCTTTTTTTTTTATTCCATAACAGACCTTTTTCTTGTTACTCATAGGACTGTATATATTAATTCCAGGCATTTTCATGCACTAGTTTATTTTAAAACCCGTTTTAAAAGTTTGCGTGTTTTTTTTTTACACCCCTGTTCAGGTTTTGCGACTTGTTGGGTTTTTTTGGCGGCTGTTCGGCGGGTCGTCGGCTGATTGAGGATCGATGCGGTCTGTTTGGCAGGTCGTCTGCTTTTTTTGGCGAGTTTGCGGCTGCATTCGGTGGTTTTTCGTATCGATGTGTCAGGTTTTCCGAGTTTTCTGGCAGTTTTGCGTCGGTTTTAGGATACTTCGGTGGGTCGATTTGCTGCACTTCGGGGACCCTGCAGTGAATGCTGACTTCACCACCGGGTCTGCGAATTTAACTCTATGTGCGGCGAACAAAAGAGCACCGACATGTGACATTTCGGTGCTCTCTGAATAACCCCTTATGTGTATCCTTTCTTTGCTGTTTATCCTTTAATCTTTTTTAATCTATTCCAATAAAAGTTATGTCTTATTATACAAACCTCTACTATTTCTTTGGTTATCTCTTATTAACTGCGGTGTTACTTCCCCTCAATATTCCACAGTGTCTTCTCTTCATTAACTGTACCATTGTTTGACACTGTAAAACCATGACCATTTGGAATGTATCTCTATTGCAGATCTGGTCTTCAGAGAGCTGCTGTGACTGTCCCCAGGGGGGAGGCCCCTTACCTCTGCTAGAGTTTGGCAAAGGCCTGACCCCGTGTAGCTGCTGGGCCCCTGAACAGATTATGAGCTTCATTCCCTGATGGCAAACTTGAGAAAAAAGGGTTAATAATAATAATAACAACCTAATTGCTTTTGTAGGTAATTGTAGGTAATTCCCAACAAAAGAGCATCTGTCAACACATATCATGGAGAGTTTTAATGAATCTCACTCAGAGCGAGACTCACTTTCCTGGCTAGCAGTAATGAGTCTAATGCTATCAGGGTTATTCAGAGAGCGTGAAAAGCAGGAGAATGACTGGAGAATGAAAAATTCTAGGTCAAAATAGCCAAACCAGAAAAATTCTCCCTTTTATCTCAGTTTCCAAATCGGCTAGTTTGACCTAGAATTTTTCATTCTCCAGTCATTCTCCTGCTTTTCACGCTCTCTGAATAACCCTGTATGACTGTGTTCTTCCATCGAAATTTTTTCAGTTGAGGTTCCAAAAAGAAGTCATTATTGAATATAAAAGCAGTCTCTAAAGTAGAATGTAAACTTTATAAACAGCCTTAAACTCATTTAGTTATAAATAGAAGCACATAGTTTATGTAGTCGGTTTAAAGATGACAAATTCATTTTGAGTGAAATGTATCAGTACATTCCTATAACATACTCTTCAGGTGACATTTACAAACATTAACCAAAATTTCCCATGCAATAGAATAGGCTCAAATCACGCTTTAGCACAATTCCCACTTATTTAAAAACTCTATCTCTGGGACAACTAACCTGTGGACATGTATCTATTGTCACCAATAAATTCTAGTAATCATTTTCAACTTTTTTGTTACTATACTTCACAGCCTTTAACTTTCAATATATATATATATGCAAATAAGTCTACCAAATTGCCATGTCACGGCTTTACACATTTTCAAATTGCCACAGTAATTAATAAATCTCTACTATAATATATCAGTTTTGATTAAATCATCTCAATTGTACATTATACATTATGATTTAATTTGAAAATGCATTAATAAAGTGCAAAATAATGGGTCACAAAAAAGCGATACAAAACTATATACAAAATGTATACATTTACATATATATTAAGATTTTTTTCATTGACGACCCACTCACAAGAGTCCACAAGTCACGCCTGCATCTTCGGAGTGGTCACAATTATGAACATTCCATCTTATGTAGGAACACTGGAGCAGTGAACTTTCATTTCCACGACACTTCACATTGTCAAGAAAAATGTAGCCACTACCTCGTCCATACCATGCTTCTCCACGGGCTTTAATGGCAGCACCACATCCTAAGGCCCGGCATGCTACCTTTGCAGCTTTTATATCCCATGCATCATCACACACTGTCCCCCACTGTAATAGGAAAAATATTTCCAAGCGACCTTCACAGCGGTGGCTACCATTTACCAAACGAATAGACCCTAGGAACAAGAATGTTAAATAAAGGAGAAATTTATCGTCATTAATGTGGAAAACAAAACAATTGTAGCAACATCATAGCAAGATGAAGGGTCTTGAATTTTTAGGTTGTGTTAAGAAATTCTTGGATATTCTAAATGCAAGGTTGTCTGTAGTTGTTTAATTTGTCATTAAATATCAGTTTTCATGTAGTATATCGACTCTGATGAAAATTTCAACAAACATTTTATGGGGTATTCACCACCATCTGTTGTGGCACGGATATTCACCATAGTTACAAATAACAGAAAAAATCACCATCTTTGCAACTACGATGAACTTCAGCTATTTAGAGAAGGAAACTTCAACAATAGCCGGTGCATTTATTCTCAAGCCTATGCAACAAGTAGGCTGCACTCTCTTCTCCTGACGACGCTGGTTTATACCAGGGAAACGCGTTGAGCCAATAGAGATGTTCATTTAGTTCTTTATGTTTTAGGGACCCTTTAATCCTTGCTCTGGAAACTGTGTTTTTTCTGGCTTGGTAGAAATATTCCTTACCTACTGGGAGCGCTCCCAATTTAGACAACTAGCTCATTCTCAATGCACTGAGGCCAGGCTGTTTGTGGGTTTTGTTTTCTAAGCCTGTATTGTTTGTTCCTGATAGGGCTCTTCATAAAGGCTGTGTGTTTTATCATGCTTTCCTATACCCACAGACCCTCGAAGGCCTGTTTCCATTCATTATATTTGATATTTGCGATGTTTCCACACTGCCTTTTATTCCCTATATCAGTTTCCAGGGAGGGTCCAGTATCGTGCTAGTATTTCCAATCTAGCATACTCCCAAACTTGATTTATGGCCACATTTTTGTAGTGACCTTTATTTTACTTATGTTCTCGCCTCCGCTGAGACATGTATACGTTATGTTTGTCCTAGGTAAGCACTGTGTCTGTCTGCCTATCGCAATACAGCTTCGAAAGCATTCTTTTACTGCATTTCTGATTAAAAGCAAAGTTTTATTTTATTCTTTGGCTATATCCACTATCTTTTTCAAGCTTTAAATGCAAACAATGTCGAACAGCGGTGAACAAGGAACCACTATGGTTCTTCAGTGAAAATTAATAAACTGTGGCTATTATCAATTCAACATTGTTCTTCTGTTGCTTGCAACACCGGTGAATGTACTCCAGCAATTTTAAAGTGGAGAACTTCATTGAACTCCAATAGACTCCAATTGCAACACAACAACAGTAGAAAGAATGCTAGCCAGCTTTAACTGAAACTACAGTGGCAACTACAGTGCTCTATGCTAAATACCTTCAGTAGAAACTACCATGGAAACCTCATTGCTGAGATTTATGTTATACAACTTTGGCAGTGAATATTGTGGAAAGAACAAAGGAAAATATGGAGAAGTACAGTGGAAACTCCTGAAATAGTGACTTCACCATAGTTTACTGTACTTGACCTTAGTTCCCAGAAGTATGACCAACTATATCCACTGTACTTTCAATGAAAGAATAGTGGTTAGTTAATAAGATTTTTTTTGTGCAAATTTTAGAAACATACAGAAATCATCCTATTATGATTCATTAAAACAGCTTTTAGTTCTCCTAATTGTTTACCAGGTATTCCAGAACAGAAAAATTAACTTATAGATACATGTTCCCATCTTCATAATTCAGTACGGAGGTCTGCGGTTGGTTGGTGGCACAGGGAGGTTCCCTCGTTGCCGCGCCTGCTGTGTGCTGACTGTCACACACAGGCATGACTTCTGTGCCGTGTCAGATTTTAAACGCAGAATTTGTGTTTTTTTTCCTGTCTTCTCCCCAAAGGATAAGGCAAGGCACCTCTGGTATTTATAACCCCTTATCCGATCTGTTCTCTTGGGCCGAATGTAAACTTGATCAGGGGGCCCATACCCAAACCAAACTGGTTGGGGGGGGGTTGGTGGGTGTTGGACAAAGAGCCAGCACTCACTCATACCATTTGTATTTCTCAATGACTTGGGTTTGATGAACATCTCTAAAGACCTTCTGGGGACTTTTAAAATCTGGAATACCCATGGGAGAGCTACCTAATGAAAGATAGGTTTTATGTGTAAGTCCCATTTTGTGTAGTTTATTTTTGTCTTTTTTCATTAAAACTTTGTAACCCAGTATTGTCTTTGCCCTAGATAATTTGCTTTCTCGAATAGCTTGGTTTAGCGTTATTGTAGATATATTAGCTGTATATGGTTAGGCTCCTGAGTTTGGGGTAGTATAGAGTTACTGGGGTTTCGAAAGTGCCCTATTACTTTTGTGGTAGGAGCGTATAGTCAGAAGGGTTTGTATGGTTTTGGGGGGTTAGGTTGGCATAACTTGGGGCCCTGAGGGGGGTAGAGTTAGTAAGTCCAGAGGGTTGGAGCTGGTAACCCCTTGTACACTCTTCCTCAGCACGTGACGACTGGGTAGATAGCGGGTGGTCGTCACACTGACTGGTTGGGCTAGTACCCTGACACAGCATGCTTCACCAGTTGATAATCCCCCTGCAGTGTCTCCCAGGTGCTAGGAGCAGCATCCAACCGATGGAACCCCATGTTAAGTATAGGTATATAAGTATGTGCAATGTACAGTAAGCTTGCGCAAGCCACATTTTTTATGGGTATAGTGTTAGGAATGTGATATGGGGGCATTTGTTAAAGTCACTGTGACATGCGTCATGTGAACTTGGATGGCATTTGGGCATTGGGTTGATTGGCGGCCGAAGGGCGCCAAATGAGAGAGCACTGAAATTTAGGTAAAATTTCAGTTCTCTCTGAATAACTCCCTATGTTTTATGTCTCTCCAAGCAACCGGAGAGACATAAAACCAGCTGCAAATAGCAGCCCTAGACGCCACTGTAACAAAATTCAAAGAGATTACTGCTGCCAGGGATTTGGCAGAATACAGGGCGAGCTCTGGGGTCACTCACTGCTGTACAGGGATACGAGATTCAGGGGGTTATAATGACTGAATCCCAGTACAGTACAGATACAATGTGTTACTGTAATTTACATATACAGGCATTATGTCACATACGGATATTATTTTTATATTCTAGTGGTATTTATTTTGGAAGTTATAACAAAACAAAATAATAATAAATAAAAAGGTTTTTTTTTAAAAAAAAATTGTCGGGTTTCATCTAAAAATAATGAGCATAAAACGGTCCTAATGAGCTTAGGTGAACTGGCTCAGCAGTGAAGGGGTTAAAAAGCAAAAACGTAAAAATTGGGTATTTCTATTCTCGGGACAAAATTTTTAAACTATTTAGCTGGGGTCTTTTTTGGTGGTTGTAGATTTTGGGGATTGAATTACGAAAAAGTGTGTTTTTACCATTTTTTTCATCATATTTCATATACCGGTATATTTATATTTTTAGTAAATTATACGATATGATGGAAATAATGGTGTTTTTAGAAAGTCCATTTAATGGCGGGAAAAATGGTGTATAATATGTGTGGGTTGCATAAACGAGTAAGAGGAAAATTTGGCCTAAACACTAAGGGCTAAATTACGACCTTAACGCAAACGTTAACGCTCACTTGCGTGAGCATTAACGTTGCTGCGGTATCTACTGCATATTACAATCCAAAGGCAAACGGGTTAAGTAACCCGTTTGCGTTCAGTACCTTGTGCTTTTCAGCGTGAGGTTACTTTACTTTGCGCTCCCCATGTTAAGCATAGGGAGCACAAAGTGTTAATCAGCGTTAGGATTACAAAGTCCTAACGCTGATTAAGTCTGGCTGTGGTTAGCAAAAAGTTAACCACAGCCAGGACTTGGTGTTAACGGATTCGCAGAAGCAGAATCTGTTAACACCAGGCTAAAAAATAAAAAAAAGCATCGTATACACACCCTCTGTCCCGCGGCGAGGTCCGTGGCTCCAACCGCCTCCTCCAGCCGGTGGGAGGAGGGAACGACTGGGGGAAAAAGTCCCCCCAGTCTCTCCCTGCTTATCACTACGCTTACCGGCCGGATCTCGTGAGCGCTGCTGCGAGCATCCAGGCTTTTTACGAGCGGTAGCAATGCAGGCAGCATTTTTTGCACCTGCAATGTAATCCAGCGTTAAAACGTGGGCGCAAGGAGGGAAAACTGCAGGTGCAGTTTTTCCTCCCTTGCGCCCGTGTTTTAACGCTCAGATCGTAATTTAGCCCTAACAGCACAGAAACGTAAAAACAGCAGTGGGCACTAAAGGACAGATTTGCGTAAAACCGACTGGTCACTAAGGGGTTAATTTTTATCTTTATCACAGTACTGTATCGCACAGAAAGGTCTTTTCTGTCTGCATAATAATACAGTCCCTGATTGAAATTGTGTAAGATAAGTGGGGACATCATCTACAGCTCAGAATCTTAAATTTCAACAATATTTCTGTAAAGGATAAACGAATACATGAAAAATTTTAAATGAGCAAATTAACATTTATATTTTTTAACTCAGAATAACTGTTGCTGTACGAAACTTCTATTTTACCCTGTATTTAATTGTTAACCTCACATCCCATGTTTCAAATAAATGCGTTGATAACATTTTTTCCAACAAAAATTGCTTGGTAGTGAAAGGGTTAAATGAAGAACTAAAGATTAGTCTTAATTATTAGACCCAGACAGGGCCGGCCTGTCCATGGAGCAGGGTGGAGCAGCCGCTCCAGGCAGCACTTTGTCAGGGGCAGCATTTTGCTGCTCTTTCAAAGGTCACCAGCCTGGACACGGCTGCAGGACAGTGTTCCGTTGAAACCCAAGCCGCGCCTGCCCCTTCAGCACGTGACTGCCCCTTTCAGCGGGCATGGAGGCCATCAGCTTAAGTTTTACCAGTGATGCAGCCTGGCTGTGGTCTCTCCTGCAGCGCAGTGCGCCTGTGAGATGGAATGCGGTGTTTAGAGCCTGTCATGTGACACACGCTGCAGGGCTCTGATGGCGTAGGCAAGCGCGTGTCTTTAAATGAATCCTGGGGAACCATGAGGCTGCTGAGGAGGTAGGCCTGGCTTGATATCATACAGGAGACTCTGTGCTCCCCCCCCCCGTGTGTGTTATAGAGGTTCACCTCCCGCCCTTCCCTTCTCACAGGGACATGTTGCTGCCCCCTTAAAGCACTGCCAGCTCCTCTGTCCTGGTTGAGGGAAGGCCTGGACAGACACTCTAGCCCAGAGTCCTGAGGGAGCTGCCGATTGAGGGCTGCACGGGGCCCAGATTGAAGACAATCTGCAGCTCCCTTACAGCCTGCACAGCATGATGGGAGCTGTAGTTAGTTGTTAATAGCTGGGGGATCTGCTTTTCACTGGCCTGGCAAGGCCTGGGTGACTTTGCTAAAATAAGTAAATCACATTTTTATCTTTCTAAACTGGGGGGGGGGGGTTAGTATGGAGCTGCCAGGGTTTGATCGAATTACAGAAATGACTGGGACGCCGCATGTTTTAATGCCACTTTATGGCTTTTTGCCCCCCCCCCCGTATTCCCTGAATTATTAAATCATGGTGAAAAACAAGCATTTTCCTAATTTCTTTCATACCTTCAGTGAGGGGCTTCCTATTTAAATGAACCCCCTGTGAAATCTAAATCGACAGTTACTCTGTGCCCTCCGGAGTCATTAATCCTCTGCGTCCCATCGTTACCGGTTGTGTTGTGTGTGTGTGACTGCATGTGTGTAACGGTATGTGGATGTGTGGGACAGTGTGCAGTGATATGTGGCACTCTGTGATATGCTCATACACACCATGTTTTTTGGGGGGTGGGGGCAGCAATTCATCCTTCGCTCCAGGCAGCACAGTGGTTTGGGCCGGCCCTGGACCCAGAGCGCCACCATACGTATTTATTTATTTTTGGACCAGCGTGCCAAGCAACGTGGATGACTAAAAATAAAGCAGGAGTGCATAACCTTTTGAAGAAATTTATATATATACTGTATATTAGATCCAAGAAAGGTTATGCTTCAGACTTCACATAAATGATGCTGCATACATACCGTCCTTTGGTGGTGTTGCTGATTCTGTTGTGACTTCAAAGCCACTTCCCTTGGAAAACCATTCAGACTCTTTCACACCTATATTATAAAAGATATATTAGCTTGACAGAAAGCAAAAATTTAGCTTTAATTTCGACATTTTCATTTTCTAGATACCTTAATGTTCTGAGACACATCTATATAGACTGAGACGCTAAAATGTGACTCTGTATATAAATAGTGAATATATATATATATATATATATATACACACAATAACACCAGCTCTCTCAGATTATTCACCCATGTTGTTTTCTCTATACGTATAGATCTCTCTGCCTGTCTGCCTCAGAGATGTAGAGCACTTTAAGTCTTATATTTAAAGGGACACTACCACTTAGAGAAGCTGTAAATAGATTACCTGTGCATTATAAATAAAACCACATTATAAAACATGACACTGTTTTGTTTATTTGTTTGAAGTAATTGCATGTAAAAAGGATAAATAAAGTAAGGTTTTGATCTCTTGGTTCCATTTTGTGTATTTTTCCATGATGCAACATTTAACAAAAGCTTTGCTTAGTGGCTCTTGTTTATTTAATCTAAATTATTTAACAGTTAATGAGGTGGAGGTGGAAATGTTTCGATAAGATTGCAGTAGGTCTATTGAGATCCAGGCTACTCCAGATAAGAGCTGGCAGTTAAATGAGATAAGAGAAATAAGATTAAAAGACTTTAAATCTAACCCTAGGTGATGTCCTTTAAATTAACAGCTTCGCGCAAATGTTAACGCGTGCGCAAAAATGCATTAACGCGAGGGGGAAAAACCATTTGCGCAGAACGTTGTATTACAATGTCTGCGCAAAAAATGTGCGTTAACGTCTACCGCTGGTGAACCTGCGCGAACCCTTTGCGAGTGTAATGTACATTGCACGTCCTATACTTAACATTGTGAGCGCAAATGCGTTTGTGCGCTGGTACGCGGATGGTATTACAATCTATGCACAAATGTTAACGGACAACGTTTGTGCGCATAATCTTAATGTCTTTGAAAAGCTGGTGTTAACAGAAAATCTGAACGCCCTGGCCGAAACCAAATACACCAGCACGAAAATAAAAATACAGCAAAGTACAGTTACACATTCTACTCATACCCAAACAATAAATTAGAGAAGTTGTGCGTGTTTTTATTATTGCTGCAGCATATATTTATATACTCAGATTGATTTTGACAGGAGCAAAAACTGAACGGGAGACAATTGTGGTTCTTAATTCAGATTGGCTGAATCGCGTGAAAAAACAGTCCGCCCACCGATTTCTGCGTGCAGCGTTAATGTGCGTGCGCTTTTGCGCATCTTTTTTACGCGCGTTATTCTTTGACGGATGAAAAAATGCGCTCGGATTGTAATACCAGCGTTAATTTACGTGCGTTAATGTTTAACGCTGCGCGCAAAAAAAAATAGCGCTCTGCGTGCACATTTGCGCAAAGCTGTTAATAGAGCCCACTGTGTGGTGTGTTTTCAACACAAAATATCACGCTATGGATGCACCCAGTGACACATATAGAGTAAAATAATTTTTTAACTAAACATACAAAGGAAAAACAAAGCACATGTAAAATATCAGCAACATAAAATAAACACAATAAAGACATTTCATTTTTTTTTATTGGTAGTGACCCTTTAAGTCAAATTATTTAATGCAAGAGCAGAATTGACGTTTCAATCCTTTTTTCAGATATTTAACAAGACTTGATTATCATCTTAGAACAGGCACGCCATATATCAAAGAATATTTTGCTTGTGTTTCATCTTCTGTTATTGATTTTCTTGAGTACCCTGTGGAAAATATACAATAAACGATAAGAGTGGTTCATAATGCACATTGTGGCATAGAGGCACTTGTGCCTCTGTTTTTTTGGGCAATTTGTCAATTCATCTAAATCACACAATTAAAATCCACCATGTTGACAAAACTAATGAAAGGGAATTTTGTGATGCGTGATTTTATTCCCATCAATTTAGTTTTTGAACCTGCTGCCAAAATGGGGGAAATTGTGATGCTCAATAAATTTACAAACCCAACACCACTGCTCTGATTACATGGGGTCTGTCAAATGATGTGGCTAGGTACCCAACCCTCAGCTAGAAAATGGATGTTTGATCTTTAGAGGACTGCCTGTAAATGATGATTTGTCACAGGGCAACTGACCAGTTCAGGGTAAAAAGGTGGACAGTAAACCTGTAAATTTTTAATTAATGTTAATATTATAAATATATTTAAAATATTTCTTACTAATTTTATTATATTAGCTAAATTAAATAAGTCAAATTAACCATTCAATTAATTAAAGAGACACTACCACTTACATAAGCTGTAAATAGATTAGTTGTGCATTACAAGTAAAACCACTTTAGAAAGCATATGCTTCTGTTTTATTTCTTCGTTTGAAGTAATTGCATTTAAAAGGGGATATATAAAGTAAGTTTTTTTTAAACTCCTGTTTCCATTTTGTGGATTTGTTTCCAGGATTGCAACATTAACCAAAATCTCTGCAAACGTTTTACTTTACTGATGTGGTTTATCTTCTACAGTATTTAACAGTCATGGAGGTGGATGATGGAATGTTTAGATACGGCTGCAGGCAGGGCTGGTTTGAAGGAGCTGTTTCCGGGTTTGCGAGGTTGAGCCCAATATGCGATGATAAAAGGAGTATAGGCAAGTATATGATAAACAAAGGATATTTATTTAGACACAGAGCAATAAAAGGAAATAAAAAGAAGCTAGAAGACACAGGGAAGACAGTGGATATTTAATAAACAGGAATAGGATATAACCAAAGAGACTGAGGAATGACAGGAAAATAGGTAGACACTGGATACACAGATAAACAGAGAGGCAGGACCAGGGAACAAGACTAACTAATAACAGAGAAACTGAATATAATGATAAATACACAGTAAGGTATAGATTTGGAGAGTTATAAGGCAGGGTTCAGAAAATAGAGAGGAGATGGTCTTTAAGGAATGGAGAGAGGTTCCAGCAGCGAAGTATCAATAGAGGAGTTAGGTAAATGCGGAGTCCAGTATTCAAGCAAGGGTCCAGCAACAGGTATTCAGCATAAACGTGGTTAAATACTTGGCCGAGTTCAGCAATAGGTATTCAGCATAGACGTGGTTAAGTACTTAGCAGAGTTCATCAATATGTATTCAGTATAAAGGGGTTTGGTTATTTCCAGGGGTCTGGTAGTCAAGAAACGGGAAGCTTGTTGCAGTTTGTTGGAGTCAGGACACTGAGTGAAACAGGCAAGGCAAAAGCAAAGCACCCATAGTGCTTTGCTCTTTTGTAGGGAGGTGCAGGCCTCTTGATTGTAAGCATCTGCACCTCCTGCAGGCTAGGAGAGACAAAAGTGATACATGAGGGGGCGGATTTAGGGTTTCAGGAATGTACCAACGCTGGATTTGCTTTTCCTGCGGTGCTGGTGACTGGGTACATGACAGCTGGACTGGGACAAAAAATTGGCCCTGGGCTTCATCCGTGAGAGTGGTCCACTCGATTTATGCAAACACACATACCCGGATTCATTAGTGCCAACAACCCCAGACGTTAGCTTAATATCGTCTCAAGCTACCACAACCGAAATGCAAGCCCTGCTTGCGCCTCGGATGTTGTGCAAGCTTACAGTAAATTCACGTGAAATTTATATTTTCCCTAGAGGAGAATCAGCCATTCCAACCTACAGTAACTCACAGAAGTGAGTACATCCCTCACATGTTTGTGAATATCTGATTATATCTTCTCATGTGACAACACTGAAGAAATTACACTTTGCTGCAATGTAAAGTAGTGAGTGAACAGCTTGTATAACAGTGTAAATATACTGTCCCCTCCAAATAACTCCACACAACCATTAACGTGTAACCCGCTGGCAACAAAAGTGAGTACACCCCTAAGTGAAAATGTCCAAATTGTCAATATTTTGGGCTAAATTACATACCTAGCGCTAAAATGCGGGCGCTAGGGAGGAAAAACTGCGACCGCGTTTTAGCGCTAGATTACAATGCAGGTGCTAAAAAAGCTGCCTGCATTGTTTGCAGGCGCTAACCGCAGCCGCGTGCATCCTCTTAATGCAGTCCATAGTACTCCATTCAAGCAGACACCGGCGGTCACATGGCCAGCTGGATCTCCCCTTGTGTAATGCCCCACGCCGCGGTCGGACCGCGGCCGCCATATTGGGACGCCTGGCAGACTCACCTGAGGTCCCTCGTGGCGCGTCGCTCCCTGATTCCGATCTTCAGCTCGAGGGAGGAGAGCCAGGATGTGTCCCACGCCGTCTCCGGGATCCAACTGAACAGGAGGCAAGCGCGCATGCGCGATCGTCCATCCCAGAGCATGAAGACCTAGGTACTCTGGTGCCCTCTGCTGGTCAAGTTAAGGTACTGCACCCCACCTGCACTGGAGATCCTCGTATACCACCAATTAATCTACCTAGCACTCAGGTATCCCTATTACACCTGCGAGTCCCAGGTGAACGGTGTTCGTATGATTCCCTGAACCCTATTTAAACCTGCCGCCTTCTCCAGTTCACTAACCAGGTTATACTGTGGTTACACCACGTTATCCAGTGGTTCCCCTTCGTGTTCCTCTAAAAGGATTCTGACTTCCGTTCCTGCTGCCGATACAGCTTCGCCTCGATTCCTGTTGCTACGGTACCAGCTCCACTTCTGTTCCGGCCATCACGGTACCAGCTCCACTCCGGTTCCTGTTGCCACGGTACAGCTCCACTCCGGTTCCCGCTGCCACGGTACAAGCTCCGCTCCGGTTCCTGTTGCCACGGTACAACTCCGCTCCGGTTCCGGTTGCCACGGTACAACTCCGCTCCGGTTCCCGCTGCCACGGTACAGCTCCGCTCCGGTTCCCGCTGCCACGGTACAACTCCGCTCCGGTTCCCGCTGCCACAGTACAGCTCCACTCCGGTTCCTGTTGCCACAGTACAGCTCCGCTTCTGTTGCCACGATACCACTCCGCTCCTGTTCCTGTTGCCACGGTACAGCTCCGCTCCGGTTCCTGTTGCCACGATACAGCTCCACTTCTATTCCTGCGGCCACGAAACAGCTCTGCTTCTGTTGCCACGATACAGCTCCACTTCGGTTCCTACCATCACGGTACAGCTCCATTCCGCTTCCATATTCAAGATTGCCATCGCAGTGCCAGTTCCACCTCCCGGCATACCTCTACCCCTGGACTATTTCCAAGATTGCAACCGTATTTAATTATCCTTACAACTCTCCGTTCTGGACTTTTATTTCTGTCAAAAAGAAACATTACATTACTTTATTCTGGACTTATATTTTGTTGTCTTCAGTAAAGCTTAATCAATCATATTCCTTCTGGTCTCCTCCTTCGGCTTGCCATTGGGTTCCATACACCCAACACCATACAGGGGTCAAAGCCTCTGTCCTTACAGAATAACCTGGTTCCTAAAAACATGGAACCCGCAAGCTCGAACCAAATCCTTGCTGTACTTACAGAACAAGTGTCAGCACTAACCAAGGTGGTACAGAAACTACAAACCGGCCAAGAAGCCTTATTGCATAAGGAAAGAAGCCGGGCTGAGAGTACTGCATTACCTCCATCACCATCCGGCTCTATGATACAGCAGGTGGATCTGCCCGAGCCCAGAGTCAACATGCCTGAACGGTTTGCCGGTGATCGCACAAGGTATCGTACGTTCATCACCACCTGTGAGCTCATGTTTTCACTTTGCCCACGTACCTATGGATCGGACTCTGTGAAGGTGAGGTCAGCCATCTCCTTACTGTCTGGACCTCCACAGGAATGGGCCTTCCAGTTACTACGTGAAGGAAGCCCCCTATTGACTTCCTGGGGTTCCTTCGTCCGAGCTATGAATCCTATCTATGATGACCCTCTAAGGTCTTCCGCTGCACTAACCACCATCCGACATCTAAAACAAGGAAGGCGACCGGTGGAGGATTACATCTCTGAGTTCCGGGCAGTGGCAGCCGATACAGGCCTGAATGATGTGGGCCTTAAAGATCACTTTCGTCATGGTCTTTCTGAACAATTGAAAGATGAATTGGCTCGTATAGGAGTACCTACTTCCTTGGAGGCCTTGATTACCCAGTCTCTGGTCTTGGATCAACGCTTCAGAGAACGACGTCAAGAGAGACTCTCTAATGCTCCTTTCACCTCCCTCGAAGACACGAACCTTCTCCTGTGTCTTCTCCACGACCGACCTCCTCCTCTTCAAATCCCGAACCCATGGAGATTGGTACCACCAAAGGTCCGCTGTCGCCCTCTGAGCGTGATAGACGTCGCAGCCAGAATCTCTGCCTGTATTGCGGCCAACCAGGTCATCTTTTGCGTGGCTGCCCTACACGACCACCACGTCCCTCTGAAAGAGGTAAGAACCATCCAACTATTGCCTCTCTTCAAAGTGTGGTCGGCTCTGCTTCTACTCACCTAGCCATTCCTGTCACCTTACAGTGGGGAGATAGAAGCGTCGATTTGAACGCCATCATCGACTCTGGAGCCAGTAACAGCTTCTTTGACTCATCCCTTGCTACCTCCTTGGCTGTTCCTACTCAACAAAAAAAGAAACCCGTGCCTCTGCATATGGTGGATGGAAGCACCCTACGCACCGGTCCAGTTACCCACGAAACCACCCTCTTGAAGCTCCTAATTGGAACCAAGCACCAAGAAAATCTTCAGTGGGACATTGTTCCTTCACCCTTATTCCCTATAGTCCTGGGACTTCCTTGGCTCCGCACCCATAACCCATATATTGATTGGCCTTCCAATACCGTGTCCTTCCCCTCCTGTCACTGTCGAGTCCACTGCATGAACGGCTCCAAGTCCGAGAAGGTCGCCTTTTCCACCTATCCATCTTCCACGCTACCACCTAAGTATTCAGAATTTCAAGACGTATTTGAGAAAAAAGGGGTTGATACACTTCCTCCACACAGAGAGTACGACTGTCCTATTGACCTCCTTCCAGGAGCACCCATACCCCATGGACGTATCTTTAACCTGTCTGTTCCCGAATCACAGTCTCTGAAGGACTACATCGAAGACAGTCTTACAAAAGGATTCATCCGTCACTCTACATCTCCTGCTGGAGCGGGTATCTTCTTCGTTGGGAAAAGAGACGGCGGTCTCCGCCCTTGCGTTGACTATAGAGCATTAAACGCGATTACAGTACGGAATCGCTACCCGCTCCCATTGATTCCTGAACTACTCGATAGGGTGAAGGATGCGTGTATTTTTACTAAGATTGATCTTCGTGGAGCGTATAATTTGGTCCGCATGAGAAAAAGAGACGAGTGGAAGACCGCCTTTCGATCCCGATACGGTCACTTCGAGTATCTCGTCATGCCATTTGGGTTATGCAATGCTCCAGCCGCCTTCCAGCATTTTCTCAACAACATCTTCCGTGACGTTCTGGATACCTTCCTTGTGGTCTACCTCGACGATCTCTTGGTATACTCTCGAACCATCCAAGAACATGAACAGCACGTCCGTCTTGTGTTATCTCGTCTTCGTCAACATAAGCTATATGGCAAAATCGAGAAAAGCACTTTTGAAAAATCCTCTATAGAATTCCTGGGATATGTCCTATCACCAGGACATGTTGAAATGGACAAAGCCAAGATTAAGGCGATCCTAGACTGGCCGACACCCAGAGATAAAAAGATGGTTCAACAATTCATGGGATTCGCCAACTTTTATCGTCGCTTCATTCGGTCCTTCTCTCATCTCACCGCACCCATCACTTCCCTGACCAAAAAAGATGTAAAATTCTGTTGGACTGAAGAAGCTCAGCAAGCCTTCGACAAGCTGAAAGAAAGCTTCACCCAAGCCCTCATCCTGAAACAACCAGACATCGACTTACCATATTCTCTGGAGACAGATGCCTCCGATATCGCCCTAGGAGCAATTCTCTCCCAGAAATCGGGAGTAAAGAACCTTATGCATCCCATGGCCTTTTATTCCAGACGTCTTTTCCCAGCCGAAAAGAATTACAGTATAGGTGAGAAAGAGCTCCTGGCGCTCAAGAGTGCCCTCGAGGAATGGAGACACCTTCTCGAAGGGGCAAAACATCCCGTGGTAGTCTACACGGACCACCGCAATTTGGAATATCTCCGCACCGCCAAAAGATTGCGACCTCGACAAGCCAGATGGGCGTTATTCTTCGCCTGCTTCCTGTTGCAAATTACCTACAGACCTGGAGTAAGAAATGGTAAGGCAGATGCGCTTTCCCGTCGGTACGATTCAGACGCCTTTCCTTCCACCACTCAACCCGACTCCATCCTGCCTGACGAATTCTTCTGTGCCTCACAAGGATCCTTAATAGAAAATATAAAGAAATATAGTCTTCAACCACCGACTGACATTCAGGGGCTCATACCCAACGATGGACTTTTCTATCATGATGAACAAATATATGTTCCTCCAGAGGTTCGTCTACAGGTATTACAACACTCCCACGACCTCCCGGCTGCTGGACATGGTGGCATCAAGAAAACCATAGATGCCGTACATCGACACTTCTGGTGCCCATCCGTGAAGAAGGACATCATCGCCTTTGTAACCTCTTGTTCTGTTTGTGCACGCAACAAGCAACCCCGTACCCGTCCTGCTGGTCTTCTCCAACCCCTGGCTCCACCGCTGCATCCGTGGAAAGATATTTCGATGGACTTTATAGTAGATCTTCCCCCTTCGCATCGCTACACCACCATCCTGGTAGTGGTAGACCGCTGTACCAAGATGGCCCATTTCATACCAGCAGTAGGCCTACCCACAGCAGCTGAAACAGCCACCTTGTTCATCAAGGAGATATTCCGCCTCCATGGTACTCCTCGTTCCATTGTCACAGACAGAGGATCTCAGTTTACTTCCCGTTTTTGGTCCCAAATGTGTCGTAGCTTAAAAATTGCCAGGTGTCTTTCTTCAGCCTTTCATCCACAGAGTAACGGCCAGACTGAGCGGACAAATCAGACGCTGGAACAATACCTTCGTTGCTTCACCACGCATCTCCAAGACGACTGGCTGGACGTCATACCGACTGCCGAATTTGCGTACAATAATCAGGTACACTCATCAACTCGCTTTTCACCTTTCTTTGCCAATTACGGTTATCATCCTAGCACTCTTCCAGAGATGCCGCTCAACACTCCAGTTCCAGAAGTATCAACCCGCTTGAGAAACCTACGCGGTCAACTACGAACGCTACGCCACCAGTTGCTACTAGCCCAACAGAACCAAAAGAAATATGCTGATCGTGGTCGCAAGGAAGCTCCTGTGTATGCACCCGGAGACAAGGTGTTACTATCCACGGCTCATCTCCGTTTGGATTGTCCCTCGAAGAAGCTGGGCCCTCGCTACATTGGCCCATTTCCGGTCCTCAGAATGGTTAACTCCGTGGCGGCCCGCTTAACTCTTCCTCCTTCCTACAGGATCCATCCTGTCTTCCATATATCTCTCTTGAAACCCTGGCATGAGAATCCGTTCCCCGATCGGAATACTAAACCACCTTCTCCTGTACCCATATCTGGAGAAGAGGAATTCGAGATATCACGTATTCTGGATTCGAGACTCCGTTACGGCAGATTAGAATACTTGGTACACTGGAAGGGATACGGTCCTGAAGAACGATCTTGGGAACCCAGTGCCAGCGTCCATGCTCCTGCAAAGGTTCGTGCCTTTCATATCCGTTATCCTTCCAAGCCGTCGACCAAGCGCACCCTGGGGTTGCGCCTTGGTGGGGGGTCCTGTAATGCCCCACGCCGCGGTCGGACCGCGGCCGCCATATTGGGACGCCTGGCAGACTCACCTGAGGTCCCTCGTGGCGCGTCGCTCCCTGATTCCGATCTTCAGCTCGAGGGAGGAGAGCCAGGATGTGTCCCACGCCGTCTCCGGGATCCAACTGAACAGGAGGCAAGCGCGCATGCGCGATCGTCCATCCAGAGCATGAAGACCTAGGTACTCTGGCGCCCTCTGCTGGTCAAGTTAAGGTACTGCACACCCACCTGCACTGGAGATCCTCGTATACCACCAATTAATCTACCTAGCACTCAGGTATCCCTATTACACCTGCGAGTCCCAGGTGAACGGTGTTCGTATGATTCCCTGAACCCTATTTAAACCTGCCGCCTTCTCCAGTTCACTAACCAGGTTATACTGTGGTTACACCACGTTACCCAGTGGTTCCCCTTCGTGTTCCTCTAAAAGGATTCTGACTTCCGTTCCTGCTGCCGATACAGCTTCGCCTCGATTCCTGTTGCCACGGTACCAGCTCCACTTCTGTTCCGGCCATCACGGTACCAGCTCCACTCCGGTTCCTGTTGCCACGGTACAGCTCCACTCCGGTTCCCGCTGCCACGGTACAAGCTCCGCTCCGGTTCCTGTTGCCACGGTACAACTCCGCTCCGGTTCCGGTTGCCACGGTACACTCCGCTCGGTTTCCGCTGCCACGGTACAGCTCCGCTCCGGTTCCGTTGCCACGGTACAACTCCGCTCCGGTTCCCGCTGCCACAGTACAGCTCCACTCCGGTTCCTGTTGCCACAGTACAGCTCCGCTTCTGTTGCCACGATACCACTCCGCTCCTGTTCCTGTTGCCACGGTACAGCTCCGCTCCGGTTCCTGTTGCCACGATACAGCTCCACTTCTATTCCTGCGCCACGAACAGCTCTGCTTCTGTTGCCACGATACAGCTCCACTTCGGTTCCTACCATCACGGTACAGCTCCATTCCGCTTCCATATTCAAGATTGCCATCGCAGTGCCAGTTCCACCTCCCGGCCTTACCTCTACCCCTGGACTATTTCCAAGATTGCAACCGTATTTAATTATCCTTACAACTCTCCGTTCTGGACTTTTATTTCTGTCAAAAAGAAACATTACATTACTTTATTCTGGACTTATATTTTGTGGTCTTCAGTAAAGCTTAATCAATCATATTCCTTCTGGTCTCCTCCTTCGGCTTGCCATTGGGTTCCATACACCCAACACCATACAGGGGTCAAAGCCTCTGTCCTTACACCTTGCGAGACCCGGCCGGTCTGCGTAGTGATACGCAGGGGGAGACAGGGGGGACTTTTTCCCCCAGTCTCTCCCTGCTCCCGCCGGACTGAGGAGGCGGACAGAGCCGCAGTCCTCGCCGTGGGTCAGGAGGTGAGTATATTGAATTTTTGGGGTGGCTTCTGGATGGTGCGAACGGATTCTGCAGACGTTTGTGGAAAACGACTTGGTAGTAAAGAGGTTAATTTTTTTTTCAAAATATCCCCTAACATTATAGCAGTGCTATGATGACGCAAATAATAAACTACAGAGGTATCATTGTAGCACTACATTAAATATTAAAGGAACACTCTAGCGTTAAGATTGTAATAGGGCCCATAGAGTTATACTATACAGATATGGAGAAAAAGGGAAAGTGCTGCTTTTGTAGGAGGGGCAGTAAATTAGTCTTGCCCAGGATGACCTGCTGAATTTAAAGAGTGGATGTGCTGAATTTATAGCACATTCTAATGTTCAGGTTTGGCTGTACCCACAGAAAATCCGCTCAAAATGTCCACATTGTCCTACCTGCTGTGTTTAGAAACAAAGGTGGGTATTTGAGAGATGGTATTTAGGTTCCCAACTACCTTTTACTGGATAATCTTTATCTTGTTGCAGTTAAAGAATGTGAAAATTGACTGATTATTTACAATGTGTAATTAATAAATGTTCCATGTGCACACTGAACTGAAATGAGCTGCATGTGCCTATCCTTGGAAATATTCATCATGCACCCATATAAATTCCATGTATTAGTGGCCTTGACCTCTTTCACAAAGAGCTGAGGGTACAACGAATATCGAATTCCCCTTTAAATAAGTGATGTAGTTAACATCTGAAGCAATAAGGTTATTGGTGCAACTCATTTACCCAAAAGCCTTAACCACAGCAAAATGATGGCAAAGGGTAATTGAAAGTGTTTCACGTAAAGAGAATATTGACCTTGACATATAACTCCAGCATCCTCATGATGCCCACAGTTGTGCTGACCCCAGCCTAGATGGAAGCAGTCCGTTAGATCTTTCTCTGTGCCATGACAATCCACATTGTCAAGAAGGATAGGGCCACTGCCATAGCCAAAATAGCTCAGGGTTGTAGCAACAATAGCTGAACCGCAGCCCATCTGCCTACACACCACCTGAGCATTGTTGTAATCCCAGTCATCATCACACACAGTTCCCCAACTGTTCCCGTACAGCACTTCCACCCTGCCTTGGCAGCTGCTGTTTCCGTTTACCAGTCTCATGCTACCACCTGTTGGACAAAAGAGAGAAAACCATGATATTTTTCACAATAAACATTGTGCCCTTCATTCATATGCAGTCATATAATTAGGTTTCGTTGTACGTTTGTGATAAAGATAACCCCTCATGATATAAATTCCCATGAATATTTATTTAAGTACTTGCAGTATATTCTAGACCTATATCTACCAATACGATGAGTTAAATTTGATGTATTTTACCAGTTAACATATGGTACTTTTCTTATATTGTTCTTCACATTATCCATATCATCTTAATAATCATGCTAACATATCGTCCAATGTGAAAGAACAAAGACAACGATAATGAATTATTTTGTTCATTTAACCCCTTCACTACCGATAGAGATATCTCGCTATGCTGATCTGCAGCCCAAAAGCAATTAAAGCAGCTCCATCGTTTGCAAGCTCCTGTGGCTCCGTTTTACTAAGCAAAGCTGCTAGGCTTGCGCCTGCTAGGCCTCCAATCCTCCTCACTACCTCACCACTGTAGGGGCATAGGAGATTGCTGCATGTGAAGCTGCGGGGGGCCCCGGGCCCACTGGCCAAGCATGGACTCTTGGGCCATATTTTTTGGTAGACTTGACAGATATTTTGGGGAAATTCACAAAGAAAAAAGCAAGAATTAGCAAGACTCGCGCAATGGGTTTGGGACTCTAATTGTGCATTGGTAGGAGTGGGTGTCCCACTCCACAGGAAATCCAGATACAGAAAGAAGGTTCCTAGCACACTTCTTGATAAAAAAGCAATTTAAGTGAAATCCTGTGTACTCGATTTCATAGGCTCACTGGGCATTGCACATTATGCACCGGTTTAGACTACATTTTCTCTCTCAGTATAGGAACCATAAATTAGAGATGCGCATTTGTTTTGAAAAAATTCGGAACGAAATCCATTAATTCGTATTTCGGAAGTACTTACGAATAACGAATCGATACGATACGAATTCGAAATGAAAAAAATGGTATATAACTAATTTAGTTCGTTTTACATTGTGTCATCATCATAAAAGAAAAATTGTAATAATTTTTTTTTGCTGTTCTGGAATTCGAATCGATATCAACTATCGAATTGATATATCAACTATATCAACTTTCCGAACACACCGTAGAAACCCGAGCAGCCGCCGATCACAGCGCAGAGCAGCTGCCGGAAAAAGCCGACACCGCAGACGAATGGAGTACAAAAAAAAGTACGCTTGAATGTTTGAAAAGTAAAATGCTGTTTGCAAAGAAACTACAGAATGAAAATTTTGAAATTTACATATAAGATCCAATGAATGATAATAAAAAGGGCTGTTACAGACAAAAGAAAAAACGATTAAAAAAAGTTTGCTAGATAAATTCCAAAAAATGCCTAAAAGATCCTAAAAATAAAGAGACTTTTTACTGCAGAATAAAATAATGAACGATTTATTAGATATTGAATTAAAACGGGAATATTTTTAACATTCAAGCCTATGGGATTCGCCTGAATAAACCTGTCGAATGAAACCACCGAATGGCAGAGCATTTCGGCAACTTTTCACTGCTGTTTTGTGTTCTCTGAATAGACGAAGCATTGCTTCTCTATGGGGATTTCACTGCCCTCGAACAGGCACCGTATGTGCAGGCAATTCGCAAACATTTGGCAAACTGCCTGCTCTCTGAATAGCCGAATGGCCAGGAAAGGTAGCCGGACGCTGAATTTCACTGTTCGGTTACCTTTCGGCCACAATTCGGATCTCTTTGAATAACCCTGTAAATCTGTGACTCAGCTTAATATTTAACCCTAGATTGTCTTTTAACAGCATAATATGTTTAATTGGGGTTTTATTTAGTGATCCAAAATTCAAATTGATATCAACTATTGAATTGATATATGAAATTCGAAATTTCAAATCGATACGAAATTTTTAATCGATATGAAATGAAATACTGAAAATTTAATTATTTAAAAATGAAACGAAATGAAACTAAACTAAACAAATTTTTCAGCCATGCACATCCCTGCAATAAATGTAAACTGCTGCAAACATTATTACATTCATTACAGGAGTTGTAACGAAACTTGACTTGGAATAACAAAGGGTCTGTTAATAGTTACGTGTGAAGCTGTTGAAACATACAGGGTTATTCAAAGAGATTCGAAAAGTCATCGCACGTTCGGTGACTTTTCGTTCTCTTCAATTCGGTTCCCTTTGCCGATCCCATTTCGGTGACCCTGCGGTGTATTCAGCAAGCACCACAGGGTCCCCGAATTGCAGGGAAAGGCCGCCGCAAACCCGCCGAAAACTAACCGCAAAACCCAGCGAATGCACGCCGAAAACCCTCAAAAACATCTGGATTAACCGGCCGAAAACCACAGAAAAACCCGAACAGGAGCCGATCGCAGCCTTAGACACAGCAGAAGAGGCAGTGAATAAATTAGCAAAACAGTTTGTATGAATGTGTGAAAGTGAAATGCTGTTTGCAAAGAAACTACTGAGCGAAAATGTCTGAAATTTACATATGAGGTCCAGGGAATGATAATAAAGAGGGCAGTTACAGAAAAAATAAGTAAACTTTAACCCTTTCGCTGCTGAGGCTTTTCACACCTCTGTGCTGAGGTCATTTTTACTGGTTTCGCTCATCATGTTTAACCGCGTTTTGAAGCCATATTTTGATATATGACCCAGACATATTATATATCGTTCTTTCCGGCAGACTCCACAGATTCATAATATGTCATTATTATATGTATACGTTATGTCATGTCTGTATATTATAACAAAAAATGCAATAAAATTAGAATTTTCAATAATTTATTATGTGTAAAGTGTTTTTTTCACACTTTAACATGCGATCGTTTGCGGTTATATTTTGTATGGGGTGCGCTATTTGAAATGGGGACTCGTTACATTTTTTTTTGGGGAAAATGTCGCTATTTTTAACAAACGCACCGCATACAAAAATCGTTAGTGCAGCATTATTGTTCACATTATAATTGAAATGGGAACAATATTGCTGCATTAACAAAACAAAAGAAAAAATTAAAAAATGTTTTTAAATATATATATTTTTTTATTTTTAATTTTCATTTTTTTTTACAACTTTTTTCATTATCATGTTTGATATCGTTGGAAAGGCCATGCTCTGGCCGATCCAACGATATCAAATATTAACCCCTAGCTGCCACGGATTGGGAGATAGGGGGTTCCAATGAACCCCCCATCTCCACCATTGGTGGCAGCTAGGGGTTAACTCCAGGACTGGCGTCATCGTGCTATGCACGATGACGCCAGTCCTCAGGGGGAGTTCCCGGAGGCTTGGCCGACATCCAAGATGTCGGCCAGCTCCGGGAAAGGATCACGAACCGGTGCTTTTCAGCACCGATTCGTGATCCGGCTCCCCAGGGGTTAATGACAGCCACCGTTTGGAAGGGCAGGCTGTGCCCTTCCAAACGGTGCCTGGATTGAGCCCCTGCTCCCCGGCGATTGGGAGGGAGAGAGGCCCTTTCAGGCGCCTCCTCCGCACATGCGGGGAGGGTGCGCCTGAATTAGATGTCATCGCACCGCCGCAATGACATCTAATTGCTCCACCGGGGTCCCAAGATGTCAGCCCGCACCAGGGGGGCGCAGCAATCCGCCAGAATCTGGCGGATTGCTGCCTCCTGTGCATGGACGCGCTCAGCGCATCCACAGCACAGGAGAACCACTTGGCACCGTATGTGTATAATATGTTTAATTGGGGTTTTATTTAGTGATCCAAAATTCAAATTGATATCAACTATTGAATTGATATATGAAATTCGAAATTTCAAATCGATACGAAATTTTTAATCGATATTTACGCTGAGCGCGTCCATAGCAGCCAAGTGGTTAAAAAAAAAAATCTGAAAAATGCTTAAAATATCCTAAAAAATCTATAAATAAAGAGACTCTTTACTGCAGAATTTTATAATGAAATGTTTATTAGATATTGAATTAAAACGGGAATATTTTTAACATTGAAGCCTATGGGATTCTCCTGAATAAATTTGCCGCGTGAAACCACCGAATGGCAGGGCATTTCGGGAACCTTTCACTGCTGGTTTGTGTTATCTGAATAGCCGAAGCAGTGCTTTTCATGGGGTTTTCACTGCCCTCGAACAAGCACCGAATGTTCAGGCAATTCGCTAGGATTTGGCGAATTGCCTGCTCTCTGGATAGCCGAATGGCCAAGAAAGGTAACCGGACGCTGATTTTCAGCGTTCGGTTACCTTTCTCAAGCAATTCGGATCTCTTTGAATAACCCTAATAATATTTATTATGCACATTTTGTGAATAACTTTACATAAAGACAGACTTACTTTTTCTACCTGGTTGTAGAGCGGCAGTTGTAAAGAGATCAGTTTCAGGAGAAGGACGGCCTCCACCCCACGTAACTGTGTAAGTATAAAAGAAGTCATGGGTTTAATTATCAACATTTGATAAGCAAAAAGGAGTGATAAAAAATATATATCTTACCTGTAGCAGTGTCAGTTAGAGAATCTGCTATATCTTGAGACATGGGAAAGGTGTTTGGTGTTGTGGTTGATACCCCTAAACCTAGAAAGAAAATTAAAGAATGTTGAATATTTGAAAATGTTGTATGCATATATACTTAGTGCAGATTAGATGGGGTTGGCTACCACATAGGAAGGAAATATTTTGCAGTCTGATATGCTTCTCTACAGTATTGTGTTTTTAAAGACATCAAGTCAAAGGGGCATCTGGTGAGTAATTGTGTCCTATAAGTAGGGAGGAAGTCCTGGAGGTGTCCTATAGGAGATTATCATCTTTTCATACCCGCATCCAAGACAATCTAAGGTCACCGGCAGTGCAAAGTGGATGGAATATGCCATCTAAAAATTGACAAGATTAGGGATATGGTTGTAGAGTGTTTTGCATGTAAGGATTTTTAATTGAAGTATTCTAAAATGAATATAAATGAGCCAAGTACGACTTAGAGACGGGCAAAGTGGGAGAAGTACAGATTGGGAAATATTCCAAAATTGGTGCTAACATAACCAGAGCTGTTGTAATCTTAACAACTCCATAGACTATTATGGGCTCTATTACAATGTTGGCGATAAAACCTGGACGCTAACTGGGGAAAACCTGCACCTGCAGATTTCCACTTATCCCTGTTTTAGCACCATAGTACGGGGCAGGGTCTGATTCAGCAGTCTGCCCTGGAACGCAGCGCTATCCTCCTGGATACTCCAAAGGAGTCCATAGGGCTCAATGGAGGATTGTACTGCCGGGCCGTGAGCCCTGCGCGACTATTTGTCCCCAGTCTCAATCTGCTCCCGGCATTCAAAAGCAGCAAATCGGGCCACCATTCACCCCGTGGGATGAAAGGCGAGTATATAATTTTTTGGAGGGGGTTTCAGCTGGTGATAACTGAGTTTGCAGAAGTGGTATCAGTAGCACCAGCTTCCTTGCAGCGGTTAACATTTTAGTTACCACAGCGGTGCGTAAATTATCGTTAGGAATTTGTAATCCTAACACTAATTACTGATTGTGCTCCCCATGTTAAGCATAGAGAGCGCAAATTACAGTAAACTCCTGGAAGCGAGCGCAATCCCCGATGAGGTAACAGATTTTTTTAACCCGTTAACACTAGGGTTGTAATAGGGGGCATGCGTTAAAGTCACTTAACCTAGCGTTACCGTTCACATATCTGAGCACTAATGCTAGCGTTAAGTTTGCAATAGTGCCCTATAATGGTTCTGGTAAGTTTACAACAGCTCTGGTTAAGTTAGCACTGACTTTGTAATATGGCCCAATGGGTCCTATTTTAATCATCATGCTAAAACAGGGATGCCAAGGAGGAAAACCTGCGCCTGCAGGTTTCTCCTCAGCGCCCCCGTTTTAGTGTGATATTACGGTGCAGGTGCTAATCCAGCAGCCTGCACCTTAAAGCTGCGCTAAACTTTGGGATGCTCACGGCAGTTCTAAGCGCCACTGGGAGCATCCCTTCCATGGAGTCCATAGAACTTCATTGAGGCTTCCGCTGCTGGTCAAATGACAACTTAGAAGAGGGTTACAGTATGTCATGGAGCTGATGTAACGCTCCATGCTTCAAATCCCAAGAGACTTTATGTTCATTTATATCGTGTGTTTTTAAATATTTTACATCGTTTGGTTTTAGTTTAAATTAGTTTAGTGTAAAATGGCGTAACTTTAGTTTTAAAAATACTTATATTCCTGTAGGTAAATGTGTTTTTGTGTAAAACAGTAAACAAGCTTTACTGCTGTGTAATTTATGCACCAGGGCTTTTCCCCTTATCTGGCTGCATGTTTAATTCAAGGGATCTGTGATAGTGTTTGTGTTTAATCTTATGTGTTAGAACAATGGATATACAAATGTTGTGTGAGCTGAAGGCTAAAGAATGTAAAGAATGTTTATTGTAAATAACTGACATAATGTAATTAGTATGGGTAGGACGAGGTGCGTCATTTTATGCAAATTATGACTGTTGGACTTCAGCATAAATGGTGGCGTTTTGTTCATTAAAAAGTCAGAGAACTCTCAGAGCTCAGAGAGAGAGAATCCTGTTTTAAAGCATACAGCCGCGCCTGGTGTCTTTATTACAAACTACGCTACACTCCACACTCACCCTCAGAAGGCAGAGAGCGGCCTTCTGGAGATTCCTAACGGCTCCAGGGCAGAGGAACAGCAGCAGGCGGGTCAAGCTGCTCGAGGCGCTGAGGACAGCGCTCCCAGTAGCCGGGCTGACCGCAACGAAGGGGTGTCTGGAGAGTCAGGACAGACGGAAGAGAACGGTTCCATCACATTGGTGGCAGCGGTGGGATAGAGGCTCTCCAACACCAATACACCCCGAGATGACAAACTATACAGCCTGCAAGCAGAACACCCTGAAGGACCTGCTGGAAAGCCATGGAAGGAACGAATATTGAAGAAAGGGTCAAAGGCACAAGTTTGGTGCAACCAGGAGCGAGATGGAAACGCTCAAGGAGGTAAAAAGACGCCTCAAGCAATATGGTCCAAACCCTAGCATGGACCTGTTCCAGAGCGTTTGGAATGAGGTCTGTTTATTGCAGAAAGGAGAAGCTGTGCAGGACCAGGAAGATTTTAACCCTCTGCATGTGGAATACAGTAAATGCAAGGTCCCAGGCTGGATGGAACCAGGGGACATTCGTGGCCAGGAGGAGAACTGGCTGGCAACTACACCACACACCCAGAGGTTGTCTACAGACTTGGATTGGCAGAGACCAGGGATTTTGGAAGCATCGGCTTCTGCCAACGCCAAGACCCAATCAAAATATGCCTCTGCACCAACTGTGACCGTCAACCCACCCTCAAGTAAGGCTAAAAAGAAGCGGAGGGGTGGACGGGTGAAATAAATGGAGGTGGTGCTGGAGAGCGAATGCAAATGTTGTGACCCGCTTCGAAGGGAGGTAGAGACCTTGAAAGGGCAACTAGACTTTGCAACCCAGAGCGAGAAAGAGACTGGCCTGCAATTGCACCAGCTACAGGATAAACTGCGAACTGTCACGGAGGAGAGAGATTTCCACTGCATGGAAGTACGAGAACAGTCGGTCAGTATACGAAAGTTGTCATCCCAGCTGCAGGTCTGTGAAGACTGTAACATCGACCTACACACGGAGCTCCGTGGTGCTCAGGCGCAGATAGCGGAGCTGGAGCGCAGCTCCCGTGTAGTGATTGAGCAGCTGGAGGACGAACAGCGAACCAGAGCGGCTCTACAGACAGAAATTAACACATTTAAAACTCGTCTGGAGCGCTGTGAGCAGGAGTTGGAGCAGATACAGCTCTCCCGGGATACTTTTCAGGCACGGGTCTATGAGCAGCAAGAGGAAATAATGCTGCTCCAGAACCAACTCCAGCTGTGCCAACACCAGCTACTAGAAGCAGACGCAGCTCAGAAGGAGAGCCTTGCTCAAACTAAGGCAAGCGAGATGGAGGTGAGCCGTCTGACACACTAACTAGGTGTATTGGAGCAGGAGCACCAGGGCACTGTTAGCCACCTGCAGGCTGAGCTTGAAGGGACACGAGCACAGTGCCAACAGCTCCAAGATGAGTTGTCCCTGGCACAAGCTGCCAGCACCCATGTGCCCACCATGGAGGAGAGCAGCACAACAGGGGGTCGAGTCATTGCCCCTGATATATTTTGCACCGAAGAGCGTTTGTACCCAGTGTTGCTGGAGGCTGTTTTGGCATCCACGTGCGACTGTTCCGCGAGGAAAATGGAGACCCCTCATAATGCCACCCCTACCAACCAAGGTGCAGAAAGAGAGGAGATCACTTCCCCCCTTCCCAGGAGACCAGTGAGTGACCATTCTGAGAGGCAATCAAGTTCCTGGCCCCAGGAAGAATTGCGCCCTTTTGGGATTTTGGGGATTGCCGTGGGCTGGGCCCTTTTTAAATGTTCAGGAGGGGGGCATCAGCAGAAGGAGAGACTGGGAACTGTGACTGCTGACTGTATTCGTGTCAGGTTCCTAGCCGCCGGCGCCATAAAAGAACTAAAGGCAAAGTGTCTCAGCGAAATAACAATGATTCTCCTACAGAACCAAGTTGTTCCAGCAACCAGGTGCTAGACATAACATCTTGATTTCCCCACTATAAAATAGGGTCACTCCCAAAGCAAGACGCTTCTGCATTGTCCTAGTGGACCTCCCACTAGGAAGGAGCTGTCTTCTGTCGCTACCCTGCACGTCGCAGACTCTCCAGACATCGCTACCCTAGACGTCGCAGACTCTCCAGACATCGCTGCCCTGCACGTTGCAGACTCTCCAGACATCGCTGCCCTGCACTTCGCAGACTCTCCAGACATCGCTGCCCTATACTTCGCAGACTCTCCAGACATCGCTGCCCTGCACTTCGCAGACTCTCTAGGTATCGCTGCCCTACACGTCGCAGGATCTACAGAAGGTGCTGCCCTGCATCCCGCAGGTCCTTCAGTCGTCACTGCCCTACAACCTACCGAATCCTCAGCCTGTTGCCCTACATCCGAACCCTCAGAGCCTGCTACCCCGCATCCCACTGAATCTGTCGCTCTACAGATCCAGGACCCCCTTGCTCTACAGATCCAGGACCCCCTTGCTCTACAGATCCAGGACCCCCTTGCTCTACAGATCCAGGACCCCTCTGCATACCCAGGACCCTCTGCCTCAAAGAATCTTCCGTTTCTAATTTTCCTATTTATTCTTTCTAAAGATCTCCTCTCTTCCTTCTCCTATTTCTCTCCATATCTGGTTTAACCCTGCTCTAAGGTCAATCTACTTTTTTCCTTTATATTAGGGATGTGCGTTTTGGGTTTCGGAATTTCGGAACTTTCACGAAATTTCCCGATTCGTGTTTTCGGATGCGGCCGAATTTCTGAAAATTTTTAGATCCGAAAATGGCAGATCCGAAAAGTTTTCCGAGCCGAAACGAAATATTTTCGGAATTTTCGAATGGACTTGAAATGTGTCAAATCGAAATTTATTGCTTTGAAACGAGGAGAACAGACTTTCCGAAAAAATGAAAATTTCCGAACTTACGAAAAGTCGATACAAAAAACGAGCTAAGTGACACGAAAATACGAAAAATGGTCGAAATTCCGAAAACATGTACAATTCCGAAAAACGAAAATTTCCGAAATCACGAAAAGTCGATACAAAAAACGAGCTAAGTGACACGAAAATACGAAAAATGGTCGAAATTCCGAAAACATGTACAATTCCGAAAAACGAAAATTTCCGAAATCATGAAAAGTCGATACAAAAAACGAGCTAAGTGACACGAAAATACGAAAAATGGTCGATATTCCGAAAAAAAAAGTACACGAAAAACGAATCGAGCCGAACCGAATCGAAACAGAAATCGGTCGAAACGAGCCGAATCGAAAAGCTTAAAAATCCGAAAAATCGAACCGAATCGAACCGAAAAAAAAATCGGTGCACAAGCCTACTTTATATGTACTAGTATAGTTTAGTGTAGTTTAGTTTTGTTACTTTTGGTCTACCTTTCTCTCATCTTGCCTTTTAGTTTCTTATTTCTGATTATTATTTATACAGTGTTTTCCTTTCTTATTACCCAGCTACATAATTGTTTATTCATATTTGTTTACTGCCTCTTATGCCTTATTCTTAATAAACCCCTTTTTGTTCATATACGTTTTTTCCTATTTCCCATCATTGCATATTGGGCTCACACTTGTCACCCCGGAACCAGTTCCCTGACAGATCCTGACAATTCGGGTCCTGGGTCTGCAGAGGTGCCCTGGACAGAGCAAGATATGGGGGGGGGGTAATTTCAGGGTGCCCCCTAACAAACATTTTATGCCTGTGGACTGTGGTGGCCTGTTGCCTGGCGCACTGGACAAGAGGGTTGGCCTGCCTCTTGCCCCGGGACTATGGACCCACAGCCTTCCAGCGACCGTCAGACCCCGCTGACTTTGCTTATGTGCCCGCAACCATGGAACTTTGAAGATGGCACAGAAGAGGGGCAAGGTGAGAGGTCTCGTCAGTGGCAAGCGATCCGTTTGGGATCTAAGCTTGCCCTGCCGTTCTGGAAGGGGGGACATATGTCATGGAGCTGATGTAACGCTCCATGCTTCAAACCCCAAGAGACTTTATGTTCATTTATATCGTGTGTTTTTAAATATTTTACATCGTTTGGTTTTAGTTTAAATTAGTTTAGTGTAAAATGGCGTAACTTTAGTTTTAAAAATACTTATATTCCTGTAGGTAAATGTGTTTTTGTGTAGCTTTACTGCTGTGTAATTTATGCACCAGGGCTTTTCCCATTATCTAGCTGCATGTTTAATCCAAGGGATCTCTGATAGTGTGTGTTTAATCTGATGTGTTAGAACAATGGATATACAAATGTTGTGTGAGCTGAAGGCTAAAGAATGTTAAGAATGTTTATTGTAAATAACTGACATAATGTAATTAGTATGGGTAGGACGAGGTGCGTAATTTTATGCAAATTATGACTGTTGGACTTCAGCATAAATGGTGGTGTTTTGTTCATTAAAAAGTCAGAGAACTTTCAGAGCTCAGAGAGAGAGAATCCTGTTTTAAAGCATACAGCCGCGCCTGGTGTCTTTATTACAAACTACGCTACACTCCACACTCACCCTCAGAAGGCAGAGAGCGGCCTTCTGGAGATTCCTAACGGCTCCAGGGCAGAGGAACAGCAGCAGGCGGGTCAAGCTGCTCGAGGCGCTGAGGACAGCGCTCCCAGTAGCCGGGCTGACCGCAACGAAGGGGTGTCTGGAGAGTCAGGACAGACGGAAGAGAACGGTTGCATCACACAGTATTTAAAGTAGATTCCAGTGCGCCGACACTACGGTGTCACTATTGTCACAATTCACTATTTACCGCAAGGTCCCTGAAGTGCACTAAACGTGGAGCCGTCAAAGACCACCCCCGACTGTCGAACAGACCAATGAACGCTGCTGATCAGACAGCCAAACACCTCCGAAGAGCACCGATCTGACCACTGAATGCTGCAGAACTACAGAAAACAAAAACCAGAACTCTGCTATTCTTCTAAAAGGTGAGAGAGCTTTTTGAATAACCGTGTCAAGATAATTTAAGGATAGAAGGTACATTGATCTGCATTCACTCAGCTTCAAGCTTTCTTAAATGTGGCAAACAGAAACCCAGGGCAATGATAAAGCAGAATAAAATGGGATTTATTAAATAACAAAATAATGTAATAAAGAAACTTTATAGATTTAAAATTCCAAACACATTTTGTTTGACAAGTACACTTTATCGAGGACAAAAATCATTTTTATCAGATAATATTCTTACTTCAAAAACAGTCTGTTTGGTCATTTGGATTTACATTTATCTCTGGTTTCATGATTAGAAAATACATCACTTAAAAACAAAGTGATATGCCACAAAGCACTGCTTGGAATTGACCACGATTACAGTCAGAGAGAAAAAAAATATCTCTGAACAAGTTCAATATGTGCCAGCAACAGGGCCGGCCCAAACCACTGTGCTGCCTGGAGCGAAGGATGAATTGCTGCCCCCACCCCCCAAAAAACATGGTGTGTATGAGCATATCACAGAGCGCCACATATCACTGCCCACTGTCCCACACATCCACATACCGTTACACACATGCAGTCACACACACACAACACAATCGGTAACGACGAGACGCAGAGGATTAATGACTCCGGAGGGCACAGAGTAACTGTCGATTTAGATTTCACAGGGGGTTCGTTTAAATAGGAAGCCCCTCACTGAAGGTATGAAAGAAATTAGGAAAATGCTTGTTTTTCACCATGATTTAATAATTCAGGGAATACTGCGGGGGGGGGGGTAAAAGCCATAAAGTGGCATTAAAACATGCGGCGTCCCAGTCATTTCTGTAATTCGATCAAACCCTGGCAGCTCCATACTAACCCCCCCCCCCAGTTTAGAAAGATAAAAATGTGATTTACTTATTTTAGCAAAGTCACCCAGGCCTTGCCAGGCCAGTGAGAAGCAGATCCCCCAGCTATTAACAACTAAACTACAGCTCCCATCATGCTGTGCAGGCTGTAAGGGAGCTGCAGATTGTCTTCAATCTGGGCCCCGTGCAGCTCTCAATCGGCAGCTCCCTCAGGACTCTGGGCTAGAGTGTCTGTCCAGGCCTTCCCTCAACCAGGACAGAGGAGCTGGCAGTGCTTTAAGGGGGCAGCAACATGTCCCTGTGAGAAGGGAAGGGCGGGAGGTGAACCTCTATAACACACACGGGGGGGGAGCACAGAGTCTCCTGTATGATATCAAGCCAGGCCTACCTCCTCAGCAGCCTCATGGTTCCCCGGGATTCATTTAAAGACACGCGCTTGCCTACGCCATCAGAGCCCTGCCGCGTGTGTCACATGACAGGCTCTAAACACCGCGTTCCATCTCACAGGCGCACTGCGCTGCAGGAGAGACCACAGCCAGGCTGCATCACTGGTAAAACTTAAGCTGATGGCCTCCATGCCCGCTGAAAGGGGCAGTCACGTGCTGAAGGGGCAGGCGTGGCTTGGGTTTCAACGGAACACTGTCCTGCAGCCGTGTCCAGGCTGGTGGCCTTTGAAAGAGCAGCAAAATGCTGCCCCTGACAAAGTGCTGCCTGGAGCGGCTGCTCCACCCTGCTCCATGGACGGGCCGGCCCTGGCCAGCAAAGTCTGACATTTTTTATTTTGTGCTGTGTTTCCTAAATTACAGGGTTATTCAGAGTGCACAGAAAAGTCGCTGTTGCTCTCCTGTTCCCCGCACTTCGGCTAGACCAATTCTCTGACCCTGCGGTAAATTCAGCATTCACTGCAGGGTTGCCGAAGTGCAGGGAAGGAGCTGCCAATGGCGATAAACTACAGCAAAACCACCAAATCAATTGCAAAAACTGCAGCAAAACTGTCGAATCGATCTGAAAAACTGCCGAAAAAACACTGAAAAGCTCCAAAAATCCACCGAATGCAACCGACAATCCGCCGCAAAACTGGCAAATCGATCTGAAAAAAGCAAAGACCCGCCGAACAGAGTGCCGACCAGCCGTTGGAAAAAGCCAACAAGCTGACGAACGGTTTTAAAAAAAAAACAAAATACAACTTTTAAAAGGAGTTTGCAAAAAAACTACTGCACAAAAATGCCTGGAAAACATCATATAAGGTCCTATGAATAATAATAGAAAGGTCTGTTACAGAAAAAAAAACCTCACCATTTTAAAGAAATCGTAAAAACAAATTTCGCTGAGAAATGCCTAATAAATCCTAAAAATTCAGTAAATAAAGAGACTTTTTGCTGCAAGTGAAGAAAATAAACAGTTGAACAAATATTTAATAAAAACGAGGAATATTTTTTACATTGAAACCTATGGGATTCGCCTGATTAAACCTGTCGAATGAAACCACTGAAAATCTGGGCATTTCACTGACATTTTGATGCGGTTCGGTGTTCTCTGAATAGATTAACTATTCGTTTTCTATGGAGATTTTACTGCCGCCGAAGATCACCATATTTCGCTGGCAATTCGCTAATATTTGGCGAACTGCCAGGTTTTTGATTAGCCGAATGGCCACAAAAATTGCACTATAAAGGGAAATTCACTGTTCGGTGCAATTTTGGAGCCAATTCGACTGTCTTTGAATAACCCTGTTATACTTATTTATCAGAGAACAGTGCTGGCTGGTGCATTGGAGCAGCACAGCATATCACATTTTATATAAAATTACACTATTCTCAAGAATACAACAGAAACACTTTAGGCTGGCCGCACACTGGTTCCGTATTCGTGCCACGGTATGATCATCCGATATCATTTGTCGTTGTCCGACCAATCCTACAATATGACGGTGAATGGAACCAACGTCCGTCATTTCTATGGGCGACTTCCAACTTCCGGCAATGGAGACAGACAACATCAGATGTGCGACCACTCCCATTTTGAGGGGAAATATCGCAGACCTATGAATTATCCCTGAAAGATGGATGAAATAAAAATTTATATGTTCACATGTCCACCTCTTGGGTGCCAAAAACCTTTTAAATTTTTCCCGGCTGTTAACTGCTGAAGTTACGCTCCTATTTTTTCCAAGGTTACTAAATCTCCTTTCAGGCATTACTCTTTGGGTAGGTTGCGAAAGTTGCCGCTTGCAGCTCCCCTTCTTTTTCAATGATAATGTTGTGCAGCAAGCAAACGCACTTCACAATTTTGTTAACAAATGCCGGATTCACTTCTATCAACTTGTGTAAAAGTCTCCATTTCCTTGTCTTGATCCCAAAAGCACATTCCACCCTCCACCATTCCATTTTGCTTTGGACAGGCCACCATTAAAAATTGTTTCAGATGGGCCAAGTCTGGATACTGGGTACGGCCTCATTAGGTATGTTTTCAGTGCTCCAGCTGCCATGACAGGTTTGAATTGCTGAAGATCCCTCCATTGTTTTCTTTCCCATATGCGCCTACGTGTACAGCAATAAACCTCTAATCCGGCCCAGCAACTGCTTGGAGTACTATGGAGAAAAATTTTTGTAGTTCCTAAACATACTCCCTGAATGTTTAGGGTTGAGGAAGCAGATGTGCTTTCCATCGATGCACCCCCACACAATTTGGAAAGCACCACCTTTCCTAAAAGCCCTCAATAATGGGCCCCATCTCCTCATTGTTGGGAATGACATGTGTTGCGGCTGCAGCTTGTCCCAAATATCTTTGCATTTCTCCTAGACAATCCTTTCAACCGCAACATCCAAAATTCGGACCGAGTAGCCCAGGGTTTTAAACGAACATCCTGTTGCCAAGTATCTGCAGTAAAATAACATCACATTAGTAAATACAAGTAATAAAAAAAAGTTTCTTTACATTCTCACTCAAAATATTCCTTTTATTACAGTAGAAGAAGTGAAATAAAAATGGAGGAACCTCCGAGAGGTGTACAGAGGGAACCAGGGGCGGATCTGGGGGGGGCAACGGGGCTATTGCACCCCCGAGAAAATATTGCCGAGTGCTTCAGTTCCTGCAAGCGGCCATCGGAATGAAGCTCGGCTGCTCGCCTGGGATCCACAAGCCGCAATCTCACGAGATCGGAGTTCACGAGATCTCGTGAGCTCCGGGATCGTGCGAGGCCGCAGCTTCTGCATGGTTCCCAGGCGAGCGGCAGAGCTTCATGCCGACAGCCGCTCGCAGGAACAGAAGCACTCGGAGGGGCCTGGCCTGTCAGGAGACCGCTTGGACCACGTGAGCTGGGGCCAATATATATATATCCATGTGAGCTGGGGCAATATATATATCCATGTGAGTTGGGGGCAATCTATCTATATATATATATCCATGTGAGCTGGGGCACTATATATCCATGAAAGCTGGGGGCAGCATATATAAAATGTGAGCTGGGGCAATATATATCCATGTGAGCTGGGGTAATATATCCATGTGAGCTGGGAGCAATATATATCCATGTGTGAGCTGGGGGCAATATATTACATGTGAGCTGGGAGGGGGGTACCCTGGGCCCCTGGTATGGAAAGGGTTTGCAGGGTTGATGGGGTGCCACGTGTGTCCTGCCAGCATGGAACGGATGCACTGGGCAGCCCACATCTGGGTTACCCTACACTGCATAGCTTCAAGGGGTATGTGCTGGAAGGGGGGTAACCTGGGCCCCTGGTATGGAAAGGGTTCACAGAGCTCATGAGCCACATGAGAACAGACCCTGTGCAATGTTCTGGGGAGAGTGAGTGTAACGAGCACAGCTTGCGATTAGGCGCGTCTCTGCCTGTCACTGCCAACCCAACACCAGCTCTTAGCCAAAACTGATAGAGTGCCCCCCTCTGAAACCTGTGTTTGGATCCGCCCCTGGAGGGAACACAAGAAGGTGATGGCATACAGGTCGGGAGATGGAGGGAAGTCCAACAGTTCTTAAGGCTGACCATTTTACCAGCAGATGCTGTTTGTCTGTGACACAGTTGAGCCCCGCCAATTGGAGGGAAACGTATTCTCAGTGCGAAGTGGCACAGCTGCTGTGGAGGAGGAAGATGTGAGTGATACCACTGATGATTCAAGCGAGGTTACGTCTTCCTCAGCTCTGCCACAGACACCAACAACTCCTCATTCCCTCAAGCAAAGTGAGCCAGGAACCAGCCAGCAGCCACAGAAAGCACCTGCGCTGAAACGCAAGAGAATTGAAAGGTCAGATGACGATGAGCTGCTGCAAATAGAGAGGGAGAAGCTCAAAATTATTTCAGAAGACAGCCAAATGAGGGGGAACAGCCACTACCATTTTCTATGAGTATGGTTCCACTCGTTGAGCAGATTCCCATGCACTGCCATAATGAAGTGCAAAAAAAATTATTGAAGGTCCTCCTGAGGAAGAAGAGCTAGCAGCGGTCACCCACCACCATCCTTAAAAATCGCCACTTTGTGCAACCTCCACCCTTGAACTGATCCACCACCATCACCCATCAGCAAGCAATGCAGGTCCGGCTAAACCCACACCACCTGTTTCAGAGCCATTTTTCACCCCCGAGTTGAGGGAATTCTACGGCTCTTTGGAGTCCGAGCTGAAGGACACAATGTCCTAAATGTTTATATCATTTTTTAATTATTATTATTTTTAAATAATTTTACTATCTCTGAAAAAAATGTAATATCTATAATATATATTTTATGTTTATTTACGAGATTTAACAAAAATATTCTGTTTATATACCACTACTGTAGTGCCTGTAATTTTATTTCTATATATATATATGTATCCTATACGCACATCATATACGCGCACACATCATGTATTGTATACATCTATACATGTATACATGTAAGGCAATAGAGTACAGTTGATATATAACATTGTAAGCCACTTAACAAAGAGGACGCACACACACACATCATGGGCAGTATTACAATGTTGGTGCTAACTTAACCAGAGCTGTTGTAAACTTAACAACTCCATAGAATATAGGGGTAATTCAGAGAGAGCTGATCTGACCCCGAAATGTCACCGAACAAGGAATTTTCCCATACAGTGCCATTTCGGGGCATTCGACTATTCAGAGAGTAAGCAGTTCGCTAAATTTTGGTAAATTGCTAGCAAGTGCGGTGCTTGTTCAAAGGCAGTGAAAGTCCCCATAGAGAAGCAATGGTTAATCTATTCGGAGAACACTGAACAGCTGGGAAAAGTTGCCAAAGTGCCCTGCTGTTCGGTGGTTTCATTCGGCAGGTTTATTCAGGCGAATCCCATAGGTTTCAATGTTATAAATATTCCCGTTTTTAAGAAAAATATCTAATAAACCGTTTATTATTTTAATCTGCAGCAAAAAGTCTCTTTATTTATTGATTTTTTTAGGATCTTTTAGGCATTTTTGGGGATTTTTTCGGCAATTTTTTTTCTGTTTTCCTTTAAAAGTGTTTTTTTCTGTTTTCTGTAACAGACTTTTTATTATCATTCATAGGACGTTATATATAAATTTCAGACATTTTCGTTCAGTAGTTTTTTGCAAACAGCGTTTACATTTTGACACTTTCAATCTTATTGTTTTTTTTCTTTTTTCACCCGTTCGATGGCTTGTCGGTTTTCTTCTGTGGCTGCTCTGCACGGTGTTCAGCGGCTCAGTGGCTGCGTTTGGGGGCCCTCCGATGGGTTTGAGGTGGATGTTCAGAGGGTTGGCGGTGGCGGTTGACGGGTTTGCAGCGGGTTTGCGGCATGCTGCTAACGGCATTCAGCATCCGATTCCCTGCATTTCGGGGACCCTGCGGTGAATGCTGAATTCACTGTAGGGTGGTGAAATTTGATTCCCCAAAGTGCAGGCAATGAGAGAGCACCGAAATGTCAGCGACATTTCAATGCTCTCTGAATAACCCCATATAATGGCTCGGGGAAGTTTGCAACAGCTCTGGTTAAGGCTAAGGTCAGACGAAAGCAGTTTTAACGTGCGTTTAGCCGCACGAAATCACGGCCGTGCTAGCAGCAAATGACGTCCAATGCCGGGGAACATACGACGAACGGCCGCACGAAAGTTCGTCCGCACAACGCAAGTGGCAAACGAACGCATTTTTTCGAGAACGTCAAACCGCTACTACTGACGTACAGAGTGCGCTGCGGCCGCATAGCGGCGTGTTTGCGTGATTGGGAGATGTCAGACGCTGCACACGTCCGGCCAACATAACGTCCAGACGCAAAAAGTGTTTTATTGATGATCCGTACAAAATCACGGACGAAAATGCACATCGTATGACCGCTATCGCGTATTCCGTGAAAAAATATGTCCATTCGTTCGAATGCACTTTTTCACGGACAACGTGAAAAATGCGTTCGTCTGACCCTAGCCTAAGTTAGCACCAACTTTGTAATACTGCCCCATGTATTGTATACATGTATCAATTGATACATGTATACATGTAAGGCAATGGAGTACAGTGGATGTATCAAAACGAAAGTCACTTACCGAAGCGTGACAGGCGTTCTGCAGGTGATATTGTGTCTCTGAAATTTGAAGACTTTGATAGATGGCCGAATCGCATCTAAAATGTGGGTGAAGTCTCCAGACCCATCCGATAGTAATCAAAGGACTATGCAGCGTCTTTCTGGAGCTCATCGTGCAAATGGTGGAACTCGCCTAATCGGCTCCTTTTCACCAACCTCGGGTTCACCCAAAACCGATTTTTTTGCTTCAGCCGGCGCTGCATCAGGAATGTTTTTTTACTAATAATACCAGCTCATCTGTATCCATATTAATGTCAATTCTCTCTCACACAAAGGACTGCAACGTTTCAAAGAGGCAAATGAACTGGTTTTATATATAAAATCATTTCATTCTGGTTTTGGCAGTTTCTGCACTCCACCTCTATCAGATTTGATCTGGATCAACCGTAGTCGTCCGACCAGTCGCTTGCAGTGGGCGACACCAGTTGTCTTTCGCTGTCCATCGACGGCCAACATGGGTCGCCCATAGTCGATTGCAGTGGACGATCCTAGTTGGACTTAGTCTAATGACCGGCGTCTTGAATAGTCTGGTGAAAAAGTTAGTCGTCTGACTACGGATTCAAGTGGACGGCCAGCCTTAAAATGGGAGGATATAAAAGAAGAAACTCGAGTATACCGCTAGATTTTGGTGACAAAACTTTACCATGAAATTGGAGGGGTCGCGTTATTTTCGAGACATCTGCATCGCATGTAAAAAAAAAAATTGCCCTGCTCTGGATCCCAAGTCTCCCGGAAGTTCCAGTAATCTCGCTGAAGTGATTGTGGGCTCCCTGATGCTTGCAAACACTTCAGGAACTCCCGGATTCGGGAGAGGTGGGATCCATCATGACCAGAGGGCATGCACGGTTTAAGCCAATCATTCACCTCGCTCGCCTCCGCTGGCCATCTAATTGCTAGTAAAGACGGGTGGCCAGTGGCTTCATACTTAGTAACAACTGCAATCATTCTAGAGCAGAGCGCCCTGGTCTGAGTGGTAGCCTGACTGTGTTAAGAGAACCTGGAAGGATTTTAATTGCTTTACAGTACAGTATAATTTTGTTCCTTGCGTTATAGTCGAGTCTTGAATATTCTCTCATTTCCATAATAAATCTCTATCCATCGCGTTATATTCGGGTCGCATTATACTCGAGTATCTACGATAATACAAGCTGATACTCTATTGCAGTGGTTCCCAAACTTTTTGGAGCTGCTGCCCCCTTTGGCTCCCAGGCCACATCCTGAGTGACCTCATACACACATACACCTTCTATTTGGTAAAAGGTGCATTGTAAATTCAAAGCAAGAACCTAATCTAACACGCTTGCACCCTCCCTTGTTTTCCTTAATGACCCCGTGGATCTTTCTAATGCCCCCGGGGGAGCGATACTGCACACTTTGGGAATCACTGCTCTGTAGCAAGGATACAAGAATCAGGGGCCACAGTTTGTGAAGCACATGCAGTAGAAACTAGAGATGTGCATGCTGGGTTTTTTTCATTTCATTTCGGGGTTTTTCGGGACGTTTTTTTTTTTCGTTTCGGGTCATTTCGGACAGGTTTGTGTTTTGTTTGGTCGTTTTGTCTTGGAATTTCGGATCGATTCGGCATTCTGATCAATTTGAAATTTCAGATTGATTCGGAATTTCGGATCGATTTGGCACTCTGTTTTAATGGGTTATTTTGTTTTTTCGTTTTTTGTGAGTTATTTTGTATTGATTTGTATTTCGTTTTTATGAGTTATTTCATTTTTTTATTGGTTATTTCAGAATGGGAAACAGATTACTACAAATAAAATGAAAGTCTCCATACTTATTTATATTTTTTAGGATTTTTTGGGCATGTTTGGGGATTTTTTAGGTTAAACTTTAGGTTTTCTAACTTATTTTAAAGAAAAAGATTTTTCCAGCATAGTTTTCAATGTAAAAAAATTCAAATTTTTATGAAATATTTATTAAACCGTTTATTATTTTTCATTCGAGCAATAAGCCATTTTGTTTATTTTTTTTAGGAGTTTTTGGGCATTTTTCCAAAGTTTTTGAGTTAAACTTTAGGGGCCAAATTACATACTTGGCGCTAACGTTAGCGCTCACCTGCATGAGCGTTAACGTTAGCCCAAGTATTTACTGCATATTTCAATCCAAACGCTAACGGGTTAAGTAACCCGTTAGCATTTGGTATCTTGCGCTTTGCAGTGCGAGGGTACGGTACTTTGCGCTCCCTATACTTAACACGGGGAGCGCAACGTGTTAATCAGCGTTAGGATTACAAAGTCCTAACGCTGATTAATGTCTGGCTTCAGTTAGCAAAAAGTTAACCAGAGCCAGGACTTGGTGCTAACAGATTCCGCTTCTGCAGAATCCGTTAGCACCATCCAGAAACCCCCCCCCCAAAAAAAATCTATATACTCACCTCCTGTCCCAAGGCTCTGTCCGCCTCCTCAGTGCGGCAGGAGCAGGGAAAGACTGGGGGAAAAAGTCCCCCCAGTCTCCCCTGCGTATCACCACGCTGACTGGCCGGATCTCGCAAGGCGAGATCCTGCTGGTCCTGTGACCGCCGGCGACTGCTTCAATGGAGTCCTATGGACTCCATTGAGAGGATGCGCGCTGCCGCGCGCATACCGGGGCTTAGCACCCGCAAACAATGCAGGCAGCTTTTTTAGCGCCTGCATTGTAATCTAGCGCTAAAACGCGGGCGCTAGGGGAAAAACTGCGGGCGCAGTTTTTCCTCCCTAGCGTTCGTGTTTTAGCGCTAGGATAGTAATTTAGTCCTAGGTTGCCTAACTTATTTTAAAGAAACTAGGCTTTTTCCAGCTTAGTTGTTTTCAATGTAAAAATAGATTTGTGTTTTTATTAAATATTTATTAAACCGTTTGTTATTTTCCATTGCAGCAATAAGCCATTTTGTTTATTTATTTTTTAGGATTTTTGGGGTATTTTTTGGGAATTTGTGGGTTAAAATTTAGGTTTCCTAACTTATTTTAAATGTAATAACGAGGTGTGTTTTTTTCTTTGCTGAACGCATGCAGCTGTTTTATTTCATACAGTCTATCTGCGTTCAGCAATGAATTGGATAATTGTGGCAGAACCATGGACAGTTCCGAACCTTAACCATGGTCCTGAAAGTGAAATATAGTATGATAATATGTTTCACTTTCACAATTGCACATCTCTAGTAGAGACTACAGAGCACATTACTATCTTTATACAATGACATTCCATGTTTGTTATGATTTAAGAGGGATTACTAATGTCTGGTCTATAAGGGAAAAACATAAGTGGACTGCAGTAGCGGTCTTTAAAAAAAAGATGCACGTGTCTCAGTTTTAAACTTAGAACAATAATATTACCATATATATATACATTTTATCAGAAAGTATATAAGATATCCCCAACCAAAATAACCTCAATTAATGAAGTTGAAAATTAATTAAGTTCAAAAAGAAAGTATACAGAAAAGTACTGCGGTTTCTTGACTTTAACTAAAACCACTAGCTGTCACAATTTGGTGTTAAGGTGGCACGGGTATGAGCCCAATATGAAGTGATAGAACGAGTGGAGACACTTGAATGAAGTTCAGATGGGGGTTTATTGTAGTAAACACAGGCATATGAGGGCAATATAACTGCTAGCGAGTATATGGGGAGATTTGAGGGACAAGGCAGGAAAAGGGCTGACTGTAGGAAGAGGCAGGGAGGAGAGACAGAAACAGGGAGGCACCAGACATAGACACAGAGGGCAACACACAAAGACTTATAAGAGGCACGAGACAGCAGACAGGCAGGACAAGAAGAGGGCTGGCATGACATACACAAGAGGCAAGGTACACTGAAATATACAGGAGACTTGGAGGGTATACTGGTAAATCAGATGACTGGCAGGAAGGAACACTGATGGCAGTGGGCATGGTGAGTTGCAAGGCACAGTAGGTAGTACGGTATAGTCCACGGTAGGTATCACAGTGGGATACAGGCTTGGGAACACAGCAGGAGGCTTGGGGAACACAGAAAGAGGCTTGGGGAACATGGCTGGAGGCTTGAGGAACAAAGCACAGGAGACAGGGTTGATAGGGAGCAGGCTTCAGGAGAACATCCACCAAGTGTAGTTAATGCAGAAGCATTGAACCTTGGGAGCTCCGTCCTTATGAAGGGTAACACAGGGCTCATTAGTGGAAGCACCTGTGGTTGCCTGCCAGAGACCAGAACTGGCCTGGGACTAACAAGGCATCGCAGGAAAGATGCTGCCAAGGTTTTTCAAGAAGGAGTAGCCACAACGTGTGCCTTCCTACAGTAGCGGCGTTGCGTGCCATGACACTACCTACAGTTGTGTTCAAAATTATTCAACCCCCAATGTTGTAAAGGGTTTTAGGGAATTTAGTGTACATTTGTAATTGTATTCAGAATGAAATCCTACAAGGACTTTTTAAAGAACCATATGCAACTAGAATGACATCAATTGGTTTTGTAACACTGTAGTAAATGTTTCTTTTGTGAATTCTTCATTAACACAATTATTCAACCCCTTAAAGACTACCACTCTGAAGAACAGAGGTTCAATCAAGTGTTTTCAATCAGGTATTGAAAACACCTGTGGATGTCACGGAGCAGCAATAAAGCATAATAAGCACCAATTAGGCAGCTTTAAAATGGCTGTGATACTCAGCTCCTTCTAGACATTTACTGGTGTGGTTACAAACATGGTGAAGTCAAGAGAATGGTCCAGGAAGACAAGAGAAGAGGTGATTACTCTTCACAGGAAGGGCAATGGCTATAAGAAGATTGCAAAGATGTTAAACATACCAAGAGAGACCATAGGAAGCATCATTGGCAAATTCAAGGCAAAGGGCACTGTTGAAACGCTACCTGGTCGTGGCAGAAAGAAGATGCTGACTTCGACTGCTGTGCGCTACCTGAAGTGTAGAGTGGAGAAAAGTCCCCGTGTAACTGCTGAGGAACTGAGAAAAGATTTGTCAGATGTGGGTACTGAAGTTTCAGCTCAGACAATACGGCGCACACTGCATAATGAAGGCCTCCATGCCAGAACTCCCAGGCGCACCCCCTTGCTGTCTCCAAAGAATAAGAAGAGTCGACTGCAGTATGCCAAAGGTCATGTGGACAAACCACAGAAGTTTTGGGATAGTGTTCTGTGGACTGATGAAACAAAATTAGAACTGTTTGGGCCCATGGATCAACGCTATGTTTGGAGGAGGAAGAACAAGGCCTATGAAGAAAAGAACACCTTGCCTACTGTGAAGCATGGCGGGGGTCAATCATGCTTTGGGGCTGTTTTGCTTCTGCAGGTAAAGGGAAGCTTCAGCGTGTGCAAGGTACCATGAATTCTCTTCAGTACCAGGAGATATTGGATGACAATGTGATGCAGTCCGTCACAAACCTGAGGCTTGGGAGACATTGGACCTTTCAACAGGACAAGGATCCCAAGCATACCTCCAAGTCCACTAGAAAAAGGTTGCAGATTAAAGGCTGGAACATTTTGGAGTGGCCATCGCAGTCACCTGACTTAAATCCGATTGAGAACCTCTGGTGGGACTTAAAGAAAGCAGTTGCAGTGCGCAAGCCTAAGAATGTGACTGAACTGGAGGCTTTTGCCCATGACGAATGGGCGAAGATACCCGTAGATCGCTGCAAGACACTTGTGTCAAGCTATGCTTCACGTTTAAAAGCTGTTATAACTGTAAAAGGATGTTGTACTAAGATTGAATGTCACTTGGGGGTTGAATAAAACTGCTAATGATGTGAGCACAGAAAAGACATTTGTGGTTATGTTATATTTGTCTGACCTACACGTGCCTCTTTGATTTAATTGTAAGCAAGATGACTGAATGATCAAAATCAATGTCAAACTGGCCAAAACACTCAATTTCAGTGGGGGTTGAATAATTTTGAACACAACTGTATATGAGGTATGTTGATCAAATGTTACAGTACAATTCATCCATGTAATCCAGGGTGGTAATCTGGATGTGGACCCATTGCTGATGGTGTTCAGAGCCCACAGAGGCTGAAATTATTGTGCAGTATCTCTCATGCAGAGGTGATATCCTTGGTATTTCAGTTCCGTTTTCCCTTTTGGGTGGAAGTATGCTGATTTGCATCTAACAGATACATTTGTAATCACAGCAAAGATCTATGTGACTTCAAAGGACTATCACTGAAGGACATGCCACATGCAATGCTGCCCATTTCCATGCTGTCATACACCTACATTGGTTATTCAATTTTTCAGGGTATAACCTACTTGCACACTTAATCAGCAAACAGTAAAAAACAGTCCTAGAGATAGCCAGGTAAAAAGGAAAGAGCAGTCTATGATAAACAGATACAATTAAAAAAGCCGAGATCCAGGAATACAGAAGACAAAAAGGTTGAGGTCACAAGCCTAGGTTAGGAAAACAGAAGACAAATTACTGGAGTCACAGGCCAGAGTCAAAACTGAGATACACAAAAGCAATGGAACATGCTGAAAGGTTAGGGTATAAACCAAAACTGGGCACACATCAAAGCAAGTGGAAGGACCGCTAAACATTGAGGTACTTTTCCATTGGCCAGACCAGAAAAAAGGTCGAATGTAGCAGTATCAGCCAGGACAGTAAAGGGGTGGAATGTCCAGGTCCTGCTCTTATCACAATTATAGGTAGGATGCCCCACTGATTGGCAGTAGTGTTCCATCACAAATGGAAACAGGAACAGGTTCAGTCGCTGGAGGATCGGACACCAGAGGAAACAAAGTGAACTTCTGTTAACACTGGAGGACGTGACACAGGGAAATTTAGATGCGGACCCTTTCCTGTGGGCCTAGAGAAGTATTCGCTACATTTCCCTCACAGTGCTCACCTAAACCTGAAATCATTTGAAAGTTTCTGTCTCTTGTCCAGAGGTATTTTGGTCTTGTTTGCCCTTGTGGGTGATAGCAGGAAGATTTGCATAAAGTGTATTTTCCTCTGAAATGGAACAAACAAGCTCTAACTTTATTATTAGACCTGAGCAGGAACTCACTGGTGGGAAAGACAAACTGACATTGCTTATTCCCATTGATGAATAACCAACTCATCACATACAGTTGCAAGAAAAAGTATGTGAACCCTTTGGGATTACGTGGAGTTTTGCATGAATTGGTCATAAAATGTGCTCTGATCTTCATCTAAGTCACAACAATTTGAAAAACACAGTCTGCTTAAAATAATACAACACAAACATTATATGTTTTCATGTTTTTATTGAACATAACATGTAAACATTCACAGTGCAGGGTGGAAAAAGTATGTGAACCGTTGGACTTAATAACTGGTTGACCCTCCTTTGGCAGCAATAACCTCAGCCAAACGTTTCCTGTAGTTGCAGATCAGACCTGCACAACGATCTGGAGTAATTTTGGACCACTCCTCTTCACAAAACTGTTTCAGTGCAGCAATATTCTTGGGATGTCTGGTGTGAATCGCTCTCTTAAGGTCATGCCACAGCATTTCAATCGGGTTGAGGTCAGGACTCTGACTGGGCCACTCCAGAAGGCGTATTTTGTTTTGTTGAAGCCATTCTTTTGTTGAATTACTTGTACGCTTTGGGTCATTGTCCTGTTGCATCACTCATCCTCTGCGGAGCTTCAGTTGGCGGACAGATGGTCTTACGTTTTCCTGCAAAATGTCTTGATAAACTCTGGAATTCATTTTTCCATCAATGACAACAATCCGTCCAGGCCCTGAGGCCGCAAAGCAGCCCCAAACCATGATACTCCCTCCGCCATGTTTTACAGTGGGGATGAGGTTTTGATGTTGGTGTGCTGTGCCTTTTTTTCCTCCACACATAGTGTTGTGTGTTTTTTCCAAACAACTCAATTTTGGTTTCATCTGTCCACAGAATATTTTGCCAGTAGTGCTGTGGAACATCCAGGTGCTCTTTTGCAAACTTCAAATGTGCTGCAATATTCTTTTTGGACAGCAATGGCTTCATCCGTGGTGTCCTCCCATGTACTTCATTCTTGTTTAATGTTTTCCTTATTGTAGATGTGTCAACAAAAATGTTAGCATGTGCCAGAGATTTCTGTACGTCTTTAGCTGACACTCTAGGATTCTTCTTTACCACATTAAGCATTCTGCGCTGTGCTCTTGCAGTCATCTTTACAGCACGACCATGCCTAGGGAGAGTGGCAACAGTGCTGAACTTTCTCCATTTGTAGACAGTCTGTCTTACCATGGACACATGAACATCAAGGCTTTTGGAGATACTTTTGTAACCCTTTCCAGCTTCATGCAAGTCAACAATTCTTGATCGTAGGTCTTCTGAGAGCTCTTTTCTGCGAGGCATGGTTCACATCAGGCAGTGCTTCTTGAAACCAGTAAACCCAAAACTGGTGTGTGTTTTTAAAGGGCAGGACAGCTTTCAGCAACTCATCCAATAATATCACACTGATTGGACTCAAGGTTGGCTCACTCCTGGCTCCAATTAGCTCTTGGAGAAGTCATTAGGCTATGGGGTTCACATACTTTTTCCACCCTGCACTGTGAATGTTTACATGTTATGTTCAATAAACACATGAAAACATATAATGTTTGTGTTGTATTATTTTAAGCAGACTGTTTTTCAAATTGTTGCGACTTAGATGAAGATCAGAGCACATTTTATGACCAATTCATGCAAAACTCCACGTAATCCCAAAGGGTTCACATACTTTTTCTTGCAACTGTAAATTATCATTTCAACAATATCTTTAACATGCTTTTTTTTGTGAATTACCAGTACATATAATTCCAGCATCTTCATGGTGCCCGCAGTTGTGGATTCCCCAACCAAGACTGTAACATGCTGAAAGGTATGGTTCAGAGCCATCACAATTCACATTATCAAGTAGTATCAATCCAGTCCCGTATCCAAAGTATGCATTGCTCTTGTAGTCCAAGGCTTGACCACAGTGAATCTGTCGGCACACAACAGAGGCATCACTCAGCCCCCAGTCATCATCACACACGGTACCCCAATTCCCCTTGTAGAAGATTTCAATTCTTCCTTGGCAAGAGTCAGCTCCATTTACCAGTCGGATGATTCCATCTCCTAAAAAAAATAAAAAAATATATATTAGCAAGTTAACTATTGCAAGGTTCCATTTTAATTTCAAACGTATATGAACAGGCTGATTAAGAGAAAAACATAGCAATTATATCTTGATGTCAGGATCAAAAGCCGTGCTGTGAAACTCCGGCAGCCCCTTTCCTGATATGCTCTCAGGATGTGCCAGAACAGGTTTTCCCGCTGCCCTGTGCTACATCCAGGCTCCCAAGAATCCTACCTGTGTGTTCTGGATGCTTCTAGAAGCCTCAGGTGCACCCCATCCCACCAGAAGAGGTCTTTTCAAAAGCAGGTCACATTCTTCCTCCTGTGCTTCAGTATTGAAGTTCCACAGTGTGCTCAGTTACCTGCGAGCCAACAGTGCTTCCCTCTGTGTATACTACCTTGCTATCCACATGCCTCCAGAGTTCCCCACCATGCCTCCAGCCCTGCCTTCCCCTCCAGTTTACTCCAAACTCGCCTCCAGCCCTGCCTTTGCCTCCAGTATACTCTAACCGTGTCTGCAGCCCTGCCTTTGACCTCCAGTATAATCCAACCTCACCTCCAGCCCTGCCTTCACCTCCAGTATACTGCTACTCTGCCTTCAGATCCTACAGTACTACAGCCAGCGTTCAGTCCTCTGTCTTGCCTTTTCCTAACCACACATCTGTTCTACATTTTGTAAGTCTCCTTGTGTCCTCTGTACCCTACCCTACCCAGCCCTATTCCTGCCCTTCCCAGCCACCTCTATATTCAGCCCAACACAGTATCCAGCCGGGATGAGAGGTGAGTATCGGGTTTATTGGGGATGGGTTTTAGGGGGTGGTAAATAATTTTGCGAAAGCAGAATCATTTAGCACCAGTTTTTTAGTTGTCACAAAAATTTTATTTAGCCCATCGGTGCAGTAATTAGCACTAGGACTTTCTAATACCTACTTATCCTAACGCTAATTACTGTTTGGGCATCCTATACTTAACATGGGGAGCGCAAGGTACAGTAAGCTCGCGAAACTAGTGCAAGCACCGATGCACTACGGATTTTTAATGGGTTTAGGGCTAGGAAGGAAATATGGGGGGGCATGCATTAAAGTCACTTTTCCTAGCATTAACACTTATTCATCCGAACACTACCGTTAGCATTCATTATGTAATCTAGCCCCTACTGTTTAGTCAACAAAGCAAAATTCACATATTACTTACTAAGACCATTTTGTATAGAAGTTGATGCAGCTTTGGTGGATTGTGCCTTATTAGCAGGTGTAGGTACGAATTCTGGAAGAAGGAAAACAAAATGTGGGAATGTTTTTAAACCAAAGAAGAAAAAAGATAAAGACTCCTCAGTGTCATTTTTACTTTTATAAGACATGTCGACCAATATTACATTCTTAACGCTAACTTTAGCGCTCAGCTGTGTGAGTGTTAACGTTAGGCTAAGTGGCCCTGATGCGGGCCGACCATATTACATTCTGAACGCGAACGGGTTAGAAAACCCAATAGCGAATCGGAGACTGGGGAGCACAAAGAGTTAATTAGCGTTTGTAATCCTAAATCTTAACGCTAATTACTCTCCACTGCGGTTAGCTCAAGTTAACCACAGCTAGGAGCTGGTGCTAACTGTTTCCGCTTCTGCAGTATCAATCAGCACTAGCTGAAATACACCCCAAAAATCTGATATTGGCATCTCAACCAGCTGCGAGAACTGTGGTCCAATCCGCCTGACTGCCTCTTCTGGCTGCCAGGGGGCAGACTTAGACTGTTGGGAAAAAGTCCCTAGTCTCCCTCCGTGATCATTCCGGTTACCTGCAGGATCTCACGGGAAGTGAGATCCTGCAGGTCACGTGACCTGGCAGTCAAAGCCTCAATGGAGTCCTATGGACTCCAGAAGGGAATCCTTGAGGCAGTGAATTAGCCCCCAACATGGCAATTCCCCCTCCCAGCATGGCAATTTCCCCCCAGCATGGCAATCTTGCCACCAGCATGGCAATACCACTCCCAGCATATCATTTTTCCCCCAGCATGGCAATCCCCCCAGCATGGCAATATCCCCCTCAGCATGGCAATTTCCCCCCCCAGCAATGCAATCCCCCAGCAGATCAATTCCCCCAGCAGATCAATCCCCCCAGCAGATCAATCCCCCCAGCAGATCAATTCCCCCACTGCATATCAATTTCCCCCTGCATTACAATCCCCCCGAATGTGAATTCCCCATGGCAATTTCCCCCCAGCATTGCAATTTGATCCCCCAGCATGGCAATTTTTTTCCCCAGCACACTAACCCGGTGGTGGTGCATGCCAGCGGCAGCCGGGAGAGACGTCCAGTCAGCGCAGGTAGGATCTGGCCCACACGCCCCACGTGTGCGAGGGCACGCCCTGTGAGGGAGCCAGTTGGTGTTGTCGACCCCCGCTGATGATGTCACATAGCACGGCGGGCCGTGTGACCTAATCAGTGGTGGCCGACGGCTAGCCGGCACCCTCTGGTTAAATAGTTACAGCGCTTGCCACTCCAGATGGCTGGCCGCCCGTTCTCCCTCTTCAGTCCACCTATGCTACCTTGCCAGGTGACTGGCTACGACAGCCGGCCGCCCGGCAAGGGAGGCTAGCGGCCTCTCGGCAAGTGAGGCTAGTGGCCGACTGGCCCGGGAGTCTCACGGCCTACCGGGCAAATGCCTGGTTTGCCCGATGGTCAATCCGGGCCTGCTTGTAAGATAGACCATAAAGTTTAATGATTTGGTAAGATGCCATATTATCTAAATATGCTATGGAATTTAAACAGTTATTACATCTGGTTGAAATGACCGAAGGGAAGCAATGAAAATGTATCTATGTGCATTTTAGAAATGTACCCATTAACCCTTTCATTAGCATGATCGTGTTATCAGAAGCACCATTAGGTAACCAATGTCACGTTAATTTGATCTGATCTTATTCTGGACAGTTGTTAAATTTCATTTGTTGCACATGAGTTTAATTTAAAAATGTGGTGCAGAATATATTTCCAAACTTACAGTATATCAGACATGACCATTGATGAACTGTAAAACGCGGCTGAAGTTTCAGCCACCCTATCATAGGTAATCCAGCAGATTCAGCGCTAAAACTGGAATCACCACCAGCAGGAGCAAGGTATTTTTTTTTTGTTACAGTCTAAACTGAAGTTGGTTTACAAGTCTTTTGTTATTCTGGGCAAAACCCTAACTTTATTATTTTTTCATTAAGATTAGTGTATCATTATTTGCTCCATCAATCAATCCTGCAACAAATCAAATCATTTTCATATAGACAAATCAAATGATTCAAAGTTAAAATTATTATTTATATAATAGTTGTTATATAATACTATGGATAAAAAAAGCTACATATCATATACATTATGCATAGTGTATATAGTGTATTTGTTATTTGTGTTCATGGCCCCTGCTGTAGCAATACCTCCCTGAACCAAGTCAGTTGAAGTGTGCTGGAACCGATGGATCGTTTGGCCTGAAAAAGAGGACTTACGCAGAAATGTGTAGCAGAAAGGGATGCGTGGGTAAGCCAACTCAACCTGTTGCATGCTTCAACACAAGCCTGGTGTGTTTTAGAACTCATAAGGTACATCCCACTATTTCAGGCCTAACAGCCTTTCTATATACGATATGTACATTTATTTAAAAATTTGTTTTCTTATTTCTTTCTTTGACAAACTAGAGCCAAACCTTTTTACCATTGCAGGTGACAGCAACGTCCTCATAGTGGTAGCAGTTGTGTATTCCCCATCCAAGACTTCTGCAATGGCTCAGTGCAGTTTCTGTCCCTTTGCAGTCAACATTGTCCAAAAATATTGGCCCAGTGCCTTGGCCAAAGGACAGTCGAAAAGGTACAGCCATAGCATTGCCACAGCCCAGTTGTCGACAAACCACATTGGCATCAACGATGTCCCAGTCGTCATCACATACTGTCCCCCAAGTTCCATTATAGAGAACTTCCACTCGTCCTTGACATCGTGTCTCCCCATTAACTAATCGAACCTCTGGAAATAAGAGTACAGGAATGTAAATTTGCTTATGTAATAAATGTATCAATGTGGATAAGTAATTTAAACAAACGCAATGTCAATGCAGACCTCTATCTCTGACTGATTTATGTTCCATCCTGACACCTTCATAAGAAAGGAGATCAGCTCTGGATAGGTAAACAAATAGCTCTCATTATAGAAGGAAGAATGCTTCAGGATTTAGATTGAAGATGCTATATATACACGTCACTTGTACAGGTAAAATGTATAACTGAAGTTTTCACATGTTACGGATCATGGTAAAAAAAATTCTGTCACATATTTATACTAATGACAAATTAGCCCAATGGTTACACTTAGGTCACAAGTGCAGACATAAGCATTTTGTATTGAGTTTCTATTCCAGCCGATTAACACCTCGAAACTTGTGCAAGCTCACTGTAATTCAGCTGCAATAGGTTTTCAAAAATTATTATACCAAAATAGTTAAGAAAAATACATTTTCCACATTATTTCTTGCATTTTTTTGTCATTTATCTGTTTTAAATATTGAGTTATATGTCAATATTTGATATTAAATGAAATCCATATTAGTCCTTATAAAAATACGTGCGTGTAATAATAAAAAGGAGAGTTGTGGATAAGCAAACTTGTAGTAAAAATTCAAGGGTTTGCAAGGATCCAAAGTTGGATTTATAACTTGGTCCTTAAAGGGATGATGATTCATGATTCCTACCAGTATAACATAAGTAGGATTGAAGTGGAAATAGGCTGGAGGATGGCTGCCATTATAAGCCAGGCGACCATCTTGTTCAGAATATTGGTTCACTTGAAAATAACTAGGCAGGTTTTTAGCTGAAACTAGAATGAAGAGTACGTAGAAATTTAGGAATGTGTTAGATTAGCAGAAAAAATAATTAGAATCTGAGAAAGGTCCAGGCTGTGCTTGGCATGGAGGAGAGAAAGAGAAGTAGATACACCAAGGTCGTTGAGGCCCGCAGAAAGACAAAGGAGTATAGAGATCAAACCAGGTGTTATCTGCAACAAATGATTGCAGGTGCTAGGGAAGGGGGCGCAGCCCGGAATAGTAGGAGCAACTAATCATGATTTACTGAAACTAACACAAAGTTTGCCAATTTACGGCCAATTAATGGAATGTCTTTGTATTAGCCAAAAGGGAGGTATTAACCCACGTGGGGTGGGATAGTGTCATCGGGAGGTGGGCTAATTGGGATGTACCTAATTATGTATTTGGGGTATAAAACCTCATGACACTGTGTAATCGATGCTCAGTCTTTGCAATTCAATCCTGTCTGAGCATTCTGTGACGTCACAATAAAGTTTGCCTTTCCTGAAGAGACTCGTGTTAGACAATCCTTGCTCGTGTCCGGTCCGGCCTCGTCCCGAGTGAACCAAGTGGATTCCGGTAACATTTCTGGGGGCTTGTCCGGGATTCGGGCCCTTGCCGGCACGGCAACGACTGCTGGACACTGTAGCGGTTGACTGCAGGTGCAAGTGATCCCGCTGGTTGGGCGTCCGTTGAAGGTGAGCTGACATCTGCAGGCGCCAAGCAGGATTTCCTGTACAGTGGACCTCGTCTCGTCCCAAACAGACCCCCGGCCCAGGAAGCTGGGACACCCCTGAGTCCGAGGAAACAGTGAACAGCGTGGCGATAGGTAAAGTGTCTTCTATGTTTGTATGTCTAATGGAAATACCGGTATAATGGGAAACGTCCAGCCATAGTCGGATAAGGAGACCCGTGGCCACGGTCTCGTTGGCATACCGAACCTGCCGCCGAAAGCACGGGGCCAGAGTGGCTAGCGCGTGTCTGGACCCGGGGGATTGGATGCTAACTATTGATTGTTTTGATTGATTGATTGTTTGGGTTCTGAATTTGAGGGAGAGGGGAGCCGCGTGGAGTTGCATAGTCATAGTCAGTGTTTGTAAATAGAGCTTCACCACGTGGACAAAGGAAAGGCGGAGAGATTTCTGTGACCGCGCTTAGAGCCCTGAGTCAGTGCTAGTGTGTACGTTGTGTAGTGAAGAGGGCTCATTGGGGCCAGCGGTAGCTGCAGAGATAGTGGTGCCGGGTGGGTAGAATTACTCATAGGCAAATTGGAATTGCAGATGGGAGTGTAGTTATAGAACGGGGTGCACATAGTCACAAGCAGTCAAGAGTTAGAGTTCAACTAATTGGGTATAAGGAGCCAAAAGGAGGGACAGTGTGCCCTCGGCTAGTAGAAAGAGAAGAATTGTTTATGTATTGTTTTGTGCTGAAAGTATCTGGTACAGTATGGGTTGTGAATGATTGCTGAGACTGCTGTGAGTGAGCGAGCGCCTACTCGCCTTGCGAGAAAGCAAACTTGAGAGTGGACTCCCAAGGTACGTTTCCGGCTCAGGCGACTGCAGTCTGGCTACTGACGGAGGAAGCGGGTCAGACACATATGAATTGTTGACTGAAGTACCAGACAGTAAATTCCAAGTGTTTTTGCTAAAAAGTAATATCTGTATCGTAAAAAGGTTACTGTTTTTAAGAGTAACAATGGGTAACGGGTCATCCAAGCCCAAAAAGGTAAAGAAGGGTGAGACACCCTTAGGGTATATGGTGCGAAATTTTGAAGTACTATATACAACACATGATTATGGTGTAAAATTGACTAGAGAGAAATTAACAGGAATGTGTACAATGGTGTGGCCACTGCTAGTTCCAGACTGGCCAAAGCAGGGGTCAATGGACCCGGTGCTAATACAGAAAGTGCATTCCCAAGTAACCGGGAAATGCAGACATCCTGAGCAGTACCCATATATAGATATATGGAAGTATTGTGTAAAAGATAAAAGTCATTTTATAATGATGGCGGGACGTAACAAGAAGCAGGTGCCCCCCAATAGAGAAAATAATAAAAAGAAAAGACCGGTGTTGGTAGAACAACCGGAGGAGATTGATTCCCTGCCCCCCGCCCTATCCATCATATTATGGGGCAGCTAGAGAAGCTTTGCGTGCCGCGGTTGCGCAGGCGGAGGGGGGAGGCGGGCGGCTGCTACTGCACCGCCGGCTTCCTCCGCTCCGGCGAGCGGAATTGCGGAAGAAGATGAGGGGGCAGTGGGTGGAAGAGATAGAGAGGTCCCACCAGGAAAGATCGAAATGCCCGATGGGAGCATATATAAATTGGTAGACCAAGAGGACAGTGATGATGATGAGAGTGAAGGTGTAAAGCAAGGTGCTACCACTCGCACAGCGAACAATATATATAAACCCCGAGATCTATATCAGCACAACCCCGGTAAAAGTAAAATGCAGATGCCCCTACGGGAGGTGCCAGGTCCCTTATTGGAAAAACGGAGCACCTGGGCCAGTGCAATACACATGTCCCATTTACAACGACAGATCTGTTCAATTGGAAAACACACCCACCACTGTATTCCACTAATCCCGCGGCAGTGGCCAGTATGATAGAGTCAGTTATGCTCACACATAACCCCACATGGGCAGATTGCCAGCAATTAATGCTGACAATGTTCACCATTGAGGAAAGAGCCCGAATAAATAGTAGCGCGTGAAAAATTCTGCTTGCCCAAGCCGTAGAAGATGCCAGAGCCCAGCCAGAAGCGTGGGCAGAGGAACACTACCCCAAAACAGATCCCAAGTGGCCGCAGGGGCGGATCCAGGGGGGGGCAACGGGGCAATTGCCCCCCCCCGAGAAAATATCACCCACCCAGCCAGCGCCAGAAGCTTCAATTAGTTCTTTATGCTGCCTGTGCTGTGATCCGGCTATTTCCCCTCCTTTGATCAGCACCTGCAGTATCACAGTGCTGCCTCTGCTGATTGGCTGGCAGTAGAAGAAATGCTCCTCCTCCCTTGTCTCCAGTTCTCAGCTCTCCGTTCTCTGACAAGTTGAACAGATTCCTGTGGTGACTCTCTGGCCTGCAGATCTCCTGTTTCTGGCCAGCCTTCCACTTACATGAGGTCAAATTTCTTTTTTCTTTCTTTCATTCAGGGTTAGCAGGGAGGCTTGAGTCAGGTCCTGACTCCTGCACCAGCAGAAGGCTGGTTTACAATGCCCATAAATCAAACTCCTGTGATAAGGGCTGTCCTGAGCTCAGCCCAGCAAGAGATAAGGGGACATATTTCCATCCCTCTTCAGTTTTAATTGAGCTGTTGTAGTATTGTGCTCTGCTGCAACCCACTGGCAGCTCCTTGCGCTGGCTATGCGGAATAGAGGGAGAGTGGGTGCATGCCATGCTCTGTCTACCCATGCCATTCGTACCCATAGAGGTGGGCAAGAGAGTGTCTTCAACCCCATCATGAGCACATTAAGCTCTGCACAAGGGTAGGGGGTATTTGGTCTATGCTGAGGAGGGTTGGCGACTATGTGTGTGTTTTGAGCACTTTGAGCAGAGGTTTGTGTCTTTTAAAGGATTGTTTCTGGGTCTGTGTGTCTTCAATAGGTTGATCAGGGTCTGGGTGCGAGCACTGTGGGATAGTCAGCTTCTGTATGTGTTTACGGTGTGGTGTGTTGGTTAGGGTCTGTTTTAGAGGTGATGAAATACTACTGGAAAACGGTTGCGAGTAGGGCTGCAACAATTATTTTCATATTCAAGTTATCCGAATATTATTTTGAATTTAATATTTTCATCGGATAATAAAATATATAAAATTGTTTCCCCACGGTCATTTCCTCCTCTTCCCATTCAGCCCTCATGCAACCCACCACTTCACTTACCCTATTCACCCTCACCGAATGGGTCACCCCTCTCCTCTTAGATTGTAAGCTCTCAAGCAGGGTGACTTGAAACGCCCTGTTCATTTAAATTAAACCCAGTTTAGTAGACTGAGCAGAGCTTAATAAAAGGAGTATTTATTAATACTCACGCCCAGGGAAAAACAGATTATGACAATTTTTCGTGTAAATAAAATATTGTTCTGTAAGCAACACCTTATTTTCTGTCAGTGCCCCTCCCGAGACTAGGCTCTGGATCCGCCCCTGAGTGGCCGTACAATACCGCTGCAGGTATTGCCCACCTGCAGACGTACCGTACAGCGGTAATAATGGGTGTTAAAGCTGGAGGGAAGAAGCCCACAAATATGGGGAAAATAGTGGATATTGTGCAAGATTCTAAAGAAACCCCAAGCGCATTTCTAGAAAGATTACTAGATGCTTATAGGATGTACAGTCCTATTGACCCGGAGGCGGTGGAGAATCAGAGATTAATTAATTCTTCTTTTGTGGGTCAGTCACAGAGAGATATACGGAATAAAATACAGAGACAGGATGGGTTTTTGGGTAAAGGTATTAGCGAGTTGGTAGAAATCGCTAATAAAGTGTATCACAACCGGGATTTGGAAGAAAAGCAGGAAGAAATAAAGAGACAAAAAGGGCATACAGGGGTGGTCGGATATATGGGAAATGGAGGAAGAGGTGCCCCAGACAGAGGGAGAGCGAGGGGTCGTGGAGGCAGAGGTAGGGGAGCCCCCTGGGTACCCCCAGGACCCAATCAGTGCGCTTGGTGCCGGGGCGAGGGTCACTGGAAAAATAATTGTCCGGAACTTTTGGCTAAGCTTGGGGCACAAAGGGAAGCTGGGGAATCGGGAGGTCAGGCCTGAAATGGTCAGGTAAAAAATGGCAGATATGAGAGAAATGATGGTGCCGGTGCAGGATTTGTTGGGTTGGCAGGGACATCATTTGAAGGACAAGGTACATATTGACACGGACCTGGGCCCATCCCGCTCGGTAATCACGAGCCCACGGTCACTATGAGAGTGGGGAATAAAGATGAAATTTTTATGATTGACACCGGTACCGAATATTCTGTTGTAACACAGCAAATTGCTCCCCCGGTGGGAACTGAGGTTGATATTGTGGGAGCAATGGGGGTGTCCGCAAAATACCCCTTTCTTGCTTCACGGAAATGTAGTGTGGGTGGGCATAATGTTGAACATGAATTTTTGTATATGCCCGAATATCCCATCCAGCTCCTGGGGCGGGATATCCTATGCAAATTGCAAGCCCAAATTACATTTCTCCCCGGGGGTCACGCTAGATTAGACCTGCCTGAGAGTGGCAGCTCTGCACGGCAGCACAGCCCAGCCAGCCAGTACATCCAACCCGCAAAAATTGCAGTAATTATGCCAAGAGAAGAAGAATGGCGTACAGCACCAACGCCACCGGCCGACCCGGACCCGTACACACTACTCCTGGGAATCCCTGGTGTATGGGCCGAGGAAAACCCGCCCGGACTAGCTGTAAATATCCCTCCGGTGTACGTTGATTTAAAACCGGGTGCAACACCTGTGGCTCTGAGACAATATCATATCCCACAAAAAGCCAAGCAGAATATCCAGACACATTTGCAGAGACTTAAAGATCACGGCATATTGAAATTCTGCGTGTCACCGTGGAACACACCTCTGTTGCCAGTGCTGAAAGAGGGCACACAAGAGTACCGCCCAGTCCAAGATTTATGAGCGGTTAACGAAGCCACCATAACTTTACACCCCGTGGTTCCCAATCCATACAATCTGTTGGCATTAATCCCTGGAGATACAAAATATTACACGGTGCTTGATTTAAAAGACGCTTTTTTCTGTATCCGCCTGGCTCCAGCAAGCCAGCCCCTTTTTGCGTTTCAGTGGGAGGACTCAACCACGGGAGCGCGTCATCAAATGACCTGGACACGCCTCCCTCAAGGTTTCAAGAACTCGCCCATGATTTTTGGGTGCGTGCTAAGCCAGGACCTCCTGTCCTTCAACGCTCAGCCGCACAAAGTTGTTCTATTACAGTATGTTGATGATTTATTACTGGCTTCTCCCACAGAAAAAGACTGCCTCTCTGCCACAAAAGCCCTGTTACATCTGCTGTGCCATGCAGGTTACAGAGTGTCCAAAAAGAAAGCACAAATATGTAAACAGACTGTGAAATATCTAGGTTTTCAATTAACAGGTACCAAGCGTGCACTGGGGGCAGAGAGAAAAGAAGCAGTATGCCGAATACCCCAACCAAAGACAAGGAGACAAGTCCGTGAATTCCTGGGAGCTGCAGGCTTCTGCCGCCTGTGGATCCCCAACTTCGCAGATATTGCTAAACCCCTCCATCAAGCCACAAGAGGAGGAGAGCATGACCCCTTTCTCTGGGAAGAAGAACAAAATGCAGCCTTTTTGAAGTTAAAGACTCTGTTAATGGAAGCTCCAGCATTGGGACTGCCAGATCACAGCAAACCCTTCCAGCTGTACGTGCATGAACACAATCAAACAGCTACAGGAGTGCTGATTCAGAGTTTTGGCTCTTGGCTAACGCCTGTGGCCTATCTCTCCAAGCAACTTGATCCTGTGGCCTGCGGCCTACCCCCATGCCTGAAAGCTGTGGCAGCCACAGCAATGCTGATAGCAGAAGCAGACAAGCTGACACTTGGACAAGTTCTTCATGTCAAGGTGCCCCATGCTGTCAAAGCCCTGCTGGACGTAAAAGGAAGTTACTGGTTCAGCAATAGCCGGATGACGAAGTACCAAGCTATGATGTGTGAGAATCCATGGGTTCATTTGGACCTCCTAGGACCTACCTTGAACCCTGCTACTTTACTGCCAGACTGTGAAGAGGATCCAGATCATGAATGCCTCCAAGTTATGGAAGAAGTGTTCAGTAGCAGGCCAGATTTGAAAGACGTACCCCTAGACTAATTGAGCTTGGGAAGCCTTCTAAGTGAAGTCTTCAAAGTGAGCACTTACAGGAGATCTTCTGGTGAGTGATTTAGATTTTTGTTTCAAACAGATCTTTTCTATTCATCTTAAGGTTTCAAGTTAGGTCTGGTGAGTAAATTAGGTTAGGCTGGTGACTCATTTTCATACTGATTAGCATACAATTGGAATCAATTGTGTGGTATTTGCTTCAGGTTTAGCTTGTCCACTCCTTGCTGGGGGAGGTGTTCTTAGGTGGCTATATAAAGCTTGTGGAATATTAGCTTGGTCTAATTGAGCTTGGGAAGCCTTCTAAGTGAAGTCTTCAAAGTGAGCACTTACAGGAGATCTTCTGGAGATACTCTGGAGGTAGTCTGAGGTTAGACAGGAGGTAGAAAACCTACAAAAAGGTAAGATTTGCTGGTTTTAAATCCATTCTTTTATAATGGCAGGCTTGGTCCAGTGTAAGAGCTGTCATGCTTTTGTTTTTAGATCCAATTTTTGGAGGTTTGGAGTGTGCCTGATATGTAGGCAGCTCTCTTTATTGCAGCAGGAAATTGCCTGTTTGAAGTCTGAGATTTGTAAATTATCTGTTAGAGAAACTCAGGCTATGACTGTTACTAAGCCACTGCCACAGAGGCCTCCTAGGAGCGGCAGATGGACTACTGTAGGATCTGGTAGACTTAGAGTTGTGGATAGAAGGCATGTCCCACAATCTGTGGCTCTTCTTAATTCTTTTGAGGCACTTTCAGAGTGTAGTGATAAGACGGATGTAGGCTCAGACACCATAGTGGAGGAACCACCATCCACTATGCCTAAGGTATGCAGCACTGCAACCAAGGACAAAATGAAAAAGGTGGGACTTGATAGAAGGCAATTGTTGCTGGGTGATTCTATCATAAGAGGTGTTGAGCTGGAGAGTAGTGGTTTGGTGAGATGTCTTCCTGGGGCTACTGCTCGTAGAGACAAGAGACGTATTCTCAATATTGTCAAACAAGCAAAGCAACAAGGGGAAGTGGACGTTCTAGTCCATCTAGGGACAAATGACTTGGCTAGCAATGAGGTTTCTGAGATTAAGGAAGATTTTTGTGTTCTTGGAGGTGAAATACAGCAGATTGCGTCCACTGTGTCATTCTCTGAAGTTTTGCCTGTGCATAACATTCAAGAAAGGCAGATGTGCAATAGGGAATTCAATTTGTGGCTTCGGGAATGGTGTCGGGAGCAAGGATTTGGCTTTGTGTCCCATGATAGCTCTAATTGGAGCAGAAAGGAACTGTATAAAAAAGATGGTTTGCATCTTACTCATAGGGGAACATATGTTCTCAGTGAGAAGTTCAAAGGTTTCGCAAAGAAATATTTAAACTAGGAGGGGGGGACAAAAGGGTAAAAAACAATCTGCCCGATTGTCCCCCAAAACTAAATCGGAGGGTGCAAGCAACATGCGAGGTAAAAAATGACAAGCTCAGAGTCGTGTCTACAAATGCTCGCAGTTTAGTCAATAAAATCAATGAACTAGAGGCAATGATGGCAGCTGAAAAAGTAGATTTAGTGGCGGTTACTGAGACATGGTTCAGTGAGAAAAATAACTGGGACATAACAATACCGGGGTACTCTTTATATAGAAAAGACAGAGAAGGTAGGAAAGGAGGAGGAGTGGCCCTGTATGTGAAAAACAACATAAAAACGAACCAAATAAAAGTGAGCGAGGTGAACATAGAGTCAGTTTGGGTTACGCTAACATTTGGCAATCATACAGTAGCTCGTGTAGGTGTGATCTATAGACCCCCTGGACAAGCAGAAGAACTAGATAATCTGCTGGTTGAGGAAATAGCCAAAATGGCAATGAAGGGGGAAGTTATTATCATGGGGGACTTTAATCTTCCTGATGTGAACTGGAAAACCAAAACAGCTGGGTGCACCAGGAGTACAAATATTCTAAACTCCCTACTGGGATTATCTCTAACACAAGTAGTTGAGGAGCCGACCCGTAAAGAGGCCATATTGGATTTAATACTCACAAATGGAGGTTTGGTATCAGACGTTGTTGTAGGTGAAAATTTGGGATCTAGTGATCACCAGTCAGTATGGTTTAATATAACAACAGGGATGGAGCCGCACCACACAACGAAAGTTTTAGACTTTAAAAAACAGATTTTTCTAAAATGAGATTTTGTGTGAAGGAGTCATTATCAGACTGGAGGAGTTTAAAGGGAGTCCAGGAGAAATGGGATTATTTAAAGGAAGCATTATTGAAGGCCACAGGAAATTGCATTCGGCTTGTTAGCAAAAACAAAAAAGGGAAGAAACCACTGTGGTACTCTGCAGAAGTGGCCAAAATAGTGAAGAACAAAAAGATAGCATTCAATAATTATAAAAACAACTCAGAGTGAAGAAGATAGGCAAACCTATAAGATTAGGCAGAAAGAGGCAAAGCAATTTATAAGAGCTTCCAAAGCACACGCAGAAGAGAAAATAGCTCAGTCAGTAAAAAAGGGGACAAAACATTTTTTAGATACATAAACGAGAAAAGAAAAGTAAAACAAGGATTAGTTAGATTAAAAACAAAGGAAGGAAGGTATGTAGAAGAGGATAAAGGTCTCGCTGACTGCCTCAATGAATATTTTTGTTCAGTCTTTGCAGAAGAAAAGGAAGGAAAGGGACCTCAGTTAGGAGAGAACACTAAAGAGACATTTACATATCAGTTTACAGAGGAGGAGGTTCTACAGCAGCTGTCTAAAGTAAAGACAAATAAGTCAATGGGGCCTGATGGGATCCACCCTAAATTATTAAAAGAGCTCAGTGATGTAATAGCAAAACCATTAACAGATTTATTTAACCAATCCTTGTTAACGGAGTCGTCCCAGAAGACTGGAAATTAGCAAATGTTGTGCCCATTTACAAGAAGGGTAGTAGGGAGGAATCGGGGAACTATAGGCCAGTTAGTCTTACGTCAGTAGTGGGGAAATTAATGGAAACCATGTTAAAGGAAAGGATTGTTGAACATCTAAAAACACATAGATTACAGGATCAGAAACAACATGGGTTTACCTCAGGGAGATCATGCCAAACTAATCTTATTGATTTTTTTGATTGGGTAACAAAAATAATAGACACAGGTGGTGCAGTAGACATTGCTTATTTAGATTTCAGTAAGGCTTTTGATACTGTTCCGCATAGAAGGCTTATCAATAAATTGCAATCTTTGAGTTTGGATTCCAATATTGTTGACTGGATTAGGCAGTGGCTGAGTGACAGACAACAGAGGGTTGTGGTAAATGGAGTTTATTCGGCACAAGGTCTTGTTACCAGTGGGGTACCTCAGGGGTCAGTACTTGGACCCATTCTCTTTAATATTTTTATTAGTGATATTGCAGAAGGTATTAATGGAAAAGTATGTCTTTTTGCTGATGACACAAAGATTTGCAACAGGGTTGACGTTCCTGGAGGGATCAGCCAAATGACAAATGATTTAGGTAAACTAAAAAAATGGTCGGAGTTGTGGCAATTGAGTTTTAATGTGGATAAGTGCAAGATAATGCACCTGGGACGTAAAAACCCAAGGGCTGAATATAGAATATTTGATACAGTCCTAACTTCAACATCTGAGGGGTCATTATTTCAGAGGATCTAAGGGTAAGTAGTCAATGTAATAGAGCAGCAGGAAATGCTAGCAGAATGCTTGGTTGTGTAGGGAGAGGTATTAGCAGTAGGAAAAGGGAAGTGCTCATGCCACTGTACAGAGCACTGGTGAGACCTCACTTGGAGTACTGTGTGCAGTACTGGAGACCGTATCTCCAGAAGGATATAGACATCTTAGAGAGAGTTCAGAGAAGGGCTACTAAAATGGTGTACGGCTTGAAGGAGAAAAGTTACCAGGAAAGGCTTAATGATCTTAACATGTACAGCTTGGAAAAAAGACGAGACAGAGGAGATATGATAGAAACATTTAAATACGTAAAGGGAATCCACAAGGTAGAGGAAGGGAGTATATTTAAAAGGAAACAAAATAGCAAAACAAGAGGACATAGTCTTAGATTAGAGGGGCAAAGGTTTAAAAGTAACATCAGGAAGCATTTTTTTACTGAGAGGGTGGTGGATACATGGAACAGTCTTCCAGTAGAAGTGGTAGAGGCCAAAACAGTAATTGAATTTAAGCAAGCATGGGATAGGCATAAGGCTATCCTAAACAAAAGATAAATCCAGGTTAAGTATCCATGTAATTGGGCAGACTAGATGGGCCGAAAGGTTCTTATCTGCCGACATTTTTTCTATGTTTCTATGTTTCTAGACAAATACGATCTACAGCTATTCACTGATGGTAGCAGCTACATGGATGATGGGAAGAAGGTCTCCGGCTATGCAGTCGTCTCAGCAGAAGAGATTATTGAAGCAAATCCGCTACCAGGCCATACATCTGCACAACTGGCTGAAATAACAGGGCCGTACAACTCTCGGAAGGTAAAAGAGTAAATATCTACACAGACTCCAAATATGCCTTCATGACTGTCCATGCACATGGTGCACTCTACAAAGAAAGAGGTCTACTAACTTCCTCAGGACAGCAAATCAAATATGCAGCTGAAATAACAGCCCTTCTGGATGCCGTATGGAAACCAAGTGCTGTCAGCATTATGCACTGTCATGGCCACCAAAAAGGTCATGATGAAATCCCGAAAGGCAACAGGCATGCTCGCCAGGCCGCAAAAGCGGCTGCAAAACCATTGATAACATCTGATCAAGCCAAAGTCCTGCTCTGCAAGCTGGAGGACCAACCTGCTATGCCAAACTACGAATTCTATATGAACTGGAGAAAATTTGAACCTGGAGGCGAATTTATTGAAATTGTTTTGCACAAATGGCACAATAACTACAAACTATTGGAACTCAATCATGATTATATCCAATGGCTTTTCCCGACTCGGTCTCAAGGCCGAAATTTTTACTCCACTCCTCTGAATCCTCAAGAGACACGTCTTATGATTAACACCTCAGAAGTTCAGCACAGACTCCGCCGAGCATACAAAATGATGCTGAAATTCTTCGGCGTAAAATTAATGGGGGAGTACGGAGAAGATAATGATACAGCAGTAACAGAAGTTGAACGAGCAGAAAATTTCGCCTCACGTTTTGAAAATCTAACAACCAACCCTCATAATAATCTGAGAATTACACGAATACTGCTAAGTTTGGGAGAATTGGGAGCAGAAGAATACCAAGCCCCATTGGTGAGGTTCTTCCTCAAGGACATCCTTATCAAAAACAAACTGCCAAGAATGAAAAAAAGTGCGATGAACTTCTTCATACCAGCAGTGAGAGATTCAAAGGAGAGACAAGATCTGCTGTTCTTTGCTTGGTGACATTATTTCCCAGAAGAAGAATTCATCTGGGGAAACCATGGAGAATTGGCACAATACAAAGTAAAGCCAGTGGTGGCTGCACTTCTACCAGCACCACTGAGTGAATGGACACCTGTGTATTCAGAAAAAGAGAAGAAATGGTTATCGGAAGAACAAGGCGGATATGGAGAAGACGGATGGTTCCAGTTAGAGAATGGACAAATAGTTCTACCAGCAACACTGGCACCTGAGATTGTAAGGACGCTCCACGCAAGTACCCATGGAGGAAGAGAAATGATGGAACAGCAACTGGAGCCGCATTTCTACGTACCAGGACTGTCAGTAATCTGCAAAGCAATAGCCCAGCAGTGCGTGACATGCGCCAAGAATAATCCAAGAACAGGCTCGTCTCAACCTCCAGGGAAGCAGCCAATCAGGCTGTCTCCAATGGCATTGTTACAGATAGATTTCACAGTGTTGCCACCCTGCAAAGGATACAAATATCTACTGGTAATGGTGTGCACCCTAACAGGATGGGTGGAAGCTTTCCCAATAAGAACAGAAAAGACAGTGGAAGTGGTGAAAAGTCTGATGAAAGAAATAATACCACGCTACAGACTGCCTCTCGAAATAGGGTTGGACAATGGCCCTGCATTTATACAGAACTGTTTACAGCAACTTGCCCGACTGTTGGGCATCACCTGGAAGTTTCATACTGCCTACAGGCCCCAAAGTTCGGGAAAAGTCGAGAGAATGAACCGCACCCTAAAGACTTTGATGTCCAAACTGTGCCAAGAGACGTCACTAGGCTGGTTGTATGTACTCCCGATAGTCTTATTACACATTAGGTGCAGGCCAACCCCCCAATTGAAGCTAAGTCCGTACGAACTCATGTTTGGACGGCCTACCCCTCTGATTAATGGACTAAGGGGGGACCTTCGGGCATTAGGGGAAACTAAATTGAATGATCAGGTTGTACTGTTGGGTAAAGCAATGCAGAAATTGAATTCTTGGGTGGGAGATAATATACCTCACTTTTTGTACCCTCCACTGCATAAATATTGTCCAGGTGATTCAGTATGGGTGAAGGAGTGGAAAAATGATCCACTAGGCCCAAAATGGAGAGGTCCTTACTTTGTCCTGTTATCAACCCCTACAGCAGTAAAGGTTGCCGAGGTGGTCCCGTGGATACATCACTCCAGACTGAAGGTAGCTGCAGCCAATCCTGAACCAGTATGGAAGGTCGTCACCAACGAGACCAATCCACTGAGGCTAAAGCTAACAAAGACCACAGTCATGAGCCCTTGAGAGATTCGACTGAAAGCATCCAAGATACTCAACCCATGGGTGTTCTGATGGATACAACAAGATCTAATTATCCACTGATGGA